>OY787610.1:9701436-10008618 GCA_963678935.1 Umbilicus rupestris | reverse complement strand
TCTAGCCTGACATAAAACAAACACATGACAAAGTCAGTTGAGTATTTCTCACCCTTTTTGTCAATAAATGACGGTGGACTGCAATGAACGCGAAGTAATTAGACCTACTAATTCATTGCTTCGCGAGCAATTCGTTTATAAGCATCTTTGACATATACTGATTTTCCAACTTATCCCAAACAACCTTTGGAGTCTACAATTCCAAGATATGATACATCAACTCAACTAAACAAATAGACATACAAATCATCTTGCCTTCTCTTTCATCTCTTCACATGTTCTCCATGTTTGCAATTTCGTTCTAGGCATCATCGCCTTCCGTAAACTCTGACGAGTCCAAAATCCTTAGTCCTCCTTTGCTGTACCCAAAATTGCCCATCCCACCCAACCTTGTTACTTTGATTTTGCAAGAGGATTCATTTCCATAGGTGCCATTTAATAGTGATAAAAGATTATAGAGAAACGAAAGAATACAAAACAAATAACACCAAAAGTTTACTCACTTAGTTCGCCCAATAATGTTTACTCAACAACTATAGAGAAGGTGTAACTTCGTTCATTAATTCTAAATGAGGTAGCGTTTACAAAGAATGTCTTCTATTTAGATGTATCAAATTAGGCGCTTAACTGACTTTCCATACTTACCTGATACGGCCATACTGACTTAGATATGATACGTCTAGTACAGATTTTTTTTAACCTCAAGAGTACACCCATCCATATCAATTAGCGATACAGTCGTATTAAAGATTTGTACGGCCATACATGTCTTTAACTTGGTCCTTCACAAACAAGGATACACCTGCCCATATACTAAAAATAGTACAATCGAATCGCTCTCAAAATCAGATGGGAAACTAAGGTTCGATTTTTGATAGGCCCAGAGCAGGGACTCTGGTGGAGGTTTGGGGTGGAATAGAAAAATAATAATAATAAAAAGAGGATGGAAAATACACCCTCACATTTTCCGGTTAGGATTTTGAGCCATACTCAACTGAGTGGCTTTCATCAATTTCACATGCCTCCAATGTTAGGCCCCATTTTTATGTTACTTAATGTTATTTACATGCTTCCAATGTTAGGTCCCATTTTTTGTTGCTTCATGTTCATGGCTAGGTTTCCCATTGCAGTTGTCATCATCATTCGCTTTCAGATTTAAAACGAAAAGCTGACAACTAAACTTGTTCAAGTTAAAAACACACCCTGAGATCAGTATTCCACCCTTAACACTAGCTACAAATTGTTGGTAAAATGCGTTCACTTCTTTTTCCACCTTCCATTCAAGGTAAGGGGCTTGTGGTCCTTGTGAGTAGTTCAATAGCATAAATGTTAATAAAAATAGAAACGTGACCTATAGATCAGGTACGCTACAACGGATCAAAAGGTTCAGGCAGAGTCTCAAAACCATTATCAAATAGAGAACCTGGATTGGAATGCTCATCAAAACTGCGCAGCCAGTTTGTGTTCTTCAGGTCCTCTTTCAACAATATTGCATCATATCTAGAACTTTCATATATGTCTACGTCCCTCAATTTTGCAGATAGATGACTTATTTCCTCATTTCTGCAATTTACAGATGTGCTCATATGGTTCCCATTTTCAAAGTATGTACTTTTGTTGGGCAGACTCCCATTGTTAAAGGAGCTCAAATCACTTGAAGTGCGAACTGCTTGGATTTTCGTACCTCCTGAAGGGCGAATACTCTGAGGGAACAATGTGGTGCCTGAGAGTTGTCGTGCGTTGCCTGTTCCATTTTTTATATCCTGCATCAAAATAGATCCCATCAGCTTTATCCTTGTGAATTGCATCAAACTCATTTGGCAGTACAACGTCATTTCCAAAGGATGATAGCCGAGTATTTCAACTAATCATTTGGCAGTACAACGTCATTTCCAAAGAATGATAGCTCATGACCAATTTGAAAAATCTGAAAGGACAAATTTGCGTACCATATGCCTGATGGCCATATCCAATGGTTTCTTTGAGATGGCCCCCCAGGATCCGGTGTTTTCTGATGTGGTTGTTGGAATTCTAATGGATTTATTCATAAGCGAATCCTGTAAATGAAAGGTTCTACTCATCTCAGGTATTTCAACATGTCCATTGGATTGACCACGGATCTTTGCAATAGGTTCTGGGAGTTTCCCTCTCATGCCAAATGGTGATGGCTGCCTTCGTGCTGAGTTCCCTGAAGTTGTTCCCTCTGTTTTACCCTTCCCAGTCACAGACAAACCAGGCCGAGACCTCCCAGCAGAAAGCGGTCTGTCTGACAAAGTAGTTCTCAAATTTGGAGGTGTCTCATGAGGAAAGGCCGGAAGAGCAGACGCCTGCGGCGACGGCCTCAGTCGAGGACTTGGGGAGTTTGGTCTTGATCCTGGAGCAGATGTAGTTGTAAGCCCACTTGACAAATTACGCCTAACAGGAGTTGTAAAGACAGCAGTTGTAGACAAGGAAGGTGTTGACATCCTGCGAGTTGGGGTTGATGGCCGAGAATTTGATCTTGCGACTGGAGAGGTCATGTTGGGTGGCTTCACTAACCTTGAAGTTGGTGTAGATGGTCTTGAGCTCGACGGTGGTCTTGGTTTATCAATAGAAGAACTTAATGGCGTTGATCGGACTCTAGTGGGTGTTGCTGACCGTGAAAGTGTAGGGTGGGAGGATGAGGTTGAAGGTCTACAAACAGATGGAGTGCGTGCCATGGGGGATGAAGGTCTTATGTAAGATGACACGGAAGCTGAACTGGTGTTCAAAATTGAGGAAGATCTATTTGCAGAATAAGAAGTGTACTGTGAAGCTGAAACCGAAGGGCGGATGACTGAACTACTTCTTGTTGGTTTTGAAGAATGATTGTTTTCTATGTGCGTCACTGAAAGCTGAAAAACAAAAGAAGTGACCATCAGCAAAAGAAAATAATGAAACAAACTACTACACTAGCATTTTCCTACACCGAATGATCCATACAGAAAAAGATAACCAACTATAAATTTGTAATACTTATAGCAGTATCCTAGAGAAACCACACCGACTGATCACACCTGGAGGATCAAGCCTTCGCATTTATAGCGTAGCTTACCAACCTCAAATATTAAAGCCAATTTACAGCATCGCAATGGTGAATCCGATATTGTCTATCACACCAACCAAACCATGGATCGTTTCAAAATGATGGAATCTATTTGAATCATCGGGAGAGTTTTTCATTGATCTTTCAGAAAATAAGATACATGGGCACACCAAAAATTTTAAGCACAAATTCTAAATTGAATAAGATGGAGACACACACCCTTGAATTTTTCATGGTAGACCCATTTCTACTTGCTGAACTGCTTCTTGGAGCTGCCGTTGTAGGCTGATGATACAGACCATCGGATAGAGCAACGAGAGGAGTTCCAGGTGGAGTCAAAAGCCTAGTAAAATAAAAATCAAGACGATGAAGTAGTAAATTTACAGGATTAATATATTTTGAGCAAAAGCATCATCTTTTCAGCAAATCACGTGGCAGGACTGATAATACTGGACTCACCAATAGAATAAGCCTTGTAAAAACAGCATATGCTACATGAATAGCCTAGTGATGTGACTAGCTACTATTTGTAAGATGGATTATCTTATACATATCAGACGAACCTAGTCAGCCAAACATAAAATGATGCAGCTTACAGACGGCATTGGGTCTACCTGCTCGTGACACCTAGGTAAAAGTTTGTATCAGGCAATAATCTCTCCTCAAACAAGATATAATTTTCAGTTCCAAATCAGCCTTCAATGAACAACAAGAGATTTAAGAATGGTTCACAAACTAAGAGAAAAAGATGATGTTACGAATAGCTCATTAACAGTCTACCGAAGGTTATTCATTTTGCTTAAAGCATAGCTCAAATATGTAGTACTGCATTCAATTTTACAAGACATGTGGAGTATAAAAATCATTTTCTTCACAATACCACATTTATTTCTTAAAGCAGATGGGCACAACGGTTGACACAGGAGTTATGGTTTGTACTAGCCGAGTAGTTACATCTCACCAGGCACGATATGCAAAATCTTTAAAGATAACAAATTGAAAATGGGAGTAAGATTAACAACATATTATAAACTAAATAGGCATATAGTCTGTATCACTAAATAAACAAGAAAACCACTACAAAATCATAGAATCTCAAAAATAAAATATAATTTTCTCAATCCAATGATGTAAACATCATAATATAGCATGAAGGTGTAAATAAGATGCCCGATGAATATGATGGTCGTCTAGAGCTTACCAGTCATAGTCATTCTTCCCTCCATCTGGAAATGACAACAGATCATCAGTGCCATTTTTACTCACTTTTTCTGATCCCATGGACAGTCTGCCTAACTTCATCGAAACTGCATTAAGAAAATGACAAGGGGTTCAAATAATAATCAACCTGACATATGAAACATTTTATGTTCGTAGGTACTACTATTAACAAGATGTGAAACTAGTACGACTCGCACCCACAAGAAAAAAAATATGCCAACAAAATCACTTAAAGCATGTAGATGTACCCCGATTCATGTTTGCAGGCTATAGCAAACTAGCGACAAATGGTAGGTCTATCCAAGAAACCAAAAAAATTAGCTACATAAGATAGATCTATCAAATTAATGAACATTAGAAGAAAGAAAACCACATTTTGTGTTGAAGTGATGCTCTGGATTACTTGATTTTAAAAAAACTAAAGAAGTGTGAAATTGTTCATCAATTCTATTACAATCCCACTCTGGTCACACAAGGATTCCACTTGTTCCAAAACTTCCAACACATTATACAGCCCTGAATTTAAACGGAGAAAACAGCCAGTAATGCCAATGCGGAGCAGACAGAATTAATGATGACCCAAAGCAACATCCTGAAGATACAACTATACACATTCGAACGATCCAAACTTGCAGAATGCTCAAAAATTGGAATAAATTACCTTGGGAGTCGTCGGACGATGCTAGGGAGAAGCTCCGACGGTTTTTAGAGAAGAGATCCAAATTCTCATCTGCGTCCGTCGGCAGAGCTCCATTTAGGGTCCGGCCTCTCCGAGTTGTGGCGTTTCTACCTCCGGCAAGGAGAGATTCCTTGAGGCTTCGATTCATGGCAGTAGTTGTTCACCAAATTAATCCGGTCGACGCCAACTGCCGCAATTAGTGATTTTTTACAACGAAAAAAGAGAGCGTGAGATCTGGATTTGGAGAAGATGGAGAGAGAGAGAGAGCATCTGCTGGAGCGAGCAGAGCAGACAGTGCAGTTGATGCTCGATGTATGTTCCACGTTGAATGAGAGATAATGGTGATGATGAGAGAAAATAAACTCAGATCTGCACATGCAACCCATCTCATTTCATCAGTTTACTAATTATTTAATTAACATTATTTTATATTTTAATTGGTCATCAGGCCCGGGGACGGAACTTGACGAGATCGGACCACCGACATTATTTATTATTTGTAACCCGATCCGACCCATTATGACGGTCATACCCTAACTTGAGGAGCGATTCTTTCTATCAAAATTGGTCATTGTGGTAGGGGCGGAGTTGGGATTTAGGGTCTGTTCTTTTGAGCATAAATCAGTTATTGAAATACTTAATTTAATTTAACTTAAGTGTACTTAACTTAATTTAATTTAATTTAATTTAAGTATTTAAATTACTATTCATCACCACAACCAATCACCACAAAAACACACCACCACCACATTAATCGACTACCACCACCATCATCACCACTACCACCATCACAACCCACCACCACCACCACCACAACCCACCACCACATACCCCACAACCAAATAACCTACCATCGCCACCGCCACAACCCACCACCACCCGCCGCAACCCACCAAAACCCATCACCACCACCACCACAACCCATCATCACCACCACCACCACAACCCAACACCACCACCACCACCATCACAACAACAACCCACCACCACCCACCGCAACTCACCACAACCCACCACAACCCATCACCACCACCACCACAACCCATCACCACCACCACCATCACAACCCACTACAACAACTCACCACCACCACCACCACAACTCATCATCACCACCACAACCCAACACCACCACCACCACCATTATCACCACACCCACCACCACAACCCATCACCACTACCACCATCACAACCCACCACCGCCACCACCACATAACACACAACCAAATAACCTACCATCGCCACCGCCACAACCCACCACCACCCACCAAAACCCTTCACCACCACCACCACAACTCACCACCACCACCACAACTCATCATCACCACCATAACCCAACACCACCGTCATCACAACAACTCACCACCACCACCACAACCCAACACCACCACCATCACAACAACAACCCACCGCAACCCACCACAACCCAAAACCACCGTCAGCACCACAACTCACCACCACCACCACAACCCAACACCACCACCACCACCATCACAACAACAACCCACCACAACCCATCACCACCACCACCATGAATAGTGGTGGTTATGAATAGTGGTGGTGATGGTGAATAGTGAGTAGTGACTATGATGAATAGTGACGGTGGTGATGAATACTGGTGGTGGTGGTGAATAGTAGTGATGATGAATAGTGGTGGTTGTGATGAATAGTGGCGGTGATGAATAGTGGTGGTGGTGGTAATGAAAGATATGCAGAAATGTACTTAACTTAACTTAAGTGTACTTAACTTAACTTAAATGTACTTAACTTAACTTAACTTGATTTAAGTAATATAAATTATAGCTCAAAAGAACAGGCCCTTAAACTCATGTGAGGCTATTTTTTTTTTTTACGAACAAAATAAGAGGTTCATCTCATGAGTGTTTCATTCATTCAAAATTCAATATATTATAAGGATACAAAAACTAAAATCTTTTAAATTTATACAAAATATATAATTAGCTACATTTTATCCTACGAGATCTAATCTTCTCAAACTTAATGATTAGATAAAATATGCAAAACTCTTTTCAACATAAAAGATCATGAGATCATCAAGAAACTCATCATTCATCTTATTTGTAATTTATTCTTGATAATGTTCATCGATGAAAATGCTCTATATGTTGTTGCTGTAGATACTGGAAGAGTTAAATAAGGCAGATCAATCTTTAGATCATAGGATAGACTGTAGACTTTCCCGATTCAACCAACCTCTGTCACAAATTAGATACAGAAGTCATATTTGTAACTATTGAATCGTCATGAATCCCCCTTAGAAAGAATTTATACTCCATATCAAAAGCAGTCATAATATACGCTGAAAAATTTCAAGGATAAAATTTCGAAGCAAGTTTACAAACATCTTACTTGAAAATCATTGCGTGGATGGAATGATGCACTAAGAACAAGAAGCTCCATTGAACTATCCGCAAATCTAGTATCAAGCTCTGTCAACTGATAGTCTATAAGAGCAAAAAGTATGTTGACCGGATAATAGAGCCCATTTGTTATGTTTATTTCATTATCTCTAACGCATTTTTTATAAGGAGTGGACAAAACCGGCACAAGAATAGCATGCTCATAAAAAAAATGCTTTAACCTTCATAATCAGATGGTCTCATCAATGCTTTCTCATAATTTGAAGTTTTTCTTTTGTTATTGAAAAAAACCACAACATTCAAAATGTTTATGTCTTTCTTTTGAAAAGCTTGAGAAAGAAACTCGGTACTCCTCATGACTTCATGCATCAGTACCAAATAGTAGACAAAATTAAACTTTTCCATAGCTTTATTATATCCTTTTGCTCCTCCATGAACTTTATCTACTCCATTCTTGTATAAATCATCTATAGTTTCTCGAGTAGCTCCAAATAAATTAATCAAACTTGAAATAGAACCAAGATATGAACCCCAAAAAGTGGCCCCAGTTCTTTGTAAAGTGTAAGCCGGATTCATATCCGAATCCGTCACAAGTGTACCAGCAGCCACTAAATCTAGAATTTCCGCTTCTTTACATAATTTTAACATTAAATGTCTTTTTAAGTACGAATCAACAAAGTTCACAATCATATTCAAAGTGGAAAAGGATTGCCACACATCAGAGACTCCTTTAGCTGCAGCATTTAAAGTCAGTTAGCGGTTAGCGAAGCAATATGAAATTCGTATGTCTGTCCCACTGTGACTGTTCCACTGTTCTGTATTAATTGTTTCACAATACTCAAACGGATAGTACTTCGATAGTTGTTAGTAACAGCACAAACGGTACGATGAAATGTAAAGGACACAAGATATGGTCACTCTATTCAGCTCTACGAGCCTACTAGGGAAAGTTTCTCTGAAACCCAAGTGGAAAGCACTTCACTATCAAATGGTCAAGTACAATAGATCTTACGTAACAAGACTCCCTTTGTTACCGCTATGTTGTTGAACCACAGTGAATGTGTCTGACTCCATCAGACAGAGATCCCTCTCTAGTGCACCTTGATCTGCCTCTCGCAGATCAGAAGTTCTTCTCCGGAGAACACCAGCGCTCCTTGATCTATCTTCCACATATCGTAAGTTCTCCTCCCGAGAACACCAACACTTTACCTAGTGTTGCTTTTACAGACTGTTCGTACAACAATAAAACAACCTATAATTAACTTCGAGTGAGCTTTACTTCCGCCCGACCTCCAATGATGATTGAGCTCACTCCTGATGTGTTCTTCCCCACGAATTTGATCTTAGATTATGGGATTCTCTATATTTCTTCACCTACCAGGTTCTCTCCTTTTATAATATTTTATCGCCAGCCATGTTGATCCTCGAGATCCATCGAATATACCCATCGGATTCTTGCGTATATTAGGCAACGAATATTATGATGATCTGATCATGCATCTTTCGTATATTAGCCTCGAGATCTGATCATAATCTTCCGTATATCCTTGACGCTATTTTTGGAAACCCGAGTAATACAATATTCTCCATATTGCTGACAATCTGCACGCACCCTTTTCAAGCTAACTCTGGCTCACCCTCTAATTCAAGCTTGAAATTCCTTGGTCTTGTGAACCTTGTTGGTCTGCTTCGACATCCCTGATACAGATTACTAACTTTTGACTGATACAGACTCCTGATGGATTGTATTTATGTGACCATTGAATCAACTAACTAAATGAATTTGTACATCCTTTTATGTCCAAGATTACTCGCTTTGCGTGATTTTGTACCTCAAGTGTACTGAAGATGCTTAGGAAGAAAATGCGTAATACGAAGAATTCTTTAGATATAAAAGGGGAAGTCTGAACCTATGACAATTCAAGCACTCGCTGCGCACTCGAGATTTGTCTGATGAAAATAAAATACATGACATTGCGAAGCTAACACAAGAAGCTACAACTCAACTATTTATGCCGAGCACTAATTGAGCGGACAAATAACCTTATATTTGTCCGTATTTTCACTTTACTTCTTGTTTGTTCCGATATTTTATAAAGTCATTTGATGCTTTCTTTGTCCATTTCAGGTTTAAAATGTGTATTACACGATATGAAGTGACCCGAAGAAAATTTGGATGAATTCCGGTTGATCAGTAAAAACGAGCAAGATTGGAGCAAGCTACGAAAGTGACCAAATCATATATGAGTCGACCAGCCTTGGCCGAATCATCCTCTTGCTGCATTAATCAACCTGACTCTAGGAGAAAATTGAAGGGCTTGCCCGAATTCGCCCAAGGAAGAAGTGTGTTGCCCGAATAAGCTAGGCTCTATAAGGATTTTGACCGAATTAATTGAAGGGCTTGGCCGAATCAAAAGTGATTCGCCCAGGACAAAGTGATTCAGCCAGCCATGAAACAACACTAAGATATTGATTCGACCGAATTAACTAGAGCGTGTCCGAATCACTTTTGATTCGGGCACTGCGGTGAATTGGTAATTTCCGAAACAGTATAAATAGAAAGAGATGCAAAATTAGAAGCGGCTTTTTCCAAAAAATGAAACCCTAGACGATTGCTCTTGGACGACTTGGAGAATTGTCAAGGATTTGAAGAAGACACACGCAATTGAAGATTATACACCAACTCTCTACTCAATCCCTACTAGATTATCTTCAATTGGTGAACAATTTCCTTTAAAAATCATGTCCTCTGTTGAACTCGCCATGAGTGAGTAGTCCCATAGTAGTTGGGGATCCTTATGAATCCCTTAGGTTAGATTGTAATGCAAAACATGTTCTTTTATCTATATGAGGGAAGTTTGATTGAAAATTCTTATGCTTGTTCTTCTTGTTAATTCTATGCACACCAAGTGTTTGACGAAACGCATGAATGAGTATGATTGATAAAACACCTAGGGATGTAATGAGAATTGAACTTAGTTATTTAAAAGATCAAGCATGATTATTTTAGATAGCATTTGTGCACGAGAGTGACATTCGCCTTCTATTAGGCTAAGTTTTTTTTTAAAAAAAAATTAGGCTAAGCATAGAGCGGACTTTAGTTAAACTATAAATAGACTGAGAGGTTGAGATTAGGAGACTTTTGTTCTACACGGTTCAACAGAGCGAGAGTTTGAGAATTATGTCACTTAGGTATCATTCCCATTCTAGAGAAGGAGAGATAGTTGAATTTAGAATGCGTGATACTTTTAGCGTAGAATAATCAATCAAATTAACTCATGAACATATTTCTATTTTGTGTTGCCAATCGTACGAACTAAGGGTGAAATAGGATTCCGACTACGTTTTCTCTATTACTTTCTTTTAACCAAATTTGATCTTGTCTTTAGTATTCGCTCGAGATCTCTCGCATAGAGGAAAAACCCCTAATTTTATTTAGTAGACTCGCATTAGGCATTATTAGCTAGCTTTAAACTAATCTAGGCTTTTCTCTTGAGTTCGACTCGAGGTCACTCGGATTATAAATATTGTTTGCATACCGTGATTGGACTAGTATTTTTACTACCACAATTTCGACAACGTTCAAAATGGCGTCATTGCCGGGGATTAGACATTAGACTAGTTTGCTATTTAGTATTGTTTTAAGTTAGTCTACTTTATTTTTTCTTTACTTTGCTGATCGTGATTGCGTGTTTGTGTGCTATTCTTTGCCTATTTTAATTTAAGTTCCCGCTTTTAACGCTTTCTCCGATCGCTTGGTAGGTGTTTGAATGCAAGCTCGAGCGCGCACGAAAACGGCACAAGAACAAGCTTCCACGTCAACACCAGATTTTGATACTTCTCTTCCTTAAATTCAAGTTGATCAACAAATAATAGAGAATATGGATCAAGCACCAGCAAGGATTGTGGATCAACCGAACCCGAGGAGGGTAGGAAATGCTATTTGTTCGCAAGAGGACGACGAAAGACCGGTTGGGGAATACATTGCCCCAACCATCGGACATTATGGATCACCCATATACTTAGAAGAGGGTGACGATAAAAAGTTCGAGATAAAGTCAGGGCTTCTCCACATGGTAGCCGCAAATCAGTTTGAAGGGTATGGAAACCCAAATGCGCATCTGGCACAATTTACAGAATCATGCCGCACCTACAAAGTGCAGGGGGTCAAACCGGAGGCCATATACATGAAGGTATTTCCATTCTCGTTAAGCAGAAAAGCCAAGGATTGGCTAATGAGTCACGTGCCGAACACTTTCAGCACTTGGGAAGAACTCGCCCAAGCATTCCTTATTCAATTCTTTCCGCTGGCAAAGACTAAAAAAATGCGGGAAAGAATTTGCCAATTCACACAACAAGATGACGAGAATCTTCACGAGGCATATGAGCTCTTCAAAGAGCTACAAAGAGATTTTTCCGCATCACGGTTCAGCAAATGGCAGCTCATGCAAAGTTTTTATGATGGAATGGATCAAGACGCAAGAAACCATATAGACCAAGCGAGCGGAGGGGCAATGATGGATTTGAGAGCCTCCGATGGTTTCAAAATCATAGACAAAATAGCGCGGAACTCACATCAATGGTGTGGAGAAAGGAGCCACTTAAAGAAGAAAGGGAAGGAGCATTTCTCAAAAGCCGTGACAAAAGAAGATTTCAATTCCCTAGAAAAGACAGTGAATTCTTTGGCAGCTTCAATTGGAAATTTAAATCTTAACAAAAAAAGAGACGACCAGCAAGTTTCGGTATTTGTTCTAGCCCGGCGCATGATGATGAATCGTGCACCACAAAGCACGCGGACGAGTATGAGGATGTCAACTACTTGGTAATAAATCAAGAGAGAGAATATGCGCCACCACAAGCTAGCGGATATCAGGCAAGGAACCCTCCAACCCATGTGAGATTCCATGAGGATCCAAACTTTTCGAGAAGAGCGTCGCTGAATATAGAGCCTGAAATTTGCAGCGCCCCTGAGTTACTGATAGTGTACAAGCAGTTGCTATAGCAAATCCTTGTTCTGCGGTTCTGGTGCAACAAGAAACAAAACAGTGAACAGAGATTTGTTCACCCATTTCGGCCAATCTGTCTACGTCTGGAGAGGACTATACTCCAGTCCTCAATCCACTAGTCTCCAAGGTACTCCATACAACACAGACTCAACTCCTCGACCAATCTATGCTACTCGACCTAAACTAGCAACTTGCACAAAATCAGAACACCCTCTGATTTGTGTCTCACTCACCTACACACTCGAGTTAATTCAGAATAGCTACTCCTCTGATCACACAGACTCAGCCTATTCTAATTAACAAAATGTCTCAGTAGGTTTGCTATAGCACACCCTTGTGCAACTAGCTCGTACAAGTTCTCTCCGCTTCGCTCCAAAGCCTTCCGCTGAGCTGCTCAAACTCTATCGGGAGTGCTCCTCACACTGGGATGCTCCCCCTCACTCAGTGACCGCCTGTCACTAGCGAGAATATGCCTTCTGCAGATTGTCCGAGTTCCTCCACTCGACAACTCTCCTGCCGCCTTCCTTGATCAGCCAACAAGCAAGTCCTGCTCTGAATTCACCTTCTTCGATCAAGCTCTTGATCAGACTCTACAAGTCATCGATCAACCTCACGCACTGCTCTTGGTGGTGATCCAATCTCAGCACTCGGAATATATCTCTCGGTATGTTGCTCTGCTCTCCGATTATTTAATGGATGGATGCTTTGCTGCTCTACCAGCCTCCTTTAAATAAGAACTTCATGCTCCATCAATATCAAATTTAGGAAGCCTTCCAAAAAGCTCTCCTAGATTCTTGCAAGTTTGTTGAGATTTGATTTCCTAAAACCAATATTAGAAATCTTATTTTTACATTGAGTTTGCTGAGTTGTTTGTTGCTGCTGGAATTTCCTAAACCCATTAGGAAACAATCCCAGATCTTTTCTTCTTTTGTAAGAGATTTGATTTTCCAATCAAAGGGTTTAGGGGATATTCTGAGAATATCTGGAAGCCTCCCGTTGCACTGCTGATCGCGCGTCGTTGTGCGCGTCAAATATAATCCTTCCTCTTCCACTTAGTACAGCGGTTAAGTAAGGGTCGATCTCCACAGGGAGCAAGTAGTTCAGTTCTAGCTAGCAACCTACACTTACGACAATGGGGGGTGTGTGAGTGATTGAAATGCGCGATGCGCAAGTGAACAGTAACTAGTGTAACGCAGGAAATTTGCACTAGACGTGCGCAAGCAGTAGAGATTAAATACTATGATTATGAGAAGCATTGGGCAGACAATCCTCTATGAGTGCATTCCTTATCATCGACTCTAAACGTCTATAGTTTTCGGTTTACTTGGGCTAGTGTCCGGTCAAGGCTTTCTAACACGTGCGCATGTTCCGTTCAAAGTTCATGTGCTATTAATCCTTAGAACATAGACTAAAACAGCTGCGAATCCGTTCAAAGTAGCAACTGATCACCCTAGCTCGTTACTCCTAGTTGTCACCGTAAAGCTATCAACTAGTTTAACATATGACAAGCAAGCAACACAAGTAAGATTGCGGTTCAAGGCTTCCCCTACTCATGCAACTGGCTGTCTCCGTATGCACAGGATTAATACAAGTAAGTAAACTATGCATTAAGCTCAAGTCTCAAAGAAAATACATCATAGATTCATGCCCAACCAACACTAAGAGTTTAGCTAGACATGCTACTGATAAACATCATAGAATAGTAAATAATGACTAATGTGTCTGAGAAAACAGAAGCAAACAGTGCGTGCAGCTTGTCTTCTCGGCTAGCGCAGTCGGTCTGGCGCAAATCCTCTCAACACGTCCGTGTGTTTTCCAGTTCTGCTGCGCAGTGCCTCTTGGTGATCTCTGATGCGTCTCCAGAAGGTCTCTTGTTTCTCTCCCTGTTGCCCTAGCCTTCCTCTTGTTTATTTACTGCTTGGGAAGCTCACTTTTGGCAACTTCCAAATCTGGTCACGTCAAGATTAGGCAGTACTGGACTTTGCGCTTGGCGCACGGCATCGGCTAGCGCATGGGCTAGCGCACCTCTGCTGACTCTCGCCAACTTCTCTCCTGTTTTGTGCTGCTAGCTTCGCAGGCGGATCTTTCACTCCTAGAACGCTGCCTGTTAGCGCGTATCCGACTCAAAGACTCGTTTTGCCCTGTAATACAAAAATACTAGAAACGAGTAATCTTGCTCATAAAATATTGCAAACAAGCATAGGGTTATGATCTAAATAATGCGTACAAATAGCCTCTATCAACTGCTACTCCATATCTGGGTAGATTATTCTTCGTGCCAAAACTATTGCTCTGAAGCTACAACTCCTGCTACAGCTCCTGCTGTAGCAACTGCTTGTACACTAAGCTTGTTCACTCTGGCTGGTTTTGCACCACCTGCCGTCTTCACACGGGTAGCTGTATCATCTTGCTTTCAATCTTCACGATACTCTACCGACCTGTTGCGATGCTGGCAGAAACCCTCTGTACGATCTTTGGGCTGCTCCAAGTTGATCGGCATGTTATAAACTCTGGTAATCTTCTAAATTGCATTTAGAAAGCTTTCGTTACTCTTCTCTTCAATTCTAGGCAGCTTACATTCACAAGGAAATCTGCTATTTAGATGCTACAGCTTTCTGCTACACATGTTGCTGTAGCAATGCCTTGTGCACTCTACTTGTTCACTCTGGAATGCTCGGCACCAGCTGCTCACAAGCTTGCTATAGCAAACTCTTGTGCACCTTGTAGGAGTTTGTTAATTATGCGACATACCTTAACAGAGCCCAAACCAGCACCACCAGGGTTTGTAAGGAGAAAGCTGAATCAAGGATCCCCCTCCAACACATATCAGCCGAGAAGCAACTATCAAAGCGGAAATTATCAAATACCAAACAGTTTCAGCCACCAAAATCAGGGAACACACCAAAGATACGAAGAGAACCAAAGCAATGAGGAACCGTCCCTGATTTCTATTGCTGCCCAGTTGGCCGCGACTCAAGCACAATAGCAAAAAAAATAATCAGCTTATTCTTCAAAGGCTAGACATTGCAAGGGCACAACAAAATGCTTGAAATGCAGATTGCGCAACAAGCTGGTTCGTCTTCGAAATATCAAGGGAAGCTGCCCTCGGAACCCGATGTGAACTCCTCCGAGACGATTAATGCATTTACATTAAAAAACAGGAGAGTTCTAGAGGAGCCGCAGCCAAAGGCCAAGGAGGGAAAGGCAGTAGATGGAGTTGTCGAAGAAGGGTCTTTGCCGCATAATCCAATTGATATACGGGAGAAGGAAAAGTCGCAGGAGCCAGCGCCTTATGTGCCGCCAATTCCCTTCCCTCAAAGGCTTAGAAAGAAAGAGGATGCGCATTTCAAGCGCTTTGCGGAGATGCTAAAAAAACTGCAGGTGACTTTACCATTTACCGAGGTACTCACTCAAATGCCTACCTATGCTAATTTTTTAAAAGATATTATGTCTCATAGAAGATAAATGCATGATTTAGACCATTTAGCTTTACACGCGAATTGTAGTGCGATAATTCAGCGTGCCATGCCTAGAAAGCTTAGCGATCATGGATCATTTTCTATCCCCATTTCTATCGGAGAAATTAGCATAGCTAGTGCATTGTGTGATCTAGGTGCTAGCATATCTTTAATGACTTATTCACTTTTCAATAAGCTAGATATGGGGGAATTGACTCCAACCACGGTTAATTTGAGGTTAGCGGATCGTTCTTCTCGGGCACTTGAGGGTATCCTAGAGGACATTCCCATTAAAGTTGGGCAATTATTCTATGTTCCGGTTGAATTCTACGCGTTAGATAAGGAAATTCCCATAATCGTAGGTAGACCATTTTTGAATACGGTTAAGGCTATTATAGATTGCGGGAAATGTACAATCAAATTAAATTTTGGTAGCGAAAAGATCAAATTCAATTTGAAAAGCATGCTTAGGACACCTAGCACTTCTATGTATTATCACTTGATTGAATCGTATGATGCATATAATGTTTTTGACTCTCTTGGTGAACTAACGAGCTTTGAATATGAGCTTCTCGCACAAGATGAAAATAGCTCGTCGTTCACCTCTATAATGGAAATTGATGAGGACCCCGCTGATTTTAATGATGGCACAAATGAAGTAAATGACGCGCCAAAAGGTAAGGAATTCGGTGAGGGGTTGAAACCTCTTCCACCGAATCTAAGGTATGGAATTTTTGGGACCAAACAAGTTTTTACCTGTTATCATAGAAGCTTCGTTGAGTGATATTGAGACTTCTAAATTGATGCATGTGTTGCATGAGTATAAAGGTGCCATTGGGCACTCTATTGATGATTTGAAGGGGATTAACCCCGATGTTTGCATGCATAGAATTCGTTTAGAAGATAATGCGAAGCCTAATGGTGAGTTCCTTAGGCGTTTAAACCCTAAGTTAGGAAAAGTTGTATTGAAGAAAGTCACTAAATTGTGAAATGCAGGTATTATTTATGCCGTCCTAGATTCAGAGTGAGTGAGCACAATTCATGTGGAGCCTAAAAAGAGCAGGCTCACCGTGGTGAGAAATGAAAAAAATGAATTGATACCTACACGTACGGTCATGGGGTGGGGTGGAGAATGTGCGTAGATTATAGGAAGTTATTCAGCCACTAAGAAGGATCACTTTCCCATTCCCTTTATAGATCAAATATTAGAATGTCTAGCGAGGCATGAATATTTCTGTTTTCTTGATGAATATAGTGGTTTCTTTCAAATTTCTATCCACCCCGATGACCAAGTAAAGACCACGTTCACTTGCCCCTACGACACATTTGCTTATAGGAGAATGCCTTTTGGTCTTTGTAATGCACCCGGGACTTTCCAACGTTGTATGATGTCCATTTTTGCTGAATTTTTAGAAAACTCTATGGAAGTAATTATGGACGATTTTTCTGTACATGGTTATTCTTTTGATGATTGTCTCACAAATTTGTCTGGGTGCATCGAAATGGACCTAGTGCTCAATTGAGAAAAATGCCACTTTATGGTTAAAGAAGGTTTTGTGTTGGGGCATCTTGTATCAAAAAGAGGAATTGAGGCCGATAGAACCAAGATCAATGTTGTTGAGAAGCTGCCACCACCGACAGACGCAAAAGGAATAAGGAGTTTTCTCAGGCACGTTGGATTTTATAGGAGGTTCATCAAGGACTTCTTGAAAATTGCTAAACCTCTTATAAATCTGCTATGTAATGAGGTAGAGCTCAATTTTGATGAACCGTGCCATCAAGCGTTTCAGACGCTAAAGAAAGCTTTGGTGTCCACCCTGATAATTCAACCACCAAACTGGGAGATTCCATTAGGACATATGCTTCGATAACTCAGCTAGGGTGCTCTCATTCTTTTGCACACTAATCACCAACTCCTTAACCACTTCTTCTAAGGACTTTCCTGAATTCTCATTGCTCGGACTAGCTTGGTTTATTACTCATGCCAGCTTGGTTGTGGTGGCACCTTTGCTAAAACTGCCCATTAGCATTGTATCTCTCTTGCTGCTGATGATATGGAGGGCGGTAAGGTTGGGCTTGGTTTTACCCTTGGTTTTGCCCTTGTTGGTTTTGATTCTGATTGTGCCCTTGTTTGTCTTGATTCTGATTATGTCATTGTTGGTTTGGGAATCCTCCCTCATTTCTCCAACTAAAACCATTCGCCGCAAGTCCAAATTGCGTAGGTCCTTGCCTATTGTTGAAATGTTTGACTCCTCCCATAGCATTAACATCAATTGCCTCTTCTTCATGTAGGCTAGGTCACTCATTGGTTCTGTGGCTCGTACCACAAATTTCACAAGCCTTAACTCCACTGACTTGCCCAACCATAAGCTTCTACACCAACTGCTTGAGCTCCTTAATTTCAGTGGCCATGTGATTTGTATTGGAATCCACTTGTGAGAAAATCCTTGTTCTTCTGATTTCATCTCTCTTACCGGTATCTTCCCTGAATCTAGCACTCTCGGCATGCTCATTCATCAGCTCTCGCACATCAGCAGGTGTCAAATTCAAAACTGTGCCAGCATCTGCTGCATCTAACAACCTCCTCTTCAAAGGCCTCAACCCATCCAATAAATATTCTACAAGCATTTCCTCTTTCATACTCAAATTACAACAACTTTGTTCCAAGGCGCTGAATCTTTCCATATAATCATACAGGGACTCAATTGAACCTTGTTCATGTTGGACAACTCTCTCCTTACTTGGGTAGCTTTAGCAGGGGGATTATATTTATCGTGAAACTTCCTTTGCATTTGGTCCCAAGTACTAATACTCTCTGAAGGAAAAGATAAAAACCAAGTTTTTGCAAGATCAATTAAACCGAAGGGAAATACTTTTAACTTAAACCTCTCTTCAGGGGCAGCATATGGTCTTAGAGTCCGACATATCCCGTTGAATTCTTGTAGATGCCTCGATGCCACTTCTCCTGGGAGCCCTCCAAATTTGGGAAGATGATGGACTATTGCTGTCTTCATGTCAAAGTCATCCTCATCCTTATCATTGTTAATACACCATGGTTCATTGTTGAATGTTGGAGCTGAGAGCTCTCTAAGTGTAGGTGGTCTGTTCCTTCCACGTGCATGGTATTGGGGTTGAGGTTGAGGTGCATGTCTATACTCATACTCATCTTGTTCATCCATCCTTTCACCTTTATGACAACGTGCATCCCTTTGTCTTTGAAGGAAGACTCTCTCTAGTTCATCATCGAAAGGGGGCATCACTGGGGAGGGGGTACTGGATTGTTGTTTTGGTCAGAGACATGATCACCATGGACATTTCCTGCATGAGACATATTAGAAGGAAAATGAAATGCAAAAACAAACAAACAATGGAAAAGACCAAAATGCAAAATAAAAAATCTAAACAATTCAAAATGAAAATGCAAACGATCTCGTATGGCTAAAAAAGCACACAGCTCATGGCTTAGGGCGATGACTATTGACAGCTGGCCCGTTTCGCTCAGAAAAAGGTCTTCTAATCTCCAATCGGACTCCGGTGACACTTTAACCGGCAACACTGTTCACTAGGGTAAAAACTCCTCTCTTTTTTTCTTCAAATCTGCACCACAGGAAATGAAAACAAGAAACGGGCCAAAACAAGTGAAAACTCTATACTGAATGTTGCTCTCCCCGGTAACGGTGCCAAAATTTGACAGCGCGTCGTCGTGCGCCTCAAATTTGTATTTATAACTTCTGTTGAACCAACAGGTCTTTGGTTCAGCAGCTGTTGACTGCTGACTTCTGTTGACTACTGACTTCTGTTGAACGCTATTGACTTCCTGATCTTGAATGAATCCTCCAAATGTGTAATAAAATCCAATTCGATCTTGAACACACCTACGATACGAAAACACTACAAAAGAGTAATCTATTTCACACAAAATGTAATAAAACTATGAGAATAAACAACTCAATGGAGCGTATAAAACAGCACACGACGGTTGATTCTCCTGAATCAGTTTCTGGCTTGCACGAGTTATATTTGATTCCTGCAGTTTGAAACTGTTTAAAACAGCATTGAGCAAGTGATTCGAGTGAATCACTCTTGATTCGGGTTTTAAGTTTAACTCGTTCAAACCTTGTTTCTCTCACATCTCTCCCGAACCCTAAAAACCCCGCCAACGTCTGTCCGTCGCCTGCGTCCGTAGCCCATATCCACACCTTGCTGGCTTTTTCCAACCGCACCCGTCGCCAACACTGCACCGTCCAACCTAGCCAATGCATCCGCGAGTCACCGACCCTTCTCCCGAGTCGTCTCCCCTACCCGAATCAATGGCTAAGACCAACCTAATTTCAGCCGGGAAACCACGACAGCCACCACCCCTAAGGCTTTCTGCTACTCAGAAGGGTAAAGGACTAGCTAAACCTAAGCCCCAAACCAAACCCAAACCGAGGCCAAGGTGAGCTGCTGCCGGTGTCGTTATTTGATCCTCTCCTCCAGCGTCTCCAGTCAGCGAGACATCATCATCATCTTCCTCGAGGAAGCTAGACCAGTGGGGGAGTCCTCTCGTGCGCGATCCAGTTTGGCTATAGTCTTGCACGTGGGAGTGGAAAGGGCAAGGACGCCCTTCCCTTTCAGTGAAGAGATTCAATTAGCTGACGTTTATTTGAAGACTCTGTTGGCGCAACACAGTGGCTATGAGGTACTCGAACCCACTTACCCGGATCATGCCGCACTGCGTGATCTTAATGTTATGGATAGAATTTGTCATCATCTACATGCAAGTTATCTCCACTATATTTTGATGGATGATCCGGGTACTTATCCGAGGCTGGTAAAGGAATTTGTGGCCTCGTTTTCTGCGACATGGGAAGATGTCGGAGGTAATTATATGTATAAGGGCAAGAGGGAGCGCCATGTACGCTTTTGGAATTTCCGCTTAGGTGGGCAGGTGTTTAACTTGCCTTCCATCGATATCAGCAAAGCATTCGGGTGCACTAAGGATGGTGAGTACCCAAAATTTTGGGCAAGCGATCGGTACAAGTTCTAAGCGGAACTCACTGGGTAAGATATTTTCTTCACGTCCAGGAATGATGATTGATTCCCCAGTTTGGTGGCTGATTCATCGTCTTATTGCAACGTCCATTCACATCCGCAAGGATGGTGGCCGGTATGTTAACACCTCGGATTTTGACTTGATGCTTCTAATTCATTTCAAGACTCCGATTTCCATTGTCAATGCATTGACGTTCCGGTTTGAGTCCTATCAGAAATCAGAGTACAAGGGGCATGATTTAGGTAGCGGGACATTTATTACGCTTCTCCCGAAGCATGTGGGTTTCACTTTGGACCACGGGACGCCTCTTCCCAAGAAGGTACTTAACCTGGAGAGTCTTCGTAAGATGCATATGATAGACGCGAAAACTCGTGCGTGGATTATTCGCACAGATGTGCCAGCATAATTAGAGAAGCGGATAGCGTAGAAGTGAAAGAGCATGGGGTTTCTCGACCGGCAACACCGCCTAGACAAGCCAATGAGTAGCGCTTGACACCAGAAGCCACACCTGCACTGCCCACGCTTCAGAACAAATTCTAGATTTCAAACCATCCTACACTGCCCTCCTCCTGTTGAGCCCGAGCCAGGTGTATGCGAGGAAATGAGGTCGATGAGTGCGCGTTTGGACTCTCTTTCTAGATTCTCACACGACGCTCATCCGCTCCCACGAGGTATTATCCACCCTTATCCACGATTTTGTCGCATGGCAAGGAGGTGTCATGCCGCATATGGCAGCACACTTATGTATTGTAAACATTCCACCTTCGCCAGCGCCCTTTGCTCAGCCGTCGCCTCCACAGACTGTGACACCAGCAAACGCGGAAGATGACTCCATTTCAGGTGGGGTTGATGCGGCCAATGCCTCAATAGAAGGTAGGGACGGTGAGGAAGCCCCCGGGAGTGGCAGTGAAGATCATGCTAAGGGGAAGGTCGAAGCAACCGACGAGACTATGCAAGAGACTCATAACTCGGACCTCGAGAACCGCACGGAACGTAAGAATGATGTTTAGGTTGCATTTTTATATGTCATGACTTGTGTTGGTATTCTTGCTATGTAATTTGCTTGACTAGTCATTTGTATTTTTACGCGCTTCGCTGTGATATTTTTTGCTTGACAGATGGTTTTCAAACTTGTATGCTTTTTATTCGGTAGAATTTTCCCTTAGAATTTGGAGTACACTGAGTGTTTGATTCGAGCGAATCACTTTTTTCCTTGCCCGAATCACTTTTGATTCGGGGAAGCTCAAGCTATCCAAACTAGTTTGACTCGGACACCCTGACCGAATCAAATTTTTTTGCCTTGCCCTAATCAACTTTGATTCGTTATTTTGAGCACCCCCAATCAATTCTGATTAGGGCAGTTTTGAGCACAGCTGTTTCTGTGTGACTTTGGGAAATTCTGCAACTTTACTCCCATTTGTTCGAAACTTTTTCAAGCACTATAATACACTATTTCATGACTTATGATTTACACGCGAATATCTAAGTAAACTCATCGTTTGAATCGTGGCACATTGGTTTTCAAATCTTTTGCCTAGCTATACGTTTCACATTGATATATATGTCATAGCCAGCTGTTTTAATCTGTGAATTCAGGTGTTGCGCTAACCTTTTTCTTGAGTTTCAGATTCAACCGATTGGAGCATCATTCACGGGCATTAGAGGACGCACATTTGGCTACCTTCATAAGAGAGAAGTTCCTTCGAAGCTTTATATTTAGTTCTTTTACTTTCTATTGCTTAGGGACTAAGCAAATTTTTAAGTGTGGGTGTTTGCGCTTGCACTTTTATTTGTTTAACATTATGATTATGCTACACATTTATTTTGCGCGCATTATACTCACATGATTGTTTTCATCCTAGATTTAAGTATTGATCACACGAAATAATGTTTGCTAAACAATTAAGTAGTATCATTAATTTTTTTATTTGGAATGAGTTGTGCTTTGAATTCATGAATCGTATCTTTAAGTTGATTGACATTCTTTGTGATGATTTTCTTCACATGATCCGATGTTTTGACTAGCTTAGTTTGATTTATTTTTAAGCTCTTTTCGTGCATGAAAAATGAAGCTAAGTCTAGCGAGCAATAAAAATAGTTTTCATAAAAAACCTTGTACTTGCTCTTGTTTACTTTTAGGTGACTTTGGCATTCCTTTTTAACATTTGCATTTGTTGAGCTCACACTTCATGCTCCATTATATATCACTTAGGCACGTTGTCATTAAGTGTGGGGTCAAATAAAGCGTTTGCGAAAAATAAGAAAAAAGGGCGCAAAGAGAAAAAGTTATATTTTTAAGGTTTTACAAATGCCGAGGGTTAGGAAGGTAAGTTCCCTCTTGAAAGCATTTGTATAAACGTAAAAATATTATTTTTTTTGGGTCAAGGAAAAGTTTTACAAATGCCGAGGGTTAGAAAGGTAAGTTCCCCCTTGAAAGCATTTATATAAACGCAAGAAAAATATTAAACACACTTAGTTCTTGACTTTATGCCTTTCCGCAAGTTCGTTCGCATGTGTGTGAGTAAAGCATTTGCATTTCGCTTTTAGAAAACATCTAAGGTATGACCCTCGTAATTTTAAAATTTTCAATGTCGAAACTCTTCTTCTCTTACAGATTATGACGTATAGTCTAAAACTTTGGAATAATTATGTTGTTATGAGCTTATGGACTTACCCTTAGCAAGCATATGTGATTAACTCTACAAAATGTTTGTGTAAGCGAAGCTTTTCTTTATACTACTTGCATACGAAATTGAGCGGTAATTTGAATTGGACGAATGCTAGTTTCGATATTGATTCTATGAATATTTATTATCGCAATGAATTGAGTGATTTTTAGAGTTTGCGTGAAGTGAATGATTTGCACAACTCTATTATTATGTTGGTTGATAAAGAACTATTTGCTTAGCAATCAATATTGGGATTTTGAACTCTTATGGATGACTGCGAGTAGGATTTGTGAGTATTCCTATTCTTAAATCTCTCACGAGACTATAACTCTTCCACTAGGGTAGCCTAGGGGTTTAAAGGCTTGATGCATACGCTAAATGCATCCGTGATTCATACGAAAGTGAGTTAGGAGTAGATTAGTGTTCTTTGTTTAGTTATTTTTAGGTTATGTTACACGAGTAGGAGATCGATGTGTTTTGTGTGCATAAGATTTGCTACATGCTTTGATACTGTCATATATGATTTAACATCTTACTCTCTGCTTGACTTGTGCATATACTTGTTAGGGAGGAACAAGACTTAAGTGTGGGGTGTTTTGATGAGCGGATAAATAACCTTATATTTGTCCGTATTTTCACTTTACTTCTTGGGTGTTCCGATGTTTCATAAAGTCATTTGAAGCATTCTTTGTCCATTTCAGGTTTAAAATGTATATTACATGATATGAAGTGGGCCAAAGAAAATCTAGATGAATTCCGGTCGATCGAGAGTAAAAACGAGCAAGATTGGACAAGCTGCAAAAGTGATTCTCCCAAGGCAAAAGTGATTCCGCCAACAGGGTGACCGAATCACATATGATTCGACCAGCCTTGGCCAAATCATCCTCCAGCTGCACGGATCAACCTGACTCGAGGAGAAAATTGAAGGGCTTGACCGAATCAGAAAGTGATTCGCCCAAGGAAGAAGTGTGCTGCCCGAATCAGCTTTGCTCTATAAAGATTTTGACCGAATCGATTGAAGGGCTTGACCGAATCAAAAGTGATTCGCCAAGGACAAAGTGATTCGGCCAGCCATGAAACAGCACTGAGATATTGATTCGACGGAATCAACTAGAGTGTGTCCAAATCACTTTTGATTCGGGCACTACGGGTGAATTGGTAATTTCTGAAACAGTATAAATAGAAAGAGATTCAAAATTAGAAGGGGCTTTTTCCAAAAAACGAAACCCTAGAAGATTGCTCTTCGATGACTTGGAGAATTGTCAAGGATTTGGAGAAGACACACGCAGTTGAAGATTCTACACGCCATTGTCAAGAATTTGGAGAAGACACACGCAATTGGCGAACAATTTCCTTTCAAAATCATGTCTTGTACAATCATGTCTCGCTTTAGACTAATCTAGGCTTTTCTCTTGGGTTCGACTCGAGGTCACTTGGATTAAAAATATTGTTTGCGTGCCGTGATTGGACTAGTATTTTTACTACCACAATTTCGACAACGTTTAGGAATCTCCTGTGTACTATTTGGAAGAGAAGGGGAGTGAACATGGTGGGAGTGATGTTCCCCCTAATTTGTGCACATGCTGGTAGTACAAAATCTATCCAGTCCATTGTGCTTCCATCCCTCATCTATGAAATGATTATTGCTCAGCATCCGAAATTGAAGTCCATTACAGAAGGGATGTCAGAAGAACTGCAAGTGTTTGTGGTAGATCAAAAACTTTTTCAAGGGAAAGCAAGTGGTGGACATAGTGCAAGAGGACCCCCTGCTGGTGGCATCCCCACCTATTCCAGCTACTGATGCGGACGAAGAAGCTCATGGTCCAACTATACATGTTGCACTTAAAGCGAGAATTGTGGCCATCTCAAGAACGAGCTGAACCCGCATACAGCAGAAGTGAAGATGATCACTTCCAGAAGAGCTCAGATCAGAAGGCTTCTAAGAGACCTGGAGTATCCTGAAGAGGAAGGTGAGGACCTCGCAGAGGAAGAAGCTAGCTGAAGCTCCCTTTTGTCATTTATGACAAAAAGGGGGATAGAAATTACTGATAAGATGATGAGATAACACTATCTGTGAACTGAAAACTGAATTAATGTAATAGGTAGCTATTACTTTTTGTTTTTACAACCTTGCGTGGCTACGCTGACCTTAAGACCAAATGTGGTCATATTTGTCCCAGACAAATATTGGTTATTAAGTAGAAAAATCATTAGCTTTAAAACAGGGACCTAAGTAGCTTAGAATAAGTTAGTTACCGTACAAAGAAGCATGGAATGCCCCAACCAAATGTTGAAGTTACAGACCGATTACGGCAAAATTTTCTGGAGAAGAGTCAGCCACCAATGGAGGTCCAGCCAAAGCATCAGCGGACATCTGGTTTTGTCAAAATGCCAAGGGGGCGATTGATAATGTTATCGCATTCAAGTGACAAAACCTGCCAGAATGTACAAGCCCAGTGTACAAGCAGTTGCTACAGAGGAGCCATAGCAGCAGAACAACAGTTTTCGCGCAAAGGACAATCTGCCCAGATATGAAGTAGCAAAGCAACGGGAGGCTTCCAAATATTCTCAAAATATTCACAGTGAAGATTCCGTGCCACAGCTTGAAGATTTGATTGAGAAATCAAATCTCCTACAAAGTAGGAGATAGGATCTTGTTGAGATCTTTTAGGAACTTTCTAAATTTAGTATTGATGGAGCATGGAGTTCCTATTCAAAGGTGGGCAGAGCAAAAAAAGTCCATCCAATAGAGAATTTAAGCATCAAGATATCGAGAAAACATTGAGAGAGATTCAGAGTGCCGAGCGGACAGATTGGATCACCACCGAAGAGAAGAGCGTGAGCGCAGAGCTGAGAGGTTAAAGCAGAGGCTGATCGATGACTTGTAGAGTCTGTTTAGAGCTTGATCGGAGAAGGCCAATTCAGAGCAAGACTTGCTTGCTGGCTGATCAAGGTAGGTGGCAGTAGAGTTGTCAAGTGGAGGAACTCGGACAATCTGCAGAAGGCCTGTTCTTACTAGTGATAGGTGGTCACTGAGTGAGTGGGAGCATCCCAGAGTGAGGATCACTCTCGATAGAGTTCGAACGGCTTGGCGGAAGGCTTTGGAGCAACGCGGACAGAACTTACACAAGCGTGTGCTATAGCAACCTACGGTGAGATTATTTAATTAGAATAGGCTAAGGCTGGAGAGCAGAGTTATTTTGGATTAAATCAATTGTGTAGGTGTGTGTGACAAAAATTAGAGGGTGTTCTGATTGTGTGTGATCTACTAGTTGAGGTTGGGTAGCATGGGTTTTTTTTTTTTTTTTTTTTATTTTAAAAACCCACCCCGTTAGAGCCCCAGCCCTAACACCCACCAGGAATCGAACCTGTGACATGGAGTTTATAATACACCACCACGACCACTAGGCTAGCCCTTGGTGGGTGGGTAGCATGGGTTGGCCGCGTGTCGAATCTGTGTTGTACGGAGCACCTTGGAGACTAGTGAATTGAGGACTGGAGTATAGTCCTCCCCAGACATAGGCAGTTGGCCGAACTAGGTGACCAAATCACTGGTCATTGTTTTTCTTTGCTGCACAAGATCTAACTGTACAAGAGATTGCTATAGCAACTGCATCTACACCCTTAGTAACTCAGAGGCCCGGCAAATTTCAACTGGGATGATAGTGGAACTTAATGACAAGGGAGAAATAGTTGCGAAGAGAATTCTGAATGGTTGGAGAATGTGTATTGACACACGCAAGGACCATTTCCTGCTTTGAGAAATGTCATTTTATGGTGACGCGTGGCGTTGTTTTGGGTCACGTCGTGTCTAGGGAAGGCATACAAGTAGAGAAAGAAAACATTGATTTGATTTCGGGTCTCCCTTATTCTTCTAATGTGCGCGATGTAAAGTCTTTTCTAGGCCACGCAGGATTTTATCACAGATTCATCAAGAACTTCTCAAAGATAGCGCTGCCACTATCCACACTACTGCAAAAAGATGTGCCATTCGATTTTGATGATGCTTGCAAGGAGGGGTTTGATGCGCTTAAGAAGTCACTCACTGGTGCCTATCATTCAGGCGCTAGATCGGACGCAACTTCTTAAGATCATGTGTGATGCTAGCGACTATGCTCTGGGTGTTGTGCTTGGTCAAAAACTCGACAAGAAGCCTGTAGTAATCCACTTCGCTTCAAGAACCCTAGACACTACACATAAAAACTATTCAACTACGGAGAAAGAGCTTCTTGCAATCATCTTTGCAGTAGAAAAATTTCGTCCTTATTTGTTGGGTTCTAAAATTATCGTCTATTTTGATCATGCAACAATCAGTTATTTGATGACGAAATCTCACTTGCTTTGTTGATTTTTACTTCTTCAGGAGTTCGACCTAGAAATCCGCAACAAGAAGGGAATTGAGAACACCATGGCTGATCACTTGAGTCGCATAGTGAGGGAAGAAGATACACTGCACATCACAGAAACATTCCCCGATGAACACCTTTTCTCAATTGAGAAGGTGCCCTGGTATGCAAACATTGTTAATAATTTAGCTTGCGGTAAGATTCCACCTCCATTTTCGAAAATTCAGTACTATAAACTGAGACATGATTGTAAATATTATGTGTGGGATGACTCGTATTTGTGGAAGATAGGTGTCGATCAAGTGCTTAGACGTTGTGTGCCTGATGCTGAAATTCAATCTGTCTTGTCATTTTGTCATGAACATGCTTGTGGTGGACATTTCGGTCCACGTAGAACAGCTAGGAAAATTCTTGAGAGCGGTTTCTTTTGGCCTACTGTTTTGGTGGTGCATACAACACTATCAGAATAGTGATAATTGCCAACCAATAGGCAACATATCTGAGAGGAATGAGATGCCTCAAACCCTTATTATTATTGATGAAATTTTTGATATTTGGGGAATTAACTTTATGGGACCTTTTCCTCCCGCATTTGGCAGGCAATATATCTTAGTGGCAGTCGATTATGTTTCAAAATGGGAAGAGGTGAAGGAGACTAAATTAGATGATGGGAAGAACGCGGTAGATTTCTTGCGCACTAATGTATTTTGCAGTTATGGCGTGCCTAGAGCTGTCATATGTGACCAAGGCTCCCATTTCCGCAATAAGACGGTAGCTGCAGCTTCAAACAATATAAGGTGCATCATCGGGTCTCTACAACCTAGCACTATCAATTGAATGGACAAGGCGAAATCTCTAATCGAGAAATCAAAATAATTTTGGAGAAAAAGGTTAAACCTTCTAGGAAAGACTGGCCGCAAAGATTAGATGATGCTTTATGGGCGTACATAACTGCATACAAAACTCCTTTTGGCACTACTCCACACCGTTTTGTCTACGGAAAAGGATGCCACCTGCTAGTTGAGGTACAATATAAAGCATATTCGGCGCTGAAATCTTGTAATTTTGATAATGACCAGTGCAGGTGTGGAGAGAAAGATGCAGATGGCCGAGCTGGAAGAATTGCACCACGACGCTTATCAAAGCCAAACAGACTACAAGGCGAAAGCAAAACTCTATCATAAAATTCATCCTTAGGCGGGAATTCAAAGTTGGTGAGAAAGTTTTGTCTTTTTCATCACGTCTTAAACTAATGCCTGGAAAATTGTGTTCTAGATGGACATGTTCATACACAATCGTGCAATTCTTCAATCATGGAGCATTAGAGCTAGAGATTCCATCTAGCGAAGATCAATTTATGGTCAACGGCTAGCGTGTGAAGCATTATCATGACGAAAGAATTGAGCGTGTGAAGATCAATTCAATCTTGAAGACCCGATTGGAGAGGTTATACAGGTAAAGGCTGTGACGTTTAATGATGAGAACACCCGCGAGGAGTCAGAGTGGTTGTGGTCTGATATGAGTGACAAGAGGAGATCCTCACTGATGGGGATAGTGAGTAAGAAGATCCAATGGATGATGTAGAGATGATCGACGAATTCCTAGTCAACCAAAGTGACCCTAGCCCTTTTACGTTGAATATCGACATTTGGATGACTAAGCTCGAGGAGTGCTTGATTGACTTCGGAGCTTTGATGAATATCTTGTAGCAGGCCATTTACAAAGCCTTAAAGCACAAGTTACCCGAGTTGAAACCAATTTATCATATACTTGAATTTGGGGATTAGTCCAAAAATTTGCACTTCGTTGCTGTTGTCGAGATACCATAGGTCGCTTCAGCAACTTCTGCCGCTCGTTTACTGACGCTTTGGTTCGGCTAAACCTGTGGAACACAATCAGATTTGTTCAACCAGTTCAGAAACAGCCAACGTCTGGCGAAGACAGCTCTCGGTCATCAAGATCTTTGCTCAGTGTGTGTGTTCTTCGATTCGATTCTCTCTAATTTGTGATTCTATGCTTCGGTCTCTGCCTGCATAAGTAGCTTTAGCACCTTAGCAACTTTAGTCCCAATAGATAATGCTACCTTCTGAATTCTCCTCTGGATTCCTGGAAGGTTGTTGGGATTCGAATCCT
Organism: Umbilicus rupestris; assembly: GCA_963678935.1. Classification (NCBI taxonomy): domain Eukaryota; kingdom Viridiplantae; phylum Streptophyta; class Magnoliopsida; order Saxifragales; family Crassulaceae; genus Umbilicus; species Umbilicus rupestris. Next base: position 9,978,627 of record OY787610.1, on the reverse strand, counting down.
CCGCTGGATTTTTGGATTATGCTGCGATCCTGTTTCCTAAACACAGTTTATAAATAAATCTTACTTGCCTTCATCCGAGCCTCTTGCCAGAAGACCTCTGATAAACTGGGACTCCGTTCTGGCCATTGCTACGCCAACACCAATCAGCCGGACCTCCTCCGAGCTCCTCTAGATTGATCGGCTACAAAGAAACTTTCTTGATGCGTTAGTCTTGGATCGCAAGGGATGCTATAGCCGCTTTTGGATCCTGTCTTGATCCGTTCTGATCATCTCTAATAGCTCCTATCGACACAGGGTGCTATAGCTTCTTCTGACTCTTTTGTTTTGTCAGTCTGCATTTGCAAGTACCAGATCCATGTACCAGAGGTTCCTGTAGTCTCTTCTTCCGCTCGGCTTCTTCCGCTATGTTACAGATGCCATATCCGTAACAAGTCCCACAAGCGTACTTCTGGCATTCTAGAGGATGGGGTGATAAACTTCGGAGGATGCCCAATGAATATAGACTTTATAGTGCTGGATATGAAGCCGCCTGTCGGTGGAGGGACCTCACAAGTTTTGCTCGGGCATCATTTCTAGCAACCACTAAAATAAACACAGATTTTGACAGTGGTCTTTTGACTTTGCAGGTACCTGTCAAGACTCCTATTTGGTGAAATTTTGATAGAACATAGTGAAATTGGAGATTGGGACAAGTTGCGAAGCTGATAAGGAGTGTTTAGAAGTCGAATTAGTTGAATTGGTGGCAGCTGTGATCGGATCAAAGGAAAACAGTGCTGCGCGAGTTCCAAAAATCACACGGCCAGATCCAGAAATACCGTGACCGACGGCAAATTCAAAGGGATCTCGGGATTGTACGAAAGCGTGGATCGCGGGATTTGACAGAGACGTCTACCAGCATTAACCGGTGCCTAAATTGACTTATATTTGGTCTATTCATTCTTCATGGCACAACAGGTTGATTTGTTGAGCGATATGAGAGGTTCCTCGGATGTGAACATAAGCCGAGTGTTTTTGTGGATGAACAATTCCACAAGGAGATACGTAGCATCGTCACTGCTACAGGATGGCCTGGCCTGATGACCCTTTCCAGTGAAACAGATGTGGAGGATACCTACGCATTTTTGGCATCCTTTGGATACCTAGGTTGCTTGCACCATCAGGTGACTCAGTATAGACACCGAGGGGTGGAGCGTCGCACGCGCATGGATGTGATATGATGCTGGTAAGAGTGCTATACGTTACTGTCGGAAGGCAGTCTATTGGTATTTACAGAGGTTAGTATCCCACACCTTTACTGCCCGTTTCAGAGGCTCAGAAAAGCTGAAGTTATTGGATATCCCACACCTTTACTGCCCGTTTTAGAGGCTCAAAAAAGCTGAAGCTATTGGATATGACTGCCTTGAGGGGCTTTCGCTATGAACTGGTCGTGGATTATGGGAATATTATCTGCACACATTGGCGGAACATTAAGGACAATGGCCCTATTCTGGTTGGTGGGATTGTCACTTACTTACTGCGTCAGGTCCATAACCAGCCAGAGCTAGCGGATCATTGTATTCTCCCTGCTGAGCGGCTGACGAGAGAGAAGCTGATCGCAATGAAGGGTTTGTCAATTCAGCAGCCTACACACTCTATTTACTGGGACTACCATCCAAACATAAATGTTGAGGACCCTCCCTCCAGGAGACGTTGTCCGGAAGCCGAGCAGCAGCCACCAACACCACCACCGCCCGCCCCACAGCGTCAGCCAACTCCACAGACTAGAGTATACACATGCGAGGAGCTAAGGCACTACTTTTGGAGGCCCGCATATTCGGCCACCTGTCACAGGAGCCTATGGGGATCAATTATCCACCAGAGGGATGGGTTTCGGCATGCCGGTCCCCCCACAATTCTCTCTCCCACCGTTCCACCATCCAGCCTATGGCGGAGACCCAGCACCTGACAGCCATGACTCTTAGGGATGTACCGTTACTTTTTCTCTCTTAGAATTTTCAATTATCTTGCATTGCACGTTTATTTATTTATACTTATATTTTTGCATGCGTAGCCCTCTCTGTGAGGACATAGCTGTTTCTAAGTATGGGGTGGGGTAGTCTATCGTGTCAGCAAGTTTATTTATTCGGTCTTTTCATGTAGTTGTTATATTATGACTTGAGATGCTTACATGGATTGATAATATGCCGATATCGTGTTATCCTCCATATGTCGTATTTGTGCTAATATTTGTCATTTCATTTAAATTTTTGTTTTTGCTCTTTAAATTGGAATAGAGCGGGATGTGTAGTTGACAGAAATGTTCTAGAGAGGCAGTCAATCGTTCGATATTAAGAAATTCTAGTTTCTTGGTTAAATGATAGTCCTGGAGGTTGACACTTCGCAGCTTTTCAGAATCATGATAGCTCGGCTTTGGGAAAAAAAGGAAAAAAAAAGAAAAGAAAAAGACAAATACCTAACGCTAGGCGAGACGAGAAAATAGACCGTCTTATCTCTAGTCTTGAGTAATCGGGAAGATAGGTGGTAACCTCCATCTTTACTCGCGCAAAAAGAGACGATGATGAGAAAGAGCTGAGCGTTGTTCCATATGCTGCTATCCGGAGGCTGAGACATGAACCGTTCTGGGAAATAAAAAGCTGAAGGCTTGTATAAAAAAGCAAAGGTGAATCGTCAAATCCTTAGAAAAAACCAAAAGAACTGGTTGAGAAAAGATGATAAATCATGCTTCAAACCATCCATCATGCAACAAATGAAGAAAAACTCTAAGTACCCGAGAACACGAATAAACAACGTGTCAGAGAAAGCGGTCAAGTTTAACCATGTGACTAAAATCGAGAATGGAGACGGTAATCTGGAGCCTGAAAAGAACTATCTCCCAATTATTCGAATTGATTTGAATTCCAACTACGAGGTAACTAATTCAGAAGTAATTAAAATCGAAATGTCTGAAAATTTTGCAAATATGACAAACTTTGGATACATGGTTCTAGTATACTCTCTTCCCATGATTAGCCTTGAAGTGGTCTTTTTTGCCTAGAGAAGAAAGTTTTATTCTTCTTCTTGTTCTTGTTCGAGACGAACAAGTTTAAGTGGGGGGGGGGGGGGGGGGGGGGGGAGGGGTTTGATGGATCGTATTTATGCGACCATTGAATCAACTAAATAAATGCATTTGTACATCCTTTTATGTCCAAGATTACTCGCTTTGTGTGGTTTTGTATTTCAGGTGTACTGAAGATGCTTAGGAAGAAATGCGGAAAAAGAAGGATTCTTTAGATATAAAAGGGGTAGTCTGGACCTATGACGATTCAAGCACTCGCTGCGCACTCGAGACTTGTCTGATGAAAATAAGATACATGACATTCCAAAGCTAACTCGAGAAGCTACAACTCAACTACTTATGCCAAGCACTAATTCGCACCCGAAGGGCATCAAAATCGAGCCACACAGCAGACTGGGCAGAAATTAGAAGAAGAATTGGGCTCTGACCAATTTTGCGAGCAAGGCCTATTTTACAACCGCGTGTGCCTTAGCCGATCGCGGGAATGCTTAAGGATGACGTCAAAACCAAATATTCACCTTTCCCAATTTTGAGAAGATGCAACCGAATATACATGTGATCAGTCTAGGGTTTATAGGAAAAAAGGAAGAAGAAGAGAAGACATATACACATATAGTGCAATCTCGAGGAAGAAGGCAAAAGTGACTACGACAAGTTTTCGGTTTCACATTCGACATTTATCTTTTCTTTCTTAATTCCTATTTATGATGTTGACTCTAGCCAGCATGTCTAGCTAAACTATTCATTTGATTTGGATCATGAACTTGTGAAGAAATGTTTTGAGACTTGTTCATATTGCTTTGATATATTCTTTTACTTGCTCTCTATTTCACGTTACGAAATTGAATTGCTAGGTTAAGTGAGTTTTTGCCGGCAACATCTTTCTTGTGATTCATTATCATTAGTTAACACTTGTTTGATACTTTGCCTAATAATAAGTAGTAACATCTAGGTCTTAACACTACTTTGGCCGGATTGTGCAAACCTAGAAGAGCTAGTAAGCATATCACTTTTGCTGGGATATGTGCATGAATATTACCTTTGCCGGAATAGGATGCATGAGTACATGATTGATTATTAGTGTCAATGATAAACATAATTCACAAGTGATTGGTCTGAATCGATCTTCGTCATCTATAAGAAAACCCTCATTCTATTAGTCGCAACTTTATTTCTAGTGACTACAACTCTTTTTCTGTGGCATCCCCTATTGATCTAACCATTTCCAACGTACTTCCGTTTTTCAGTTCCCTGTGGATCGACCCTGCTTGCCACTGTTCTACGTGTTGAAAAGGACTTAAAATAACAAATTTGTCGCGTAGAACGATGCGCGGTCAACTCTTTTTGCCAAAAACATGCCACACACATCCGTGAGACACATTGATTTAACAATCTCCCCCTTGGCATTTTTGGCAAAACTTCTCTACTTTCACAAGGCTAAGTATCTACTAAGCACTTCTACTATTGCACTTGTGACCCACGACATTACTTCTCCTTTTTGCTAACAAAAGTGACAAGGGTATACATGATCAACTGAAACTGGAATGAGATAGCTAGTAGAGTAGGACAAACAACAAAAACACAGACACATTACCTAGGCAGAGGTGTCTTTGCATTCTCTGCAACATATGTTTGATTCATCATCAGATCTTAATGCCCTTGAACATTTCAGGGACTTCAAAAACACTCTCCCGTACAACTCTCCTCTCCTGAACAATCTTCCACTTCTTGCCAACCTCACGATTGCAGAACCATACTCCTGATACCGTGACAGCCTTTGTCAGAGACTCTCCACTTTGAGTCGATCTAGATTTCTGATAGGGTGGTTGATAGAGCCTAGTTATATGCGCTATTTAGATCTTAACACTGTGCTTGTTTGCATTATTTTGTGTACAAGATTACCGGTTTTCGGTATTTTTGTATTTCAGGATAAAACAGGAGCATAAGTCAGATGTGCGCTAACGGACGTTTTAGAGCGCAATGCACGACTGCGAAGCTTGCAGCGCAAAAAGGAGAGCTGTTTCGGACCACAGTGCGCTAACCGACTGCGCTAAGCAAGTAGCGCAATCCGCTTGCGCAGAATGGCAGAGTTTCTAAATATTGATCTCCTAGATTTGGGAAGGTGCTAAAAGTCTCTCGGGCTAAATCTAAGCATTCCTTGGGCTTTAAGACCACTATATAAGAGGAGGGAAGCTAGGGTTAGAAGAGGAGAGAGAGCAGATAGAGAGAAGGACACTCAGCAGAAAAACACACGAGCTACTTCAGCCAGACTCTGCGCGAACCACCTGCGCCAGCCGAGAACAGCAACGCGCAATTGCGCCAACCTGCTACGTTTCTCTTGCTGCTTTAGTTTTATTTATTATTGCTATGATGTTTGTTTCTAGCATGTCTAGCTAAACACCTTGTATCGGTTGGGCATGATTCTATGAAGTATTTCCTTTGAGACTTGTTCTTAATGCTTGGTACATTTACTTATATTAATTCTATGCATATGGGTGATAATTAGTTGTGCGAATAAGGGAAGCCTTGAACCGCAATCTTATTCTAATTGCTAGTTATTGTATGTTAAACTAGTTGATAGCTTGACGGTGACAACTAGGAGTAACACACTAGGATACTCAGCTGCTACTGTGATAGGATTCGTGGCTGTTTAGATTAGTTTCAGGAATTAATAGCTCATGAACTTTGATCGGAACATGCGCGCACGTTAGGAAGCCTTGATCGGACACTAACTTAAGTAGAACTGCACTATAGATGTTTAGAGTCGATGATAAGGGATACATTCATAGAGGATTGTCTGTACCGATACTCTTCATAGTCATAGTACTTAAAATCTACTGCCTGCGCACGTATCGTGCAATTCTGCTTTCACCACTGTTCATTCGCGCACCTGCGCAACCCAACCACTCACAACCCCAATTTCGTAAGTTGTAGGTTGCTAGCTAAAACGAGTCTGCTTGCTCCTTGTGGGATCGACCCTGACTTAGCCGCTATACTAAGTGGAGAAGGAAGGATTAATTTGACGCGTACAACGACGCGCGATCAAATTTTGGCGCCGTTGCTGGGGAGCAACACAGATAAGTTTTAACTTGTTCAAGTTTTCTTTTACAGTAGCTAGCTATTTCTTTTTATTTTTCGTTGGTGTTTCTGCCAGTACGCAATCAACATCCGCCTGCGCAACCTTGAAACAGTTGTGCTGCGCAGATCATAGTTGCGCACAGACAGGGGCAACAACCTAGTTTCTTTTAATTCCGTTTGCTTGAAGTCTAGAACAGGGCATGGAGGATAACAGTGTCATCGGTGATAACTTAGGGGACAGAACCCCAGAGGGACCTAACAATGCAAGGGAAGATAACCGCGCAGCTCGGTTCAGAGAGGAAGTGCAGCGCGAAGTTGAAGCTAGGATGGCCGCTGAAGTATATATGCGCAACCCACGCAACAGATCGTGCGACGCAGAACAGTGCGCGAGATGTCGGCTCCAATCACAGTCAACCAACCGTGGTGCATAGTGGTTCCACCCGATGGGCATTTTGAACTACGGAGCTCATTCATTCATCATATGCCTAAACTCCATGGGATGAACAACGAGAACCCAGTCAAGCATGTGCGCGAATTCCTAGTTATCTGCGAGAACATGAAGACCGACGGGGAGAGTGAAGAAGCGCTGAAGCTGAAGGCGTTCCCTTTTTCATTGTGTGATACAGCCAGGCATTGGCTGATGAGCTTACCAGTAGGATCTATTCGCACATGGGAGCAGCTCCAGAAGAAGTTCTTGGATAAGTTCTACCCCGCAGCAAAGATTGCGCTACTCAGAAGGGAATTGGCCGCACCTAGATAGGGCGTAGGAGAGTCACTATCAGAGTACTATGAGCGTTTCAGGGAGCTGGAAGCCAACTACTACAATCATGGCCTGCCCCAACATGTGTTTTGATAGAGAATTTCCTGAATGGGCTACAACCGATGGAACTTAGACTGCTGAATGCATGCGCAGGTGGTGATATATGCAACATGTACCCGGAGGATGTATGGCAGATGATCGAGGACTCTGCTGGACAGGTAAGGCATCAATTGACGCTCGAGAACAGTCGTGCGCGCGCTGTGCACCAGGTGGATTCCAGCGCTGAAATTAAGGAAATGAAAGCCATGCTGCAGAAACTGATGAGTGCACAAGGTGCGCAACCAGTTGCGCCGAAGGTATGCGAGTTCTGTACGTCCACTGAGCACAAAACCGACGCATGTCCCACACTTTTCGAGGAATCAGAAGATGTCAATGCTCTAGGAGGATGGGACAATAAAGGACCGCAGAGGCAGAATCAACCGCGCTTTGGACTGGCCGCAAATGGATTCAGATGGAGGGAGGACAGCAATCCCCAAAGGCAGCTAGCGGAATATCGTGCACCTCAGCGGGCGCAGCAAGCATACAACCCACTGCACCGCCGAAATGGCGCACCAGCACAGAATAACCAGCAACCGCGGCGCTCCTTAGAAGACATAGTGGGTCAGTTGGCAGACACCGTGCGCAAGAACGATGAACAATATGACAAGAGGTTCGAGTCAATTGAGAAGCAGTTGTCGCAGATTGCTACCACGGTCTATGAGCTGAAAAAGAGCGATGGCAACTTGCCTTCGCAAGTGATCCAAAATCCTAAGGGAGGAGTTAACGCTAGAACGCTGAGGACTGGGCGCACAGTGGGGACAGCTCCAACCGCAAAGGAGCCTGCGCAGCCAGTTGCGCAACCTCCAGAGCTAGAACAGCCGGATGCGCAACCAGCCGCGCCAGCTACAAACCAACAGGGGGTGGCGCCAGGTATGATACAATCAGGAGAAAAGAGTACTAATGCACCTGCACCTTTTCCTGTGCAGGCACCTTTAGCAAGGAAGGAGGCGCTGGACAAGGAGTTATACGAGTTATTCAGCAAGGTGGAAATAAACATTCCCCTGATTGAGGCAGTTCGGCAGATTCCCAGATATGCCAAGTTCTTGAAGGAGCTGTGCACAAACAAGAGGAGGAAAGGCGAGTGCGCACAAGTAATGCTTAACGCACATGCATCAGCAATTGTGCAACACAAGGTACCACCTAAATGCCGGGATCCAGGTACGTTCACCATACCGTGCACCTTAGGTAAGACCACGGTAAGCAACTGCATGATTGATCTCGGTGCATCTATAAATGTGCTTCCTTACTCCTTGTATGTGTCATTGCACCTTGGTCCACTAAAGCCTGCAGGTCTCACCATCCAATTAGCAGATCGGTCGTGCAAACAACCAACGGGCATGATAGAGGACGTTCTTGTCCGAGTAGGAGAGCTGGTGTTCCCAGCAGATTTCTACGTCTTGGAAATGGAGGGTTGAGCCGAGCAAGGGAAGCGCGCAAATCCTACTGGGCAGACCATTTCTGATGACAGCGCGCACAAAGATAGACGTATGGAAAGGCACGCTCTCAATGGAGGTAGATGGCGAGGAGATTCACTTTAACATTTTTAAGGGGATGCAGCACCCTCATGAGGACGCCACAATGCACGCATTAGACGGTATGGACGACTTGGTTGCGCATGCGCAGTGTGCGAGCGCAACAGCGGAGCCTGCGCCATTAACACAGACAGAGTTGGAGGAACAAGATGATAAGCTGAGCAGCACAGAATCAGTGTCCAGACAGGTATGTGATCTGGTTAATGTTTGCGCTACTAATAGAATCCTGCCTTCTATTGAACAGGCACCCAAGGTTGAGCTGAAGCAATTGTCTGAGCACTTAAAGTACATCTTCCTGGGCAATGAGGACACCCTGCCTATCATTATAAAGAAAGGATTAGAGGAGGAGCAGGAGGCGCGATTACAGGAGGTGCTGTGCAAGAACCAGCGCGCCATAGGATGGACATTGGCTGACCTGCGCGGAATAAGCCCTGATGTGTGTGCATGCACAGAATTCTGCTGGAAAATGATGCCAAACCATCCAGGGAACCTCAGCGCAGACTGAATTTGATTATGATGGAGGTAGTACAGAAGGAGATCCTGAAGCTGTTTGACGCAGGTGTAATATACCCGATTTCAGATAGCAAGTGGGCGAGTCCAGTACACGTTGTGCCAAAGAAAGGAGGCATCACAGTAGAGGAGAATGCGCAGGGCGAGCTAGTTCCCAAGCGCATACAGACTGAATGGCGCATGTGCATTGATTACAGGAAGCTAAACGGAGTCACGCGCAAGGATCATTTCCCGTTACCATTCATGGACCAGATGCTCGACCGGTTGGCGTGAAAGCCACACTTTTGCTTCCTGGACGGTTACTTAGGGTACAATCAGTTCCCTATTGCTGCGGAGGATCAGGAGAAGACAACCTTTACCTGCCCATTCGGTACCTTTGCGTTCCGGCGCATGTCGTTTGGGCTGTGTAATGCTCCAGGTACGTTCCAACGCTTAGTCATGAGCATTTTCTCTGATATCATTGGTTTATGTATTGAGGTATTCATGGATGACTTCACTGTGCACGGTGAGACGTTTGATGCATGTTTGGATAATCTTGATAAGGTCTTAGCGCGCTGCATTACCAAAAACTTAGTTCTCAATTATGAAAAATGTCACTTTATGGTGTCACATGGAGTAGTACTAGGACATATCATCTCGCTGGAAGGAATCAAGGTCGATAGGGCAAAAATTGATCTTATCTTAAATCTGCCTTATTCCACTAACGTGCGCGACGTTAAGTCGTTTCTTGGGCATGCAGGGTTCTATAGGCGCTTCATTAAGGATTTTTCTAAAATACGTATCCCATTGTCTAACCTCCTTCAAAAGGATGTGTGCTTTGAGTTCACTGATGAGTGCAGGAATGCTTTTGACAAGTTAAAGGATGCGCTGACCAGTGCGCCAGTAATGCGCGCACCAGACTGGAACCTCCCATTTGAGCTGATGTGCGATGCCAGTGACTACGCTGTAGGCACAGTACTTGGCCAGCGTGTGGATAAGAGGTCGCATGCTATCTATTATGCGTCGCGCACACTGGACACTGCGCAGAGGAACTACACAACGACCGAGAAGGAACTTCTGGCAATCGTATTTGCGCTGGAAAAGTTCCGCGCATATGTTCTGGGCGCTAAAGTCACTGTCTACACTGACCACACTGCTATCCGCTACCTGATGTGCAAGAAAGAGACTAAGCCGCGCCTGATGCGCTGGTTGCTGCTGCTCCAAGAGTTTGATTTAGAGATCAAGGACAAGAAGGGAACGGAAAACACTGTTCCTGATCACCTAAGCTGGATAGTGAAGGAAGAGGAGCCAGGGCAGATCACGGAGACATTCCCTGACGAACACCAGATGGCGCTGAACGGTAAGGTACCATGGTATGCGCATATTGCAAATTACCTGGTCAAAGCTGCGTTTCCTCCTCATTTCACTAAAACTCAATGCATGAGGTTAAAACATGAGTCTAAATATTACGTTTGGGATGATCCATACATGCTTAGAATAAGCCCTGATCAGATCTTGAGGCGATGTGTGCCTGATCATGAGATGAGCTCTGTTTTGAGATTTTGTCATGCGCAGACGTGCGGAGGACACTTTGGTCCAAAGCGCACGAGCAGGAAAATCCTAGATTAAGGTTTTTATTGGCCGCACATATTCCGTGACTCACATGACCACTGCAGGGCTTGTGACAGCGCACAGGAAATATCTCAGAACGCAATGAGATGCCACAAACACCTATACTGGTAGACGAAGTGTTCGATTTGTGGGGAATTGACTTCATGGGGCCGTTTCCGCCATCTTGTGGATATGAGTACATACTAGTTGCGGTGGACTATGTCTCGAAGTGGGTCGAAGCTAAGGCCATGCGCAAGGATGATGGTAAAACGGTCGTTGACTTCTTAAGAACTAACATTTTCTGCAGGTACGGAGTACCTAAGGCAATAATCAACGACCAGGGGACGCACTTCTGCAATAGAATAGTGGCGCAAGTACTAAAGCATTATGGGGTGCGCCACAAGACGTCCACTGCCTACCATCCTCAAACGAATGGCCAGGCTGAGGTTTCCAACAGAGAGATCAAGCTCATTCTGGAGAAAACCGTGAGACCTTCGCGCAAAGACTGGAGCCAGCGGCTGGACGATGCACTCTGGGCAAACAGGACTGCGCACAAGACACCGATTGGGACTTCACCATTTCGGTTGGTGTACGAAAAGGTGTGCCACCTACCGGTTGAGTTGGAGCATAAGGCATACTGGGCAATGCGCACTTGCAATCTGAACCTTGATGAGGCTGGTAAAGAGCGCGCATTTGAGTTAAGCGAGCTAGAGGAGCTGCGCTTGGATGCATATGAGGGGTTGCGCGACTATAAAGAGCGCACAAAAGCATTTCACGATAAGTACATCCTCAGACGCACCTTCGAGCCAGGAGACCGAGTGTTGTTGTTCTCCTCACGCCTAAAACTGATGCCTGGGAAGCTGCGCAGCAAGTGGACGGGTGATAGAGCCTATTTATACGCACTATTTAGATCTTAACACTGTGCTTGTTTGCATTATTTTGTGTACAAGATTACTGGTTTCCGGTGTTTTTGTATTCCAGGACAAAACAAGGGCCTAAGTCGGATACACGCTAATAGGCTCGTTTAAGGAGGGCAACACACAGCCTGCGGAGCTAGCAGCGCAAACAGGATAGGAGATGGCAGATTCAGACTGCGGTGCGCAAACCAACTGCGCGAACCAACGTGCGCAGTGAGCCATTCGCAGGATAGCGGTATTTCCAAATCTTGAACGCCATATCCCTACAAAATCTTCTAGGATTTGGAAGTTGCCAAGATTGTCACGGGCCAAATCTGAGCATTGCTCGGGCCTCACAAGCAGTATATAAAGAGAGGAAGGCTAGGGTTTGAGCCATAACTAAAAAACACACGAGCTGCCGCCGAGGACCTGCGCCAACCGACTGCGTGAACCGAGACACAGCAACCTGCACGCACCTGCTTGTTACTGTTTCCTTGGACACTTTAGCTTTTATTTACTATTTCTATGATGTTTACCACTAGCATGTCTAGCTAAACACTTTGTATCGGTTGGGCATGATTCTATGAAGTATTTCCTTTGAGACTTGTGCTTAATGCATAGTTTGTTTGCTTGTATTAATTCTGTGCACACGGTTGACAGCTAGTTGTATGAGTAGGGGAAGCCTTGAACCGCAATCTTACTCTTACTACTTGTTGTTATATGTTAAACTAGTTGGTAGCTTGACGGTGACAACTAGGAGTAACGCGCTAGGATAATCAACTGCTACTGTGACATCATTCGTAGCTGCTTAGACTAGTTTCAAGAATTAATAGTTCATGGACTTTGATCGGAACATGCGCACATGTTAGGAAGCCTTGATCGGACACTAACTTCAGTAAAATCGAACTATAGACGTTTAGAGTCGATGATAAGGAATACATTCATAGAGGATTGTCTTCACCGATACTTTTCGTAGTCATAGTACTTAATCTCTACTGCCTGCGCACGTCTAGTGCAAAATCTGCTTTCACTATTGTTCATTCGCGCACCTGCGCAACCCAACCACTCACAACCCCAATTTCGTAAGTTGTAGGTTGCTAGCTAGAACGAGTCTGCTTGCTCCTTGTGGGATCGACCCTGACTTAGCCGCTATACTAAGTGGAGAAGAAAGGATTAATTTGACGCGTACAACGACGCGCGATCAACGGGACCTTACACGGTCACAAAGGTTTTCCCGTATGGAACTATCGAGTTAGAGAACAAGCGCAAGCATCGTTTTCAGGTTAATGGGCAAAGAGTCAAGAAATACCTGGGAGAACCGTGGGATGAGGCCACGCGCGAAGTTGATTTGGCGGAACCCGAAATAGAAGATGCGCAAGCTGCTGCGCCAGAAATACAACCTGCAGCACCGGAGGGAGAACTAGGAGCTACTGATTATATATCTTCTCCCTCACTGATTAACCTCGTTACTTATGATGTGCCACACAATTTTGGCCACACTGACCACCTATCTGTTCCTTTGCGCAGGACTAAGGAGGACATAGCACACACAGACGCACCAGAGCACGCAGGAGCAAGTGTGGGGGTGGTCCGGAGCACGAACTTGAGCAAGTAACTAGGTACTGTCGAGCCAACGACGTTAATCAAAGGCACTTGTCGGGAGGTAACCCGACACGTTTTCCATGTTTTATTTTTACACTTTTTTAAGATTTGCATTTTAGCTAGTTCGGCACTTGGATTTTTTTTCTTGAGTCACGTACCAATGCGCGAGTCAGTGCGCAGGACAGATGCGCAGGTCAGGGGGGTATATAAGGGCAGATACTTAGAAAAATCCGGACATTCTGCAATTTCAACCGTTAAACACTCTGCACTGCTGCCAGCCGATCTTTGCCGTCCGCCCACCGTTTCCAGCGTTCTCTAGAGAGATTTGAAGAGCACAACAACACCAGCACACTAGGTAACCTCTCATTCCTTGTTTCAGTCATTTTAGTGAGGGTTTGGTGAAGGAACCCGATTGAGGACGTAACCCTAGGATCAAAACCGCACCTAGGTAGCTAGCTCCGTTTGGTGATTTCTTTGTTGGGTTTTGTTGACGCGAGTGAGGCGCCCATCTGGTAGGAATTTGAGGGTTTGATTTGAAGTTCTGATTTTGGGATTCTTAGTAGAACGTTGACTACAGTTGACCTGCAAATATGAGGCCGGCAGAGGACCAGGACACCCCAGCATCTTTCGCACGGAAGTATGACGCCTTCTGGAGGCTGGACATGTATGGCACACCGTGCATCAGCAGGGACTTCCTGCACGAGGTGGGCTTAGAGGAATTGGTCATAGAGCAGCTCGCGCAGGCTGGCTGGGAAGCGCTGATGGACTTAGAAAGCGCAGCTGTGAGTTCCTCGCGTCCCTGCAGATCCAAGACTTAGAGATCCGGTACCGACACCGAGGGGTGTGGTACATTGCATCGGCCAAGAGGTTGAAGCGCATCCTGCGCTGTGACAAGGTGCGCGAGCACGAAGTGGATACGCACACCAACCAGGAGGCGTGGCGCGAGATGGCGCCTGGCAAACCGTTTTCCGCTGCGCGCAGCCGAGGGCGTGAGCTGCGCGACCCCTGGATGTATTACCTGTGGCACATGGTCGCGTACACAGGTATTGGGCGCTACAACGATGCGCCGCAGGTCAGCCTGCTTGATATGGACGTGCTGAAGGGGTTGTATTATGGGAAAAAGGTGAGGTTCGTGTCGGACATGGTAGTGCACTGGGAGCGGCTCAGCACCAAGGGCCCGCTCACTTGTGGAGGTGTGATTACGCATTTGCTGCGTGGGCTGCACGGAGAGCCAGAGGTGCCTGAGCACACAGTTGTTCCAGCTGTTCCTCTTGACTGTGCCCAGATGCTGCAGTACCGAGCGGTCACTGCTAAGGGAGACGGGTCCTTGGAATGGTGTTACCGGCTGTAGGTTGCTAGGGCACCGAGGCACGCGGCAATCAGAGGAGCGCCCGCAGAGAGTAGTGCGCGGCAAGAGAAAGCTGCTGCTGAGGAAGAAATGGAGAACGTGGAGGCACCAGTCGTGCAGCCAGCTAGGCGTATGAGGACGCGCGCTCAGACGGGAGCGCGCGCGCGGGCGAGTGGACCGCCAAGGGAAGTTGTCACCATTGACATCAGAGATTCTCCCCCGCGCGCGCCAGCAAAGCGGCGCAGACAGGATTCTGAGGAGGCGCCAGCAGAGCAGCGCATGTTGTTCAACGTCATGCGCATGCTAGAGTACTTGGCGCCTGAGGGGGCAAATTTATGCATTAATCCACCAGCAGGGTGGCAATTTGGAGACCCCATTCCCCCTCTCCTCAGTCTGCGCAGGCCACCTCCAGGGTCACCTTCAGAGCAGCGCCAGCCAGCCAGTTGTCCCGCGCAGTCACCAGCCCAATCCTCAGTGCGCACCCCAGTCATGGACCCACAGCCAATGCCATCAGAGCCCCCTCAACAACCCTCTGCCCAGATAAACCGATCGCCCTCTGAGGTCGCTCCCGCCAAAGAATTAAGTTCAGATTCAATATGGGAGACCGACTCGGACGAGGAGCCCGCAGCCCAGCCCGCAGCCGTATCAGTTGCGCAGCCATCCTCTAGCTCAGACTATGAGACAGAGACCGAGTCCATGGACGAGGAGGCACAAGGGTCTGCCCAGGACTCCAGCTCAGAAGACCTTTAGGGCGCAGCAGGGGGCTAGGCACAAATCATCTCGGGTTGTCATTGCTGCTTTTGAACACTCTCATTGGATATTCTGTTCTTATTTTGTGAACCCCTGACCGTGTTTCATGTGCTGCATTGGCTCTGTTTTTTTCATGATGCATTTCATTTTTAGTTCTTCGTTGCTTGCATGTGTGCGCTCTCCGTTGCGCTTGAGCTTGAGTCGCGGGGACACGTCTCTATTTAAGTGTGTGTGTGTGTGGGGGGGTGGGGGGGGGGGGGGGAGGGCGTACGTTACATTCATATTTATCATTGTAGTTAGTGCAGTATAGGAAATAGCAGTGGTTGTGCGCTTGTGTGCGGATTGCGCACACCTTTCGACTTGTTTTGCCTTATTCATCCTACATGCACTGCCTTTAACCGATTTAGTATATTTTTTCGATTTTTGTCTTTTTAGTCGGGATATTCAGAGGATGTAGAGTTGAAAGAAAAAGCTCAAGAGAGGCGGTTAGTCGTTTTTGCTTCGAGAGTAAGGTACATGGCTAAAAGCGCTAGTGGAGGCCGGTTCTTCGCATCCTTCGGAACAATAGAGCGCGCTCAGCAACGCAGATGCCAAAGGCGAATACCCATAGCGTGGTGAGGTGGGAAAACAGACCACCTTTCCTCTGGAAGTCGAGTGTAGGAAAGTGGGCGCGGGTGTAAACGCGTGCGCTGACCTGCGCAAGTAGACCAAGGAGGGAGAGCGGGGTGTTGTTCCATAGCTGCTATCCGAAGGCCGAGATTGGAACCGTCCTGGGAAAATCAGAAGAGTGGACGAAGCCGTATAGAAATAAGTAATCAGTTGACGATATGCGCAAGGAAAGGAAATCGGCGTGCGCACACAACTCCATACCAGCACATGCGCAAGTCCAAAGAAAAAATCGTCAAGGACGAAAGGCTTGAGTTCCCCAGAAGCGCGCGAATGAATCACGCGCCTGAAGATACCTGCGCGATTATCCATGTACCAGAAATCGGAGTAGGGACCGACAACCAGGAGCCTATAAAGAGCTATCTCCGATCATCCGAATTAAATTGCATCCTGGCTGAGAGGTAACAAATTTCGAAATTATTATATTAGAATTGTTAAGGGTTTGTGCGCGTAGGTGATAGAGCAGCGCAGGGTGAATCGCTGTGCGGATCGCGTATGAGTATGAGGCTGTGCGCTAGACTTCAGAGAGGTAAAAGTATCTGTGCTTCAGTACTTGTTCGGGACGAACAAGGGCAAGTGTGGGGGATTTGATAGAGCCTAGTTATATGCGCTATTTAGATCTTAACACTATGCTTGTTTGCATTATTTTGTGTACAAGATTACTGGTTTTCGGTATTTTTGTATTTTAGTATAAAACAGGAGCATAAGTCAGATGTGCGCTAACAGACGTTTTAGAGCGCAATGCACGACTGCGCGAAGCTTGCAGCGCAAAAAGGAGAGTTGTTCCAGACCACAGTGCGCAAACCGACTGCGCTAAGTGATAGAGCCTATTTATACGCACTATTTAGATCTTAACACTGTGCTTGTTTGCATTATTTTGTGTACAAGATTACTGGTTTCCGGTGTTTTTGTATTCCAGGGCAAAACAAGGGCCTAGGTCGGATACACGCTAATAGGCGCGTTTAAGGAGCACAACACACAGCCTGCGGAGCTAGCAGCGTAAACAGGATAGGAAGTGGCAGATTCAGACTGCGGTGCGCTAACCAACTGCGCGAACCAACGTGCGCAGTGAGCCATGCGCAAGATAGTGGTGTTTCTAAATCTTGAACACCATATCCCTACAAAATCTCCTAGGATTTGGAAGTTGCCAAGAGTGTCACGGGCCTCACAAGCAGTATATAAAGAGAGGAAGGCTAGGGTTTGAGAGACACACACAACAACACACGAGAGAGAGCCAGAATTGAAAACACACGAGCTGCTGCGAGGACCTGCGCTAGCCGACTGCGCGAACCGAGACACAGCAACCTGCACGCACCTGCTTGTTACTGCCTCTCTGGGGCTCTGTGTACTGCCTCCCTAGGGCAGCCAGGAGCATCCCCTTGTCATTTATTCCAAAAAGGGGGAGGAGAAGAGAAGGAGAAGAAGGAGAGGTTAAGAAAAACTACAAATCTCTGTATGGTTTTGTCAAAATGCCAAGGGGGAGATTGATGATGTAGTATGGCAGTGTTTGACAAAACCAGCACAAATGAACAAGGAGCAGCTACAGCACAAGTGAACAAGCAGCAGCTTCAGCAGGGGATGCTATAGCAGGAGCTTTGTTCAAGTGGCTGCAACATCTGTCCATGTAGCAGCAGCAACCTGGGCTTGGCTAGAAGACCTGGCAGCTCTTACGGATAACACCAGAGGAATATTTTAAAGTACTGTGGAGAATATTCCAGTGGGGTTTCCTAGCTAGAAAAGGAGATTTGTGTTGAAGATCAAAATCAAATCTAATCTCCTAAATTTTAGGAGATAATTGTTCTTTTTGGGACATTACTTAAACCTGGTCTTGCTTAAAGCTGGTGCTGCTATTTAAGTGAGAGGAGTTCAGAGCTGAGAGGTCGATCGAAGCAAAGGGATACACGAGTGCATACACGGAATTCAGAGAGAGCAATTTTGGTGTGTGACGGACGAATTCTTCGATCGTCACCCGAGAGGAGAGCGTGAGCGCAGAGCTGTGGTGACAGAAGCAGAAGGTGATCAGGACTTGCATAGTTTGATTCGAGCTTGATCTGGAAGCCAATTCAGAGCAGTGGTGCTTGTTGGTTGATCAAGGGCAGCCGCGGAAGAACTGACGGGTGTGTGGCTCGGTCGACTGTCTAAGCGGTGGTTCTCGCTAGTGGCTGGAGGTCACTAAGTGAGGGGGAGTATTTCAGAGTGTGCAGCGCTCGTAGAATCGTTCGATCGGCTCGGCAGAAGGCTTTGGAGCGACGCGGACAATTGTGCATCAGCTGTGTGTTACAGCAACCCTGCTGAGTGAGTGTAGTTTAGAATAGAATAGGCTGAGTTTGGAGAAGACTGTAGCTATTCTAGATTGACATTTGTAGAGGGTGTGCAGACACAAGTCAGAGCCTGTTCTGATTGTGTCCAGTGATCCACACAAGGTTGAGTAGCATAGGTTGCGTGGAGTTATAACCGAGTGTACTTAGAGACCGTTGTGTTTAGTGGATTGAGGACTGGAGAATAGTCCTCCCCAGACGTAGGTAGTTGGCCGAACTGGGTGAACAAACTTCTGTCTTGTTCATTGTGTGCTGAGACAATTTCCGAGTGTGCTGCAGCAACTGCTTGTTCACAAAATCTGTCTAACTGAGACGCTGCGAATTTCAATTGGTATCAGAGCAGGAACTCAACACACAGAGTAAAAGATCCTACAGTGTCTCTGAAGAAGCCACGACAATGAAGGAAGGACAGAGCACAAGCAGACCTCCATTGTTGGAAGAAAGCAACTATGGATATTGGAAGGCTAGGATGAAAGCCTTTCTCAAGGCCATTGATGAGAAGACCTGGAGAGCTATCATGGTCCAGTGGTCCCCCCCAATCACCATGGATGAACAGGGAGTCACACGGATAAAGCCTGAAGAACAATGGACTGCTGAAGAGGGAGCTGCAGCAACTGGTAATTCAAAGGCCCTGAACGCAATTTTTGCTGCAGTTGATGCTAACAATTTCAGGCTGATATCAAATTGTGACATGGCCAAACAAGCTTGGGAAATTCTACAAACTGCACATGAAGGAACTGATAAAGTGAAGCTGTCAAGATTACAGATCATTGCCACACAGTTTGAGAATCTCAGAATGCTGGAAGAGGAGACTGTTACTGAGTTTAATGCTAAACTCTGTGATTTTGCAAATGAAGCCCATGCTCTTGGTGAACCTATCCCTGAAGAGAAGCTGATCAGGAAGGTACTCAGATCGCTGCCCACAAGATTTGACATGAAAGTGACGGCCATTGAAGAAGCTCAAAATGTCAGATTCATGAGGCTGGAAGAGTTGATGGGGTCTCTCAAACAATTTGAGATGAAACTGGTTAAAGAAGACATCACTCCTCAGGACAAGACTATTGGACTGAAGGCTGAAACAGAAGCTAAGAAGCCAGTCCCAGATGATCAGCTGAGTATGCTAGTCAAGAACCTTGGAAAGCTCCTGAAGAACATGGACTCAAGAGCTGGGAAAAGCTCATCCTCGCGAAAACAATTCAGAAGGGGTGGTGAAAATAAAAGGAAAGGGAAGGAACCAGCTCAGGATGAAGATGAGAAGAAAGAAATAAAAAGGGGTGTCCAATGCTGGAACTGTGCAGGTTACGGTCATCGACAAATCAACTGCACCAGCAAACCGATGAAAAAGAGGGCTCTCTCTGCCAGTGGAAGTGAAGACGAGAAAGATCTGAGTGAGGATGAATGCAACTTGGCCAGATACAGATTAGTCAGAAGAGGCAGAAAAACACAAGGAAGAGTGAACCAGCACCTGCTACAGCAACCACTGTATCGCCGTGTCAAGAGAGGCTCAAAGTATAAAAGATGTTATAGCTGCGGACACAAAGGTCACATAAAAAGAAACTGTTCTTCAGCTCACGCCGGAATAGCTTCAGCCAGGAAACCTATCAAGCAGAATCATGCGAGGACTCAGCTTCTCGCGCTTGTCCGCACAGCAAGCACCTCGGACAAGATAAGCTGGTATTTTGACAGTGGTTGTTCAGGGCACATGACAGGAGAAAGATCCTTCTTGAAAAACATAACACCCTGTCTGGAACAACGGGTGAAGTTTGGAAACGGCCTAAAAGGAAGAGTTCTGGGAAAGGGAACTTTGGCAGTTGAAGGAATGCCGAGTCTGAGCAATGTCTTACTAGTGGAAGGACTAAAGGAAAATCTCATAAGCATTAGTCAGCTGTGTGATGGGACTAAACAGGTGAAATTTACGAAAGACTCGTGCAAAGTTTTCGACAAATCTGAAAAATGTATAATGGAAGGAGCCAGATCAAAAAGTAACTGTTAACTTCTCAACGTGAGTTCAAAGTCACCTGTTCCGAAATGTATGCTGACAAAGGCCGAGGAAATGATTCTATGGCACAGAAGGATGGGGCATGTTAACCTGAGAATTTTGAAAAGAACTGCAACAGAAGGGCTAGTCAAAGGAATACCGCTGATAAAAGGGGAGACAAACTCTATCTGTGGAGATTGTCAGATTGGGAAACAAAAGAAGGCTTCACACCCAAGAGTCAAAGATGTAGGTACTACCAGACCTCTGCAGTTGATTCACATGGATCTGATGGGACCGATGGAAGTTGAGAGTCTGGGCAGAAAGAGGTATGCTTTTGTCTGTGTTGATGACTACTTCAGATTCACTTGGATTGATTTTATCAGAGAAAAATCAGATAATGTGAAAGTTATAGTGTCACTGGTGTCTCATCTAGAGCAAGAGAAAAATCTCAGAATCAGCAGCATTCGCAGTGATCATGGTAGGGAATTTGAAAACGAAGCTATGGATGATTTCTGTCGTCAAAGGGGTATCTCACATCCATATTCGTCTCCCATCACCCCTCAGCAGAACGGTGTAGTGGAACGAAAAAATCGAACAATTCAAGAAATGGCCAGAGTCATGATTCATGCTAAGAGGGTTCCCCTGAGATTTTGGGCAGAGGCCATGAACACCGCATGTTACATCATCAATAGAGTCACCTTACGGAGAGGAACCAACCAGACCTGCTATAAGGTCTGGAACCAGAAGAAGCCCACGGTTAAATATTTCCACATCTTTGGAAGTGACTGTTTCATTCTGAGAGATCGGGAGTATAGGAAAAAACTTGACCCAAAGAGTGATCCTGGAATGTTCTTGGGTTATTCAATAAACAACAGGGCTTATCGAGTCTATAACCAGCGGACAAATACAGTAATGGAATCCATAAATGTAGTTTTCAATGATGCTGAAGAAGTCCTTGCCACTGATACTGCCACTGATGATGAAGACTCTGACCTTGAAGAGGTGCCTGTCAGTCAGAACAGAAGTGAACAAGTTGTTGCTCCAGAAGATGCTACAGCAAGTGCTGAAGCAGAAAATCCAGATGTACAATTAGAAAGCCTGTCTGAAGATCTGAACACTGAGGCTCCTGATCCACCTTCAAGGCAGCCTCCGAAGAAGATTCAGAAGAATCATCCCCTGACAAATGTGATTGGAGATCCGGCAGATAGAAGAAGAACCAGAAGCCATGCTTACCTCAATACATGTTTTATGTCCAGCATTGAACCTAAGAACTTCAAGGAAGCCATGAGTGATGAATTCTGGATGATGGCGATGCAGGAAGAACTGGCAGAGTTCGAAAGACACGATGTTTGAGACCTGGTGGACAGACCCAATGGAGTGAATATTATAGGCACAAAGTGGATCTTCAAAAACAAAACTGATGCGCAATGTGCGAGTGCAACAGAGGGACCTGAGCCGCTGACACAGGCAGAGATGGAGGCGCATGAGGATGAGCTGAGCAGTGCTGAACCAATATCTAGACAGGTACACGATATAGTTAATGTCTGCACTGCTAATAAAATCTTGCCCTCTATTGAACAGGCACCCAAGGTCGAGCTGAAGCAACTCCCCGAGCACCTCAAATATATATTCTTGGGAAATGAGGACACCCTGCCGGTAATCATAAAGAAAGGATTAGAAGAGGAGCAGGAGGCACGGTTACAAGAGGTGCTGCGCAAGAACCAGCGCGCTATAGGATGGACACTTGCTGACCTGCGCGGAGTGAGCCCGGACGTATGCATGCACAGGATTCTATTGGAAGATGGTGCCAAACCATCCAGGGAGCCTCAGCGCAGATTCAATCCAAATATGATGGAGGTGGTACAGAAGGAGATCCTGAAGCTGCTTGACGCAGGAGTCATTTACCCAATCTCGGACAGCAAATGGGTGAGTCTCGTGCACGTTGTGCCGAAGAAAGGAGGAATCACAGTAGAGGAGAACGCGCAGGGCGAGCTAGTCCCCAAGCGCATGCAAACTGGATGGCGCATGTGCATCGACTACAGAAAGCTTAACGTAGTCACGTGCAAGGATCATTTTCCGCTGCCCTTCATGGACCAGATGCTAGATCGATTAGCGGGGAAGCCATACTTTTGCTTCCTGGACGGGTACTCAGGGTATAATCAGATACCCATAGCTGCGGAGGATCAAGAGAAAACTATGTTTACCTGCCCATTCGGTACGTTTGCGTTTCGGCGCATGTCGTTTGGGCTGTGTAACGCGCCAGGTACGTTCCAACGTCTAGTCATGAGCACCTTTTCTGGTATGATTGGTATATGCATAGAGGTGTTCATGGATGATTTTACTGTGTACGGAGGTACCTTTGACGCATGCTTGATTAATCTTGATAAGGTCTTAGCGCGCTGCATTTCAAAAAACCTAGTACTCAATTTTGAAAAGTGTCATTTTATGGTGTCACATGGAGTAGTACTACGACACCTTATCTCGCAGGAGGGGATCAAGGTAGATAAGGCCAAAATAGATCTTATTTCAAATCTGCCTTATTCCACTAACGTGCGCGATGTAAAATCATTCCTTGGGCATGCAGGGTTTTACAGGCGTTTCATAAAAGATTTTTCTAAGATTTTTATACCCCTGTCTAACCTCTTACAAGAGGATGTGTGTTTCGAATTCACTGATGAGTGTAGGGCTGCTTTTGATAAGCTGAAGGAGGCGCTGACGAGTGCGCCAGTGATGCGCGCGCCAGACTGGAGCCTGCCATTCGAATTGATGTGCGACGCAAGTGACTATGCAGTAGGTGCAGTCCTGGGACAGCGCGTGGACAAGAAGCCGTATGCCATCTATTATGCATCGCGCACACTGGACGCTGCGCAGAGGAACTACACCACCACGGAGAAGGAACTTCTAGCAATCGTGTTTGCACTGGAGAAGTTCCGCGCATATGTTCTAGGCGCCAGAGTCATCGTCTACACAGACCACGCAGCAATCCGTTACCTGATGTCCAAGAAAGAGACTAAGCCGCGCCTGATGCGCTGGGTGCTCCTACTTCAGGAGTTCGACTTGGAAATCAAGGATAAGAAGGGAACGAAAAACACAGTCGCTGACCACCTGTGCAGGATCGTGAAAGAGGAGGAGCCAGGGCAGATCACGGAGACATTCCCTGACGAGCATCTGATGGCGCTGACAGGTAAGGTACCATGGTATGCGCACATTGCGAATTACCTGGTCACAGGTACGTTTCCTCCTCATTTCACTAAAACCCAATGCATGAGATTAAAGCATGAGTCCAGGTATTACATTTGGGATGATCCGTATATGCTCAGAATAGGACCTGATCAGATTTTGAGGTGATGCGTGCCTGACCATGAAATTAACTCGGTTTTAATGTTTTGTCATGCGCACGCATGTGGAGGACACTTTGGTCCAAAGCGCACGAGCAGAAAGATCCTGGATTGCAGATTTTATTGGCGACACTTATTTAGTGACTCATATAACCACTGCAAAAATTTTGACAGGTGTCAGCGCACAGGGGGAATAGCAGCGCGCAATGAGATGCCGCAGACGCCCATACTAGTGGATGAAGTATTCGATATTTGGGGCATTGACTTCATGGGGCCATTTCCTCCGTCTGCAGGATACGAGTACATATTGGTCGCGGTGGACTATGTCTCCAAATGGGTCGAAGCTAAGGCCACACGGAAGGATGATGGTAAGACGGTCGCTCACTTTTTGAGAACTAACATCTTTTGCAGGTACGGGGTGCCTAAGGCAATCATAAGCGATCAGGGGACGCATTTTTGTAATAGGATAGTGGCGCAGGTATTCAAGCATTATGGAGTGCGCCACAAGACGTCCACCGCCTACCACCCTCAGACGAATGGCCAGGCCGAGGTTTCTAACCGAGAGATCAAGCGCATCCTGGAGAAAACTGTGAGACCGTCGCGCAAAGACTGGAACCAGCGCCTTGACGATGCGCTATGGGCATACAGAACTGCACATAAGACACCGATTGGGACTTCACCGTTTCGGTTGGTTTATGGAAAAGCGTGCCATCTGCCAGTGGAGTTGGAACACAAGGCATACTGGGCATTGCGCGTTTGCAATCTGAACCTAGACGAGGCTGGTAAGGAGCGCGCATTTGAGCTAAGCGAGTTAGAGGAGCTGCGCCTAGATGCATATGAGGGGCTCCGCGACTACAAGGCGCGCACAAAGGCATTTCACGACAAAAACATCCTCAGACGCACCTTTGAGCCAGGAGACCAGGTACTATTATTTTCCTCGCGCCTAAAGCTAATGCCTGGGAAGCTGCGCAGCAAATGGACGGGACCATACATGTTTACCAAGGTTTTCCCTTACGGAACAATCGAGTTAGAAAACGAGCATTAGCATAGTTTTCAGGTCAATGATCAGAGAGTCAAAAAGTATTTAGGAGAACCTTAGGATAACACAGCGCGCGAAGTGTGGATGCGCAGGTTGACTCGACAGAGACAGAAATAGAAGATGCGCAGGTTGTTGCGCCAGAGTCGCCACCAGATGCACCTGAGGGAGAATTGGGAACTATTGCTCATATTTCTTCTCCCTCATTAACTAATCTCGTTACTTTTGATTTGTCACATGATATTAACCACGCTGACCACCCTTCCGATCCTTTGCGCAGGACTCAGAAGAACGCAACGCGCACACGAGCGCGGGGTCACTCAGGAGCAAGTGTGGGGGGGGGTCACTAGCGCACTTTTAAGCAAGTAACGAGGTACGGTCGAGCCAACAACGTTAAACAAAGGCACTTGTCGGGAGGTAACCCGACATTTTTTACTTTTACACGTTTTTTTAGTTTTTAGCTAGTTTAGGACTTGCAGTTTTTAGTCACGCAGCAGTACACAGGTCAGTGCGCAAATTCAGTGCGCAGAACAGATGCGCCTTACAAGGGGTATAAATGGCAAGGACTTAGAACAAATTTCAGCATTTTCACATTCGACCGTTGCAAGAAAGCTCCTGCCCTCAGCCTCCACTCACCGTCCGACGATCAACCAGGCCTCCGTTCAGAAAGATTTGAGGAGCTTACCGTGGGTTTGTGCCGATTTGAGGAGCTTACCAGGTAACCCTTCCCGTCACTTTGAGCCGATTCAGTTAGGGTTTTGTGCGATAGAGAAGTTGCCCTAGGTTTGAAATCGCACCTAGTTCGACCGCACCATTTGGAGTTCTGGGTGCTGGGTTTTTTTAGCGGAGGATAGGCGACCTTTAGGTGACAGTTTACGGGCGTTAGTCGGAGTTTGGATTTTTGGGCATTTGTTTAGCATTGACCGTAGTTGGCCAGAGGAATAGCAGCGCACCATGAGGCCCGCAGAGGATCAAGAGACCCCAGCGTCGTTCGCCAGCAAATACGACGCCTTTGTGAGACTGGAGATGTACGGGACCCCGTACATCCGCAGGGACTTCCTGCGTGAAGTCGGGATGGAGGAGCTGATTGTGGAGAAGCTCGTGCTGGCGGGCTGGGAAGCGCTGTCGGAGGTCAACAACGCAGCTGATAAGGAGGATACGTGCAAATTCTTCGCGTCGCTGGACGTTGCCGACTTGGAGATCTGATACCGGCACCGAGGGGTGTGGTATATAGCCTCGACCAAGAAGCTGAAGCACACGCTGAGGTGCGCCAAGGTGCGTGAGGAGGATGTGGGCACGAACACAAATCAGGAGGCATGGCATGAGATGGCGACCGGCCAAGTTTTTGCCGCGGGGCGCAGCCGAGGACGCGAGCTGCGCGACGCATGGATGTTCTACCTCTGGCAGATGGTCGCCTATGCAATCATCGGGCGCTTTAATGGTGCGCCCAAGATCAGCCTGCTAGACATGGATATACTGAAGGGGTTCTACTACGGCAAGAAGGTGCTGTTTGTATCAAACATGGTGGTGCATTGGAGTAGGGTCAGCACAAAAGGGCCGCTGACTTGCGGAGGAATGATCACGCACCTGCTGCATGCGCTGCATAGAGAGCCGGAAGTGCCCGAGCACACGGTAGTGCCAGCCGTCCCCCTGGATCGTGCCCATATGCTGCAGCTCCGAGCGGTGACTGCAAGAGAGGACGGGTCCTTAGAATGGTGCTACGAGCTGCAGCCGGCTAGAGCACCGAGGCACAGGGCAGAGAGCAGCGCGCAGCCAGAGGAGGCCGCTGAGGAAAGCGAGATGGAAGAGGCCCTAGAGCCAGTTGCGCCTCCAGTCAGGCGCATGAGGACTCGTGCGCAGACTGGAGCGCGCCGGAGGGCGAGTGTGCCGCAGGGGGAGCCAGTAACTATAGCCATTGATGATTCTCCCCCGCGTGCACAGGGAAAGCGCCCCAGGACAGAGGAAGAGGAGGCGCCTGAGGAGGTGTCAGAGGAGCAGTGCATGATGTTCAACGTCATGCGCGTGCTCGAGTATTTAGCGCCAGAGGGGGCAGACCTGAGCGTAAGTCCACCATCAGGGTGGAAATTTGGAGATTCTATTCCCCCTCTCCTCAGTCTGCGTAGGCCGCCTCCAGGGTCCCCCAGCGAGCAGCGCAAGCCAGCCAGCCCTCCTGCCCAATCACCGGTCCATTCAGCAGTGCCCACCCCAGTAGTAGACCCGGTACCAGCACCCGCAGAACCCCCTGCGCAGCCCTCTGTACAGAGGTCCTCTGAAGGCAATCTCATCATAGGTTCAAGCTCAGATTCGATATGGGACCCTATCTCAGAGGACGATCTCTTGACCCAGCCCGCAGCAGTTTCCGTTGTGCCGCCAGCCTCCAGTTCAGAATATAAGACAGATTCCACAGATGAGGAGGCGCAATGATCCGCGGCTGAGTCCAGCTCCGAAGATGTCTAGGGACGCAGGGAGGGCGCTCATTTCTCTCGGGTGGTTTCTTATCTTTTTGACAACTATTGCTATCTTGTGCTGAATATTTCGTGAACTCCTGACTATGTCTTTGCTGCGATGACTATATGTTTTTCTTTCTTATGTCCTTTGTTTTGTTTGCATGCATGTGTGCGCTCTCCGTTGCGCTTGAGCATGAGTCGTGGGGACACGTCTCTATTTAAGTGTGGGGGGGGGAGCGTTACATTTACATTTCACGTTTTTTTGAGCTTTGTAGTGTAGCTTAGTTTAGTTTAAGGGAATAGTAGCAGTGGTGCGCTTGTGTGCGGGTTGGCACACTTTTCGGCTTGTATTGCCCTATTCATCTTGCATGCGCTGCTATCCACTGTTTAGTATATTTTTTCGATTTGTTTCTGCTCCTTTTAGTTGGGATATACAGGGGATGTGGAGTTGACAGAAAAGCTCGAGAGAGGCGGTTAGCCGTTTTTGCTTCGAAGGTAAGGTATATGGGTAAGAGCGCTAGTGGAAGCCGGTGCTTAGCAACCTTCGGAACAATAGAGCGCGCTCAGCCACGCAGATGCCGAAGGCGAATACCCAAAGCGTGGCGAGGTGGGAAAACAGACCACCTTTCCTCTGGAAGTCAAGCAAGGGAAGGCGGGCGCGGGTGTAAACGCGTGCGCCGACCTGCGCAAATAGATCAAGGAGGGAGAGCAGAGCGTTGTTCCATAGCTGCTATCCGAAGGCCGAGACTGGAACCGTTCTGGGAACATAGGAACCGTAGATAAAGCTGTACAAAAAGAAAAAAATACTAGCAGATGATATGCGCTAAAGAAACCAGCATGCGCACAATTTCGTACCAGCGTGCGCAAGTTCACAAGAAAATCATCAAGAAGGCCTGAGTTCCCAGGAAGTGCGCGAAAGAATCACGCACCGGAAGAAACTTGCGCAATTAACCATATACCCGTACTCGAAGTAAAGACTGACAACCCGGAGCCTATGAAGAGCTATCTCCCAGCCATCCAAAATAATCTCCATCCCAGCTGAGAGGTAACGAATGTCGGAATTGTTATATTAAAACTGTTGAAGGCAGATGCGCGCAGGTGACAGAGCAACGTAGGGTGAACGGTTGTGCAGATCGCGCCAGAGTGCAAGACTGTGCGCCAGACTCCAAAGAGGTAATTGTATCCGCGCTTGAGTGCTTGTTCGGGACGAGCAAGGGCAAGTGTGGGGGGTTTGATAGAGCCTATTTATACGCACTATTTAGATCTTAACACTGTGCTTGTTTGCATTATTTTGTGTACAAGATTACTGGTTTCCGGTGTTTTTGTATTCCAGGGCAAAACAAGGGCCTAGGTCGGATACACGCTAATAGGCGCGTTTAAGGAGTGCAACACACAGTTTGCGGAGCTAGCAGCGCAAACAGGATAGGAAGTGGCAGATTCAGACTGCGGTGCGCTAACCAACGTGCGCAGTGAGCCATGCGCAGGATAGTGGTGTTTCCAAATCTTGAACACCATATCCCTACAAAATCTCCTAGGATTTGGAAGTTGCCAAGAGTGTCACGGGCCTCACAAGCAGTATATAAATAGAGGAAGGCTAGGGTTTGAGAGACACACACAACAACATGCGAGAGAGAGCCAGAACTAAAAACACACGAGCTGCTGCGAGGACCTGCGCTAGCCGACTGCGCGAACCAAGACACAGCAACCTGCACGCACCTGCTTGTTACTGTTTCCTTGGATACTTTAGCTTTTATTTACTATTTCTATGATGTTTACTACTAGCATGTCTAGCTAAACGCTTTGTATTGGTTGGGCATGATTCTATGAGTATTTCCTTTGAGACTTGTGCTTAATGCATAGTTGTTTGCTTGTATTAATTCTGTGCACACGGTTGACAGCTAGTTGCATGAGTATGGGAAGCCTTGAACCGCAATCTTACTCTTATTACTTGTTTGTCATATGTTAAACTAGTTGGTAGCTTGACGGTGACAACTAGGAGTAACGCGCTAGGATAACCAGCTGCTACTGTGACAGGATTCGTCGTTGTTTAGACTAGTTTCAAGAATTAATAGCTCATGGACTTTGATCGGAACATGCGCACATGTTAGGAAGCCTTGATCGGACACTAACTTCAGTAAATCGAACTATAGACTTTTAGAGTCGATGATAAGGAATACATTCATAGATGATTGTCTTCACCGATACTTTTCATAGTCATAGTACTTAATCTCTACTGCCTGCGCACGTCTAGTGCAAATTCTGCTTTCACTACTGTTCATTCACGCACCTGCGCAACCCAATCACTCACAACCCCAATTTCGTAAGTTGTAGGTTACTAGTTGAACGAGTCTGCTTGCTGCTTGTGGGATCGACCCTGACTTAGCCGCTATACTAAGTGGAGAAGGAAGGATTAATTTGACGTGTACAACGACGCGCGATCACTAAGCAAGTAGCGCAATCAGCATGCGTAGAATAGCAGAGTGTCTGAATATTGATCTCCTAGATTTGGGAAGTTGCTAAAAGTCTCTCGGGCCAAATCTAAGCATTCCTTGGGCTTCAAGACCACTATATAAGAGGAGGGAAGCTAGGGTTAGAAGATCTGAGAGAGCAGATAGAGAGAAGGACACTCAGCAGAAAAACACACGAGCTACTTCAGCCAGACTCTGCGCGAACCACCTGCGCCAGCCGAGAATAGCAACGCGCAATTGCGCCAACCTGCTACGTTTCTCTTGCTGCTTTAGTTTTATTTATTATTGTTATGATGTTTGTTTCTAGCATGTCTAGCTAAACACCTTGTATCGGTTGGGCATGATTCTATGAAGTATTTCCTTTGAGACTTGTTCTTAATGCTTGGTACATCTACTTATATTAATTCTATGCATATGGGTGATAATTAGTTGTGCGAATAAGGGAAGCCTTGAACCGCAATCTTATTATAATTGCTAGGTATTGTATGTTAAACTATTTGATAGCTTGACGGTGACAACTAGGAGTAACACACTAGGATACTCAGCTGCTACTGTGATAGGATTCGTGGCTGTTTAGACTAGTTTCAGGAATTAATAGCTCATGAACTTTGATCGGAACATGCGCGCACGTTAGGAAGCCTTGATCGGACACTAACTTAAGTAGAACTACACTATAAATGTTTAGAGTCGATGATAAGGGATACATTCATAGAGGATTGTCTGTACCGATACTCTTCATAGTCATAGTACTTAAAATCTATTGCCTGCGCACGTATCGTGCAATTCTGCTTTCACCACTGTTCATTCGCGCACCTGCACAACCCAACCACTCACAACTCCAATTTCGTAAGTTGTAGGTTGCTAGCTAAAACGAGTCTGCTTGCTCCTTGTGGGATCGACCCTAACTTAGCCGCTATACTAAGTGGAGAAGGAAGGATTAATTTGACGCGTACAACGACGCGCGATCAGTGGTCCCTTGATGGACTTCCTGGCACCAATCTTGCCCTTCTGCTTGACACTTCTCCCCTATCTCAGTGGCTACAGTCTGTCGCTTTTGACCACTCGGCCACTAACCGGGCTTTGTTATGGTGACAGCCCGTCGTCGTGCGCCTCAAATTTGTATTTATAACTCCTTTTAACACACTAGCAAGTGGTAAGCAGGGTCGAACCCAAAGAGAGCAAATGAGTTAGAGTTCAAATGATAGTGACAGAAAAAAGAACAATGAGGATATCAATTCAGAGAAAATCAGTTCGGGGAATGCAATGCAACTAGTTATCATAGACCAAACAACATGTAACAACTAATGAATACTGCCTCAGTCTAACATTCCCACTAAAGATATGTCGACCACCATATTCTACCTATTCTTAACCACTAAAGTTCAATAGTTACTCGACTAATACCACAAATCGGTTCTACCGCTAGGTTTTCCCCAACAACGCAATTCAGTCAAGTATAACACAGTTGATATAAATCTCGCTCACCGCTAAGCTGCACTAAATTGGTCATCAAAGCATTCGTTTCATTCATACAAGGGCAGCAAATCAATAGCTCAAATCATGTTGTCATTGACCTCAAACCAATTGTTGCAATGCAAATCCCAAACTGAAATATTGATTTTGCTACTATAATATCCATTAATACAATAGAAGCTAGGTTAAATAGCTACAACTGAAGTAGAATGGAACTGAACTAAAATGGAAATTCGGGGAACAGTGATTTCCGGCCGTGAATACTGTTTTTCGGCCGTGAACAGTACAGTAATAGTAGCTAATGAACAGTGAAAATGAACAGTAACCGGCCGTGAACAGTAAATTCTGGCAGCTCTTCTCTCTCTAGCTTCAGTCCTCTCCCCCACTGCTGTCACTGTAGCTTGTGAATAGTAGTTGTCCTTTTTTCCTCTTTTGTCCATCTTTTAAGTTTAGGGTTTGAGGTTGAACCAGAATGAACCACATCTACTTGAACCGCTTTTGATTTTTGATTGAACCAGCAGGCCTTTAGTTGACTGCTGTTGACTTCTTGATCTTGGATGAATGCTTTGAATATGCGATAAAATCCAATGCGATCTTGAACACACCTGCGATACGAAAACACTACAAAAGAGTAATCGATTCACGCAAAATGTAATAAAACTATGGGAATAAACAACTTAATGGAGCGTATAAATACGCTCCATCAAACTACTCCACATTTATTCTTGTTCGTCCCCGAACAACAACAAGATACGCAAGCACTCAAATCATTCCTATCATGCCATAACATAAACATTGAAATTACTCGTGAAGTCATCCCTAATCACTCTATCAATACATGCTCACATTCATTCTCTCATAATGATCAACAAGAACTAGAATGATACATGTTACCTTTAATGTCGAGACGGGATTTAATGGATGACTAGAAGTTAGTCCTTTTTAGACTCCTGACTTCAATCTTTGATTCACTGTCATAGCCACGCGCATACGCTGAATTTGCTTTCCTTGGCACGTGATAAATTCGACTTATGAGAGGATCAACCTTTTCTTCTTTTCTTGTAGGACATATTTCTTGTTTTTGGACTTTGCTCGTTTTCCGATTGCTTTTCTTTCACATCTTGTAAAATCTGAATTTTACTTTTTCGAGCTGTAAATGTGACATGTTTGCTTGTCCTTTTTGAGCTTTTCTCTTCAATTTGAGCCGTTCCAATCATAGCCTTCAAATGGCAGCATAAGGAACGCGTCCCGCTCTTTCTCATCATTGCCCTTTCAGCGCGAGGCAGGATAGGGGTTACCCACCCATTCCCGATTACTCGGACTAGAGATAGGACGATTTGTTTTCCCGTCCCACTACTGCATAACACTGCAATGATGGAGTCAATATCACCCCTTATAACTCGAAGTGTCAACCTCCACAAATTCAGTGCGCTACGCAACTAATCCTTTGAACCTCCAAATGAATGCCAAGTCCCTCTAGGACATTTCTATCAACTCCACATCCTGAAATATCTCAGCTTAAAAGAACATATAACATTATTTTTTTATTTTTTTATTTTTTATTTTTTATTTTTTATTTTTTTAAAATAAAATTTATTATTATTATTATTATTAATTTTTTAACCCACCCTGTTAGAGCCCCAGCCCTAACACCCACCAGGAATCGAACCTGTGACATGGAGTTTATAATACACCACCACGACCACTAGGCTAGCCCTTGGTGGGCAAATTAAAATTTATTGAAGGGGCTCAAACAGCCTGAGCCATGGCATTAACAACCACAGTAAACAGACAGAAGCCGTAATAATAGGGGACCTAACTCTAGCTTCAAAGGAAGAAGTCAAGCCTAGGAAAACAATAAAAACGCCTAGCCCAGGCCAATATGGCCTGTGAAAACTAATCAATTCAGGCCTCAAGCACAGGTTGAGCGCTGCCATCACGAGAACAAAGGCAAGATTAAAGCTGTACGAGTCAAAAGGGTCACAGGGCTTGATACTACCCATCACCTTCGACACATAGAAGAAAGATTTAAGAACAAACTCAGCAAGCAATATGGCTGGAAAGCACCAGCGTCTGGACAATGAGAAGCACCACCTGCTCCTCAGAAACTCACTGCACAGAAGGACAGCCAACACCTCACAATTATTGGTGCCAATCATCTCTAGTGTATCTGTCTAAAACCAAGGGAGCTGACAAAGCAATGTCTTCATTGGATTGGAGCTCCACGCCATCATCTCCTACACCTCTAGCCGAGCTAGGGCAGAAGAACCTGAGCTGCAACCTATCTGCACATAAACTCCTTTGGACCGCCTGATGAGTACAATTAATTCTTGTTTCCAAAAGCTGGTTAAGAGAAGTAAAACCCAGAGCAAGAGCCACATGATTCATGGAAGTGCTGATTCTTTTCATTCTGCTGATGCTAAATTCAGAAACCAGCCTCTTCAACTCATTAGAAATCTGCCAGGGGAAACGCGTTCCATATCTATCATCCATGAAGACCATATCAGGGTGGGAGCTTTGAATGGCCTGGACCAGAATCTGCTGCTCCTTAGCCTCCGAGAGGGACTTCCGCATAAAAAGAACAAGCTCCTCCAAAGGAGAGGATTTCGCAAATTGATAAACAAAAGCAAGCTGCATATCACCCACACTAGTTCGACAGATGGCTGCTCCTTTAATAGTCTGACCTTTATCAATCAGGGCCAGATTCATGCAGGAACCAGTGACACCAGCACTCCAGAAATTCCAAGTCCCATAAACTCTACTTCTCTTAGTGTAATTAATACCAAAGGGAGCAGCCACAAACAAATCATTTCTGGTATCTCCTCCGCCTGGAATTTGATCAACAAGTATTTGCGCCCATCTCGTCAAACTAGTAAATAAATCAGTGGCTTTATTATTGTGAATGACCCCATTCCACATTTTCCACACTTCCCATAAACCACACATTGAAATAGCAGCAGTAAATTTACTCACAAAATCTTTTTTCAAACCTTTACCAAGCCAATTCTCGCTGAAATCAGACCTGTTACGGGGGCAGACTCTTTTGAAAATAGAGGCCAGGCATGTCCACAGGTTAGTGGCCCAGCCCCCTTCGAAGAAAAGGTGCTCCAGATTTTCCTCCCTGTTGCCGCAGCAGTGACATCGCGAGGTAAACGGAATACCAATACGCTTAATATTGGAGTCAAGAGGTAAACCATCTAGAAAAAACCGCCACATAAATAAACAAACAGTGGGGGGAACCCATTTTTTCCAGATCGCTCTACACCACTTCAAAGAAGGATATTTAGTCCGGAAGGATTCCCAAAAGGCTTTGATGTTGAACTGACCCGAGGTATTCCTTTTCCACTGAAGAATCCTATCCCCACTCCCCCAGCAGATATCTCTATAATACTCCCTAGCAAAAGGAGGAAATGAATTTAAGAGATTACTCTTGATAGTTTCATTCTCTAGCGCCTCTTTGACTGACAAGTTTCGAGCATCCCAGGGACACCTAACACCAAAGTGCCAGCAAAGATCCGCCATAGCCATATTACCGTCTCCCACATCCCACAAAGAATCCTGTCTCAAGCTGGCAATCAGAGGTCTAATAGAATTCCAAATGTGGCTCCCTGGCTTATCCTCCTTAAATCTGACCTTAGCATATTTAGCCCACATAGAATTTTGCTGGAGGAAATCCCAAGCTAATTTACCATGAAAAGCTACCATGTTATCTGCAAGCGACCGGAAACCCAAACCTCCTTCAGCTGTAGGTCTACATAACAGCTCGTACCGAATCCAATGATGCTTTTTGTTAGGCCCTTGGTTCCACTCTCCATTCTCCGGATAATTCTCAGGGGGACTGGCAAGACAGCAAACACATGAAAGGACTGCGAACACAGAACTGATTTAATGAGAGTGACACGCCCTGCCATGGAAAGTAAATTCCTCATCCAACCTGAAATGCGATTTCGAAGCTTATTAACCAAATCTTCAAAATAATGAATCCGAGTTCGTCCACGATAGAGAGGAACTCCCAAATACTTGACAGGTAATTGGCCTTCCTCGAAATTAGTAAGCACACGAACCAACTGTTTATGAGCAACTGAGGCTGAATTACCAAAGAACATCTGGCTTTTAGCTGGATTAAGGGCCTGCCCTGACAGCAAACAAAATTTCTGTAAGATATCCAACAAGGCTAGAATAGTGTTCTCGTCGTCCCTTGTGAAGATTAAAACATCGTCAGCAAAGAGAAGGTGATTGACCTTTAAAGCACCTCTTTTGGTTTTAAAAGGCTTCAAAGAACCCTCCTCCACTCTCTTATTAATCTCTTTTGACAACCACTCCATCACTAGAACAAAAAGAGTGGGGGAAAGGGGGTCTCCCTGGCGAACACCTCTCGTAGATTTGAAATACCCATAGGTATCCCCATTCCAAGCCACAGAATAAAAATTGTTAGAGATGCCTCTGAAAATTAAATCACACCACCGTTGGCAAAAACCAAAGGATCTCAGCACTTTATATAAAAATGGCCATGAAACTCTATCATAAGCCTTAGACATATCTAGCTTTATAATAAGATTCCCTGACGCTCCTTTTTTATCTAGGTCATGAATCAGATCATGGGCAAGAGCAATATTAGCATGAATATTCCTCCCTTTTATGAATCCTGCTTGTTCCTCACTCACTAACCTTGGAAGGTGAGAACTCAATCTGTCATTAAGGAGTCTCATAATAATTTTGTGGCAAACATTGCAGAGACTGATAGGCGGCATGTCAAAAATCTTCTTCGCATTAGGGGATTTAGGAATTAAGATTAGGGTCGTAGCCGTCCAAGATTGCGGCAGCTGAAGACCTAGGAAAAAACCTTTAATACTAGCTAAGAAGTCCTCTTTGATCAGGTTCCAAAACTTAATAAAAAACCTGGTTGGGAACCCATCCGGACCAGGGGCACTATCCTGGGACATGGATGAAATCGCATTAAACACCTCTTTCTCTAAAGGGCAGCCAATAAGGAAGGAATTCGTCTCATCATCAATAACTTTGGTAAAGAGATTTAGATCCTCCTCCTGAGGATGGGCAGAAGACCCTGAGAACAGGTCTGAAAAATACTCTACTGCTGCCAAACCGATCACCTTTTTATCCGAAGAGTAGGAGCCATCACCCTGCAGCAAAGACATATTAAAAGGTTTACGCCTCATCTTCATCGCAGCGTGAAAGAAAGCGGTGTTTCTGTCCCCTTCTTTAGTCCACAATCCACGGGCCTTTTGCCTAGCCAACTCAGCTTGGTGACATAAAACATCTTCTAGCTCAGCCTTTTTAGTCTTTAACTCTCTAGCAATTTGACCAGAAGCATCACAATATTCCAGAAGCAATGCAAAGCATACATGTCAAAACTTCATAGAATAGACATCATCTCATAAAATCAGCATTTACATAGCAGCATAATGTCTCATCTCATTAATCCAGCAAACTCGGCAGCATAATCTTCATAAACATGGCAACAAATGTTCACAAACTCAGCAGCTCATAAAAAAAAAACTAACGTGCTCTACTACTAACTAATTGAAGCTAACAGAGACAAACATGATGAGCGTAGCGCGCATACTAACTTCCCACCCCACACTTGAATCAAACCGTGTCCTCATGGTATAATCTAGGGCAAGGAAGCTCATGCAATATTCACAAAAGAATTAAGCAACTAACATGGCTAAAATAAAAAAAAAACACAAAAGTCAGAGTGGTTGGCGCTCCAAAAAGACATTAGCCCCCGCGCCCCATGCATACATTAAGTTGCTAAAGTGTTAAGCTGGCGCGGAAGGTAATGTTGCCTTGGAGCGCCAAACCCACTAAGATGGAAAACTCAAAGGAATGCTATTCAAACAACTAAGACTCTAATGACTTCTAACATGCATGACTCTCTTATACACTAAATAGACTCACACTAAAACTCTAAAATTAAGCACCGGGTGGCCTCCCACAAGCGCCTTTGTTTAACGTCTTTGGCTCGACGATACCTCCCATTTCAAGCACATGCCGGTTCGGCCAATTGAAACTCTTCATCAGCTGGGATTTCTTCTCCATGATAATGCTTGACAAGCTGCCCATTCACGACAAACCTCTAGCCGGTACTTGGCTTCTCAAGCTCAAGAGCTCCATGATTGAAAACTTTGACAATAGTGTAGGGACCTGTCCAACGAGAACGCAACTTGCCAGGCATAAGTTTAAGTCTAGATGAAAATAATAATACCTTCTGCCCAATGTTGAATGAGCGTCTCAGAATAAACTAGTCCTGGTAAAGCTTGGTGCGCGCTTTATAATCTGACTGGCTCTCATAACCCTCCAAACGCAGCTCCTCTAACTCATTCAGTTGCAGCCTCCGTTCACTATCTGCACTAGCCAAGTCAAAATGGCATGATTTAATTGCCCAATAGGCCTTATGCTCTACCTCAATCGGCAAGTGGCAAGCCTTGTGATAGAGCCTAGTTATACACATTATTTAGATCCTAACCCTATGCTTGTTTGCATTATTTTGTGTTTTCCAGTGTTTTTGTATTTCAGGGCAAAACGAGAGCCTAAGTCGGATACGCGCTAACAGGCAGCGTGTAGGACGCGCATCACACAGCCTGCGGAGCTAGCGGCGCAAACAGAGAGTTGGCAGAGTCGACTACGGTGCGCTAACCGATTGCGCTAACCAAGATGCCGTGCGCCATGCGCAGATAGTGGTGTTTCCAAATCTTGACACGACCAGATTTGGAAGTTGCCAAGGTTGGGCCTCATGAGCAGTATTTAAAGAGAGGAAGGCTAGGGTTTGAGAGAGCATCAACAATACCACGACACACCTCAGAGACGTAAGATATCAGAGAGAGAGAGAGCCAATAGCACTGCGAGGACTTGCGCTGGCCGACTACGCCAGCCGAGACACTGCAACCTGCACGCACCTGCTAGTTGCTGTTTCTTTGATACTTTAGATATTATTTACTGTTTCTATGATGTTTACTACCAGCATGTCTAGCTAAACGCTTAGTATCGGTTGGGCATGAATCTATGAGTATTTCCTTTGAGACTTGCGCTTAATGCATAGCTTGTTTGCTTATATTAATTTTGTGCACACTGTTGACAGCTAGTTGCATGAGTAGGGGAAGCCTTGAACCGCAATCTTACTCTTGTTGCTTGTTGTTATATGTTAAACTAGTTGAATAGCCTGACGGTGACGACTAGGAGTAACGCACTAGGATAATCAGTTGCTACTGTGACAGGATTCGTAGCTGCTTAGACTAGTCTCAAGAATTAATAGCTCATGAACTTTGATCGGAACATGCGCACATGTTAGAAAGCCTTGACCAGACACTAACTTCAGCAAATCAAACTATAGACGTTTAGAGTCGATGATAAGGAATACACTCATAGAGGATTGTCTGCGCCGATACTTCTCATAGTCATAGTACTTAATCCCTACTGCCTGCGCATGTCTAGTGCAATTCCTGCATTTTACTACTGTTTACTCGCGCATTGCGCAACCCAATCACTCACACCGCCAGTTTTCGTAAGTGCAGGTTACTAGTTAAAGCTAATCTACTTGCTCCCTGTGGATTCGACCCCGACTTAACCGCTGTACTAAGTGGAAGAGGAAGGAATTAATTTGAACGCGCACAACGACGCGTGCATCACCTTGCCATAAACGAGTCTGAAAGGAGAGGTCCCAATAGGTGCTTTGTAAGCTGTCCTGTACGCCCACAATGCCTCATCTAATCGCGTGGACCAATCCTTCCTTGAAGGCTTAACCATTTTCTGGAGAACGGACTTAATCTCCCTATTTGATATCTCAGCTTGGCCATTTGTCTGTGGATGGTAGGCTGTGGAAACTCGATGGTGAACTCCAAAATGCTTAAAGACTGCAGCGACCCATCTATTGCAAAAGTGCGATCCTTGATCACTAATCACCGCCTTTGGTACTCCGTATCTGCAAAAAATGTTAGTACGCAAAAAGTCCACCACAGTCTTTCCATCATCCACTCTAGTGGCTTTAGCCTCTACCCACTTTGAAACATTATCAACTGCAACCAATATATATAGATATCCAAAAGATGAAGGAAATGGTCCCATAAAGTCTATGCCCCAAATATCAAACACCTCATCAACAACTATCGGGGTTTGAGGCATTTGATTTCTAGCTGAAATGTTCCCTACTCTTTGGTACCTATCACAATTCTTACAATGGTTATGCGCATCTCTAAATAAATGGGGCCAAAAGAATCCACTATCAAGCAATTGGATCTCAACATCGGGCACACAACGTCTAACAATCTGATCAGCCCCTATCTTCCACAAACAAGGATCATCCCAAATGTAATACTTAGAATCATGCTTGAGTTTTAATCTTTGAGCTCTACTGAAGGATGGAGGGAATTTACCTGCCACCAGGTAGTTGACAATGTTAGCATACCATGGTGCTTTGTCACTGATAGCGAATAAGTGCTCATCGGGAAATGTCTCAACTATGGGCAGCGCCTCTTCATCTCGCACCAATCTGCTCAAGTGGTCAGCCACTGTGTTTTCAATCCCCTTCTTGTCCTTTATCTCCACGTCAAACTCTTGAAGAAGAAGGATCCATCTAATCAGCCGCGGTTTGCACTCTTTCTTTGTCATTAAGTACCGAATGGCTGCAAAATCAGGAAACACAATAACTTTAGAGCCAAGTATATAAGAGCAAAATTTTTCAAGTGCAAAGACAACTGCTAAAAGCTCCTTTTCAGTGGTGTTATAATTTCTCTGAGCGACGTGTAAAGTCCTAGACGCATAATGGATGACCACTGATTTCTTCTCACTCCGTTGTCCAAGCACCGCACCCGCAGCATAGTCGCTGGCATCACACATGATCTCAAAAGGTTGTGTCCAATTTGGAGCTTGCAGAATTGGCGCGCTGGTCAAGGCTGCCCTGAGCTCTTCAAAAGCTCTCTTGCACCGATCATTAAAATCAAATGGAACATCTTTTTGCAGCAGCTGAGACAATGGCAACGCAATCTTAGAAAAGTCTTTGACGAACCTGCGATAAAAACTTGCATGTCCTAGGAAAGACTTGATAGCACGCTGGTCAGTCGGGAAAGGCAATCCACCAATAATATCAATTTTCGCTCTATCTACTTGAACGCCTTTCTCAGAAAAAATATGTCCAAGAACAATGCCATGTGTGACCATAAAATGACATTTGTCATAACTAAGTACCAAGTTCATGTCAATGCAACGTGTGAGCACTCTATCTAAATTGTGCAAGCATTCATCAAAAGTATTTCCATAAACAGTAAAGCCATCCATGAATACTTCAACACAATCAGTCAACAAATCTGAAAATATGGTCATAACTACACGCTGGAAGGTACCTGGAGCATTGCACAATCCGAAGGACATGCTCCTGAAAGCAAACGTACCGAAAGGGCAGGTAAAAGTTGTCTTTTCTTGATCCTCCGCCGCAATAGGAATCTGGTTATAACCTGAAAATCCATCAAGAAAACAAAAGGATGATTTACCCGCAAGTCTGTCTAGCATTTGATCGATGAATGGCTGCGGGAAATGATCGTTGCGCGTGGCTGCATTAAGTTGTCTCTAATCAATGCACATCCACCAGCCATTTTGTACCCTCTTCGGCACTGCCTCTCCTTTGGCATTTAACTCCACAGTTATCCCAGTCTTCTTCGGCACTACATGCACCGGGACTCACCCATTGACTGTCCGAAATTGGGTAGATGACACCGGCATCAAGGAGCTTCTGCACTTCTTTTTGGACAACCTCCATCATGATCGGATTCAAACGCCGCTGAGGTTGTCTCACTAGTCTTGCTCCTTCCTCCAACAGAATCCGATGCATACAGAAAGCTAAATTGATTCCTTGAATGTCAGCCAATGTCCAACCGATCGTTGTTTTATGCTTTTTAAGTACGCGCGCCAATCTGACTTCTTGATCTTCTTCTAGTCCACTCTGAATAGTGACTGGCAGCATCTCATTGTCTCCGAGAAAGATGTACTTCAAGTTCTCCGATAGAGGTTTCAATTGAATTTCAGGGGCCTGCACAACAGATGGGACAAGTTTAGCTTTATTACACAATTCAATTGCTTGTACCTCAAACCTGGCAGCGTCACAGGTTGGTTGAGCGGCTCCAAATTCTTCGATGTTCAACTCCGGAATGTCCTCTCCATATTTTATTAGCGCTGCATCTTGAATGGTATCCAAAGCATGTGCTCCTGCAAGGACAGGTGGGAATCGCATAGACTGATAGATATTGAATTTGATTACTTCCCCATCTACCTCCTAGAAAGATCACCCATATATGTATCAATTTTTGTTTGTGCTGTCACCATAAAGGGTCTCCCCAGTAGCACTTGAGAGGCATCTACCTCACCTTCCGTCTTCATCACATAGAAATCTGCAAGGAATACAAGTTTGCCTACATGCACTAACACATCGACTACTATACCTTCAGGCTTGGTACATGATCTGTCAGCCAACTAAATAATTAAGTCAGTGCGTCTAAGAGGACCAATTTGCAACACTTGATACAATGAGTAAGGCAAAACATTGATGGAAGCACCCAAATCTAGCATGCAATTATCCACCCGAACCTTATTAATAATGCAAGATATTGTAAAGGTACCTCGGTCCTTGCACTTTGGTGCAACCTTTCCTTGAAGAATGGCTGAGATGTTTGGCTTGAAACTCACTTGCTCCGGTCTGACTCCTCCTCTACGAGTTGTGCACAAATCTTTCAGGAACTTTGCATACTTTGGAATCTGCTTGATTGCGTCGAGGAGGGCAATCGTGATCTCCACCTTGCTGAATAGCTCTAATAGATCCTGTTCCATTGCTGGGTTCTTCTTTGCCTTGGAAATCTGCATAGCAAATGGAAGTGGAGGGTTAGTTCGGCGAAGTTCAGAATTTTATTCAGGGGATTCCGCACCAGTAGAAGACATTAGGGGCGCGCCAGTAGAAGACATTAATGGTCCGCGCGCCGAGCTAAAGTTCTCTTGGGGCGCGGTACTTTCTGTTTCAGTTTCTTGTCTCGCCTTTTCTGCAATTCTCTTCCCACTTCTTAACGTCACTGCACTAACATTCCCTCTTGGGTTGGGAATTGTTTGCGAGGGAAGCTTTCCCTTATCCTTTTCATTCTTCAATTCGGAGACGGTGCCAGCCAACTGGGACATTTGTTTCGACAACTCAGCTAGGGTGCTATCGGTCTTGGCTTGATTATTTTGCATAGTCATCGCCATCTCCTTAACGACTTCTTCTATTAACTCCCTTGAGTTACATTGCTCGGGCCAGCTTGGTTGTAGTTGCGCCTTTGTTGCTGCCCATAAGAATTACCATTTCCACTTCCATTGTATCTCTCTTGTTGGTGAAAATGGTGGGCGGTAGGCTTGTCCTTGTCCTTGGTTCTGATTCTACTTCTGCCCTTGATTGAATCCGCCTTCATTTCTCCAACTGAAACCATTAGCTGCAAGTCCAAATTGCCTTGGTGCTTGCCTATTGTTGAATTGCTGGAATCCTCCCATAGCATTGACATCAACCGACTCTTCCTCATGTAGGCTAGGACATTCATCAAGTTTGTGGCTTGCAGCGTCACAAAGTCCACACGCTTTAACTCCACTGACTTACCCAACCATAAGCTTCTGCACCATCTGCTTAAGCTCCTTAATTTCAGTGGCCATGTGATTTGCATTGGAATCCATTTGTGAGACATTCCTTGCTCTCCCGGTATCATCTCTCCTACCGGTATCATCTCTGAATCTGGCACTCTCGGCATTTTCACTGATCAATTCTCGCACCTCAGCCGGTGTTAAATTCAAAACTGTTCCTCCAACTGCTGCATCCAATAGCATCTTCACCAAGGGCCTCAATCCATCCAATAGATATTTCACGAGCATCTCCTCTCTCATATTCAAATTACAACAACTGTGTTCCAAGGCTCTAAATCTTTCCAAATGTTCATACATTGACTCACTTGGGCCTTGTTTTATATTGGACAGCTCTCTCCTTACTTGGGCAGCCTTGGCAGGGGGATAATACTTGTCGAGAAACTTCCTTTGCATTTGCTCCCATGATCTGATACTTCCTGAAGGCAAAGAGAGAAACCAAGTTTTTGCAAGGTCAGTCAAACTTAATGGAAACACTGTTAAATTGAACCTCTCTTCGGTGGCAGCATACGGTCTTAAAGTTCGACATATCCCAATGAACTCCTGTAAGTGCCTCGATGCAACTTCTCCTAGGAGCCCTCCAAATTTGGGAAGATGATGGATCACTGCGGTTTTCACTTCAAAGTCATCTTCATCTTGATCATTGTTTATACACCACGGTTGGTTGTTGAAGGTTGGAGCTGAAAGCTCTCTAAGTGTAGGTGGCCTGTTTCTTCTTTGTTGAGGATGAGGTGCATATTGTTGTTGTTGAGGAGCTGCATATTGTTGTTGTTGTTGAGGAGAGGTGCATAGGCATAATCATCTTGTTCCTCCCTCCTATCTCCTCTATTGTAACGAGCTGCTCTCTGTCTTTGATTAAAGACTCTCTCCGGCTCATCATAATAGGGGGTATTGCTGGATTGTTGATGGGATCAGGTTCGTTGTTGCCATGGACACTTCCATGGGAACCTTTTGCATGAGACATACTAGAAAGCCAAGTGAAATGCAAAGACAAACTACCAAACAATGCAAAAGCACAAAATGCAAAATTTAAAAAATCTAAACAATTCAAAAAGAAAATGTAAATGATCTCAGATGGCTAAAAAACCTCACAGCTCACAATAAGTATTGTGAGTCTTGACCGGGTGCCCGTTCCGCTCAGAAAAAGGTCTTCAGATCTCCAATCAGACTCCGGTGACACTATTCACACCCTTGGCCGGAAGCACTATGAAATTCGCAGCGCCTCTTAAACAGATTTGTGAACAAGCAGTTGCTGCAGCACACTCTTGTTCACCCGGAAACTGTTTCAGCAAGAATGAACAAGGACAAACGTTTGTTCACCTAGTTCGGCCAATTGCCTACGTCTGGGGAGGACTATTCTCAGTCCTCAATCCACTAATCTCAAGGGTCTCCAAGTACACATGGTTACAACCCACGCAACCTATGCTACTCAACCCTAGGTGGATCCTTGTACACAATTAGAACAGGCTCTGACTTGTGTCTGCACACCCTCTACTGATATCTATCTAGAATAGCTACTGTCTCCTCGAAACTCAGCCTATTCTAACAATACTCAAATTCTGCAGGGTTGCTATAGCATCTGCTGTAGCACATAGCTGATGCACAAACTGTCCGCGTCGCTCCGAAGCCTTCCGCTGAGCCGTTCGAACGATTCCACGAGCGCTGCACACTCTGGAATACTCCTCCTCACTCAGTGACCTCCTATCACTAGCGAGCACTACCGTCCAGACACTCGACCGAGTCTCTCACTCGTCAGTTCTTCCGCGGCTGCCCTTGATCAACCAACAAGCACTCTCTACTCTGAATTGGCTTTCAGATCAAGCTTGGATCAGACTACGCAAGTCCTGTCACCTTCTGCTTCTGTCACCACAGCTCTGCGCTCACGCTCTGCTCTCGGTGATAATCGAAGACCTCGTTTGCACACCAAAAATACTCTCTTGGAATTCGTTGTGTGTTCTCGCTTTTCTGCACTCTGCTTCGATCAATCTTCATTGCTCTGAAGGGTCTTCTTTATATAGGAGCACCCACTTCCATCATTATCAGATTATAGCTCCAAAAGCAAAAACCCCTAATTTGTAGGAGATTAGATTCGATTGGCAAATCTAATTTTCTAACAATCAAATCTTCTTCTTCTGCTGGGAATCTCTAGTGGAATATTCTCTGTAGCAACTCAGAAACTCCTCTGATGCTCTTCGAAGGACTGCCAAGCCTTCTTTCCAAAAACCCAGGTTGCTGTACTCGGACAGACGCTTCAGCTCTTCTAAACAAGCTCCTGCTATAGCATCCTCCAGCTATAGCAGCTCCTTGTTCACTGATCTTGTTC
Organism: Umbilicus rupestris; assembly: GCA_963678935.1. Lineage (NCBI taxonomy): Eukaryota > Viridiplantae > Streptophyta > Magnoliopsida > Saxifragales > Crassulaceae > Umbilicus > Umbilicus rupestris. The sequence continues at coordinate 9,933,699 of OY787610.1, read as the reverse complement.
ACATATGCTGGACTCTGGCTATAGTAGCATCTTGTTCAGCTGCTTGTTCACTGATAGAGCCTATTTATACGCATTATTTAGATCATAACCCTGTGCTTGTTTGCATTATTTTGTGTACAAGATTACTGGTTTCCAGTGTTTTTGTATTTCAGGGCAAAACGAGGGCCTAAGTCGGATACGCGCTAACAGGCAGCGTTTAGGACGCGCATCACACAGCCTGCGGAGCTAGCAGCGCAAACAGAAGAAATTGGCAGAGTCGACGTCGGTGCGCTAACCGATTGCGCTAAGCAGATGCCGTGCGCCAGGCGCAGATGTTGGTGTTTCCAAATCCTGACACGACCAGATTTGGAAGTTGCCAAGAGTGAGACTCTGAGCAGTATATAAAGAAGAGAAGGAGGCTAGGGTTAGGAGACACACAGACGATTATCAGGATTCACAATTCGTACACCCAGGAGGCACTGCGCAGCAGGACTGGAAAACACACGAGCTTGTTGAGAGGATCTGCGCCAGCCGACTGCGCCAGCCAAGACTGCAACCTGCACGCACTGTTTGCTATTGTTCTCTTGGACACTTTAGTTATTATTTACTGTTTCTATGATGTTTATCACTAGCATGTCTAGCTAAACGCTTAGTATCGGTTGGACATGAATCTATGAGTATTTCCTTTTGAGACTTGCGCTTAATGCATAGCTTGCTTGCTTATATTAGGTCTTCGAACCGGACTGCGTCTAGAGGTTTCGTGAAGATATCAGCAAGCTGTTTGGCCGACACAACATGCTGGAGACTAATGATTTTCTTTTCCACCAGATCACGGATGAAGTGATGTCGAATGTCAATGTGTTTGGTTCTGCTGTGCTGAACAGGGTTCTTGGAGATGCTGATAGCACTCATGTTGTCACAGTAGAGAGTCATTTCATCTTGATCGAGTCCATACTCACCCAGCATTTGCTTCATCCACAGGATCTGCCGACAGCAGCTCTCGGGAGCTATGTATTCTGCTTCAGCTGTAGATAGCGAGATGCTGTTTTGCTTTCTACTGAACCAGGACACCAAGTTGTTTCCTAGGAAGAAGCAGCCTTCAGAAGTACTCTTCCTATCCTCAGAACATCCTGCCCAGTCCGCATCACTATATCCTACCAGGTTTGCATTCATATCCTTAGTATACCATAAACCATAGTAAACAATACCTCCAACATACCGAATGATTCTCTTGACCGGCTGCAAGTGACTATCTTTGGGGATGGCTTGAAATCTAGCACATACTCCTACTGCAAAGGAGATGTCAGGACGACTGGCAGTCAGGTATAGTAAGCTCCCAATCATACTTATGTAGATAGTCTGACTCACTTCCACTCCATGTTCATCTTTGATGGCTTTGACATGAGTGGCAGCGGGCGTTCATTTATGACTGGCTTTATCTAGCTGAAATTTGTGCACAAGACTCTTGCTGTACTTGCTTTGTGCAATAAAAATTCCATCTTCTTTCTGAGTGATCTCCAGACCAAGGAAATATGACAGTTCTCCGACCATGCTCATTTTGAATTCCTTCTGCATGTGATCCACAAACTGCTTCACCAGGTGCTGAGACTTCGATCTAAAGACAATGTCATCCACATATATCTGTGCAATGATCACATCCGACTTGGTTCTTTTTACAAATAAAGTTTTGTCAGCTCCCCCTCTTTTGTAACCATGTTTTTCGAGAAAGACTGTCAGCCGCTCGTACCATGCTCGAGGAGCCTGTTTAAGCCCATACAGAGAGCTTTCTTTAGTTTGCAAACGTGCTCTGGGTGATGAGGATCTTCAAAACCTTTTGGCTGGGCAACATACACTTCTTCAGAGAGGTCTCCATTCAGGAACGCACTTTGACATTTATTTGATATAGTTTAAATCCTAGGAAGCAAGACATAGCTAGGAGCAGTCTGATGGCCTCCAGACGAGCAACTAGAGCAAAAGTTTCTTCGAAATCTAGCCCCTCAATTTGAGTGTATCCTTGAGCAACAAGTCTGGTTTTGTTTCTGGTGATGTTTCCCTTTTCATCAGTTTTGTTTTTGAAGATTCACGTGGTCCCTATAATGTTTACTCCTTTAGGTCTGTCCACCAACTCCCAAACATCGTGTCTTTCGAACTCTGCCAGCTTTTCTGCATAGCTATCATCCAAAATTCATCACTCATAACTTCCTTGAAGTTCTTCAGTTCTATATTGGATAGGAAGTAGGTATTGAGGTAAGCGTTGCTTCTGGTTCTCCTTCTTTCTGTCGGGTCTCCAATCACATTGGTCAGTGGATGATTCTTCTGAATCTTCTTTGGAGGCTGCCTTGATGGTGGATCATGAGTCTCATTATTCTGTTCTTCGTGCAAGCTCTCTAATTGTTCGTCTGGACTTTCTGCTTCAGCACTTGCTGTAGCATCTTCTGGAGCCGAAGGTTGTTCACTTCTGCTCTGACTGGCAGGGGCATCTTCAATGTCAGAGTCTTCGTCGTCAAGGACAGTGGAAGAGACTTCTTCAACATCGTTGACTACTACATTTATGGATTCCATCACTGTCTTTGTCCTCTGGTTGTACACTCGATATGTCCTACTGTTCATTGAATATCCCAGGAAGAATCCAGCATCGCTCTTTGGATCAAGCTTCTTTCTGTACTTCCGATCTCTCAGAATGAAGAAGTCACTTCCTGTCTAGTGGCAAAAGGGACGTCAAACCTCTCAGCGACTAGGGTTCGATTCCTGATGGGGCCAGAGCAGGGGCTCTGGTGGGGGTTTAGGGGTAGAATAGGAAAAAAAAAAAAAGAAGTCACTTCCAAAGGTGTGAAAGTATTTAACTGTGGGCTTCTTCTGATTCCAGAGTTCATAGCAAGTCTGGTTGGTTCCTTTTCGTATAGTGACTCTGAAATTTGCAGCGCCTCTGATACACAGATTCGTGAACAAGCAGTTGCTACAGCATACTCTTGTTCACCAGTAAACTGTTTCAGCAAGAATGAACAAGGACAAAGGTTTGTTCACCCAGTTCGGATAACTGCCTACGTCTGGGGAGGACTATTCTCCAGTCCTCAATCCACTAATCACAAAGGTCTCCAAGTACACTCGGTTACAACTCCACGCAACCTATGCTACTCAACCTTGTGTGGATCACTGGACACAATCAAAACAGGCTCTGACTTGTGTCTGCACACCCTCTACAAATGTCAATCTAGAATAGCTACTGTCTCCTCGAAACTCAGCCTATTCTAAACTACACTCAACTTTACAGGGTTGCTGCAGCATCTGCTGTAGCACACAGCTGATGCACAATTGTCCGCGTCGCTCCAAGGCCTTCTGCCGAGCCGATCGAACGATTCCACGAGCGCTGCACACTCTGGAACACTCCCCCTCACTCAGTGACCACCTGCCACTAGCGAGTCATAGCCGTCCAGTCACTTGACCGAGTTCGTCCACTCGTCAGTACCTCCGCGGCCTCCATTGATCAACCAACAAGCATGCCTTGCTCTGAATTGGTGCTCCTGATCAAGCACTGACCAGACACTGCTAGTCTGCAATCAGTCTCTGCACTTAACCACTCAGCTCTGCTCTCACGCTCTGCTCATGGTGGTTATCGAATCTTCGCACGCACTTGAATCTCTCTCTCTCTCTCGGTATTCTGCGTGTGTTCTCAGTATTTGCTCTCTGATTCGATGCCCTTGAACCTCAGCCCAGCTTCCTTTAAATAGGAACTACCAGTTCCATCAATATCAGTATTTGAAATTCCTTAAAGATCTCAACAAGATCTTATCTCCTAATTCCTTGAATCTCTCTGAATACGGGAATATCCACTAGGAATATTCTCTGAGAATGTTTAGAAGCTTCTCTCTAGATCTCAACAAGATCATATCTTCTATTTTGTAGGATAGGAGATTTGCAAATCTAATCTTCTACAAACAAATATTCTCCTTCCAAAAGATCCATATCTTCAAGCTGACTTGTAGACCGCAATCTCCACTAAGAATATTCTGACAGATGCTCTGGAATCATCCCGTTGCTGAGCTCTGCATTTCTGGCCAAATTGTTTTTCACACCAATACTACTGTTATAACTCCCTGCTACAGCGTCTGTTGTAGCAATTGCCTGTTCATTAAGCTTGTTCACTCTGGCTGGATTTGCACAAGCTGCTGTCTTCACACGGGAAGCTGCATTATCTTGCTCTCTATCTTCACGATACTCTTCCAACCTGTTGCGATGCTGGCAGCATCTCCGTACGTTCTTAGGACTGCTCCAAGTTGGTCGGCATGCTATTGACTTTGGCAATCTTCTAAATTCCATTCATAAAGCTTCCGTTGATCTTCTCTTCAATTCTGGGCAGCTTGTCCTTCACACGGAAATCTGCTTATGCTACAGCTCTCTGCTACACAGGTTGCTGTAACAACGCCTTGTGCACTCTGCTTGGTCATTCTGGAACGCTCTGCCTCAGCTGCTGTCTTCACACGCTTGTTGTAGCAGACTCTTGTGCACCTTGTAGGAGTTTGTCAATGATGGCATATACATTAACAATCTCCCCCTTGGCATTTTGACAAAATCCGAAGACCCTACTGATTTTAGGCAATCCTCATCTCGTCTTCAGACTCCTTCTCAAGTCTTCTCAAGTCACGGACTCTGCTATCTCAAGCTATCCCCAACTTGTCTTCTGGCTTCTTCTCAAGTGGCGTCTTCAGATAGCTTCTGCTATCATCTGATGCTGTACCAACTTCCTGCTCAGGTTTTGTCAAGGATGCCATTACCTTAACAATCTCCCCCTTGGCATTTTTGACAAAACCTCCTGAGCATCTTCTGCAGGGGCTCCTCTTCTCCCTCTGGGGTCGACTGGCAAAACCTGTCACATAAAACAAACAGCAGAGCACATCTCGCAGAACACATCTTCTCCCCCTTTTTGTCACAAATGATAAGGGGGGAGCCTCAAGCTAAGCTCAGCGAATAGGCCAACGCCTCTTCTCCATCCACCGAAGAACGGGACCTCTTGGTGTCTCAGCAAGTGTCTCTTCTGATGATTTTGGGATACTATCTGGTGGCTGCTTCTCCATCACTGCCTGCTCCGGCTTCCGTATCCAACGCTTCCGAGCTCTGTTGTGTCCAGCAACTCTTTCTTTCCTTCTGGCATTGTTTCGATGTCTCACCCGATCTGCACCCGTGTCTTTTGTGATCCTCATTTTCGTTGTCCCTCTGATGTTTTCGTGCACAACTGGACAGTGACAATCCTTCATTGGCTTTGATGAGCTGGAGGTCACCTGCGTGCCACGCCTGATCCTTGGCTTCATCCGGCGTTGTCCATCTGTGGGCGATCTCTGAGGTCTCCAATACTTGTTCAGGATCGGGCATCTCCTCTGGATGTGACCCTCCTGATCACAAAAATAGCATATGCGACTTTTGCTCCTGGGTTTCTTTTCTGTTACAGGTTGTTGATACAACGGTTGCTGTAGCAGCTTCTTGTTCATCCTTCTATGCACCTTCTTCTGAACTGGTTTCTGGGACAGGACCGGTTTCTCCACGGCAATCTCAGCATCTTCTGGCTCCGTAGCTTTGATGAATACAGTTGTTTCAGCACCTTCTTCTCCAGTGTATCCAAGACCTGAGTAGCCACCTCCATACCTTTGGCGTGCTAGTATATCTTCAAGTGTCCTTGAGCCACTATTAAGCATCTTTGCGGTCTTCCTGTAGAGGTTGAGCTCTTCCTTCTCTGCAGCAAACTTCTCTTCTTGCTGGGCAGCCTGATCCGTAAGAGAAGTTATCATCTTCAGCAGCTCCTCTTGTTTTTTTTGCAGGTCTGAAACTTTGGCAGTCAATCCTTTGTTGATCTGCATGACTTGCAGCCACTCTTCGTGCAACAGGGTAAAGTTTCTGGCAATGGACTCCTCAGTGATTTCCTCATCATCACCACTGTCTGACTCCTCAACACCATGAACAATTTCTGGCTTTGTTGAAACGGTGTTCTCCATATCAGTTACAGATGTCAGAGCAACATTGCTTAACAGTTCAGAATCTGCTTCATCGTCTTCGTCTCTCCAGTTTGCAGCAAGAGTCTTGTTCCTTTCATGCGCCATCAGGAGGATCTCCCATGCTTGCTTGGCAACTTCACAGTCAGAGATCAGCCTGAAATTATTTGCGTCAACAGCGGCAAATATCGCGTTCAAGGCTTTTGAGTTACTGGTTGCTACAGCTTCCTCTTCAGCTGTCCATGTCTCCTCTGGTTTCTCCCATGCAACTCCTTTGTCGTCAATGGTCAGTGGGTGTGACCACCCAGACACTACCGCTCTCCAAGTCTTCTCATCCATCGCTTTTAGGAAAGCTTTCATTCTCGCCTTCCAACAACTATCATTTCCTTCTTCCAATACGGGTGGCCGACTTGTGCTTTGTCTTTCCTTCATTGTTTCTTGCTCTTCTCAGCTAGGCGCTCAGGATCTTTACTTTGTGTGTCAAGTTCCCGCTCTGATACCAATTGAAATTTGCAGCGCCTCTGATACACAGATTCGTGAACAAGCAGTTGCTACAGCATACTCTTGTTCACCAGTAAACTGTTTCAGCAAGAATGAACAAGGACAAAGGTTTGTTCACCCAGTTTGGCCAACTGCCTACGTCTAGGGAGGACTATTCTCCACTCCTCAACCCACTAATCACAGAGGTCTCCAAGTACACTCGGTTACAACTCCACGCAACTTATGCTACTCAACCTTGTGTGGATCACTGGACACAATTAGAACAGGCTCTGACTTGTGCCTGCACACCCTCTACAAATGTCAATCTAGAATAGCTACTGTCTCCTCGAAACTCAGCCTATTCTAAACTACACTCAACTCTGCAGGGTTGCTGCAGCATCTGCTGTAGCACACAGCTGATGCACAATTGTCCGCGTCGCTCCAAGGCCTTCTGCCGAGCCGATCGAACGATTCCACGAGCGCTGCACACTCTGGAACACTCCCCCTCACTCAGTGACCACCTGCCACTAGCGAGTCACAGCCGTCCAGTCACTTGACCGAGTTCGTCCACTCGTCAGTACCTCCGCGGCCTCCATTGATCAACCAACAAGCATGCCTCGCTCTGAATTGGTCCTCCTAATCAAGCACTGACCAGACACAGCTAGTCTGCAATCAGTCTCTGCACTTAACCACTCAGCTCTGCTCTCACGCTCTGCTCATGGTGGTTATCGAGTCTTCGCACGCACTTGAATCTCTCTCGGTATTCTGCGTGTGTTCTCAGTATTTGCTCTCTGATTCGATGCCCTTGAACCTCTACCCAGCTTCCTTTAAATAGGAACTACCAGTTCCATCAATATCAGTATTTGGAAACTCTTTAAAGATCTCAACAAGATCTTATCTCCTAATTCCTTGAATCTCTCTGAATACGGGAATCTCCACTAGGAATATTCTCTGAGAATATTTAGAAGCTCCTCGCTAGATCTCAACAAGATCATATCTTCTAATTTGTAGGAGATTAGATTTGATTTGCAAATCTAATCTTCTACAAACAAATATTCTCCTTCCAAAAGATCCATATCTTCAAGCTGACTTGTAGACCGCAATCTCCACTGAGAATATTCTGACACATGCTCTAGAATCATCCCGTTGCTGAGCTCTACATTTCTGGCCAAATTGTTCTTCGCACCAATACTGCTATTATAACTCCCTGCTACAGCTTCTGCTGTAGCAACTGCCTGTTCATTAAGCTTGTTCACTCTGGCTGGATTTGCACAAGCTGCTGTCTTCACACGGGCAGCTGCATTATCTTGCTCTCTATATTCACGATACTCTTCCAACCTGTTGGCGATGCTGGCAGCATCTCCATACGTTCTTAGGACTGCTCCAAGTTGATCGGCATGCTATTGACTTTGGCAATCTTCTAAATTCCATTCATAAAGCTTCCGTTGCTCTTCTCTTCAATTCTGGGCAGCCTGTCCTTCACACAGAAATCTGCTTATGCTACAGCTCTCTGCTACACAGGTTGTTGTAGCAACGCCTTGTGCACTCTGCTTGGTCATTCTGGAACGCTCTGCGTCAGCTGCTGTCTTCACACGCTTGCTGTAGCAGACTCTTGTGCACCTTGTAGAAGTTTGTCAATGATGCCATATACATTAACAGATTCTGTTGATGATGTAGCATGCGGTGTTCATTGCCTCGGCCCAGAATCTGAGGGGAACCCTCTTGGCATGAATCATGACTCTGGCCATTTCTTGTAATGTCCGATTCTTTCGTTCCACTACACCATTCTGCTGAGGAGTGATGGGAGAAGAATACTGGTGTGTGGTACCCCTTTGATGACAGAACTCATCAATTGCTTTGTTTTCAAATTCCCTACCATGATCACTGCGGATGTTGGTGATTCTGAGATTTTTCTGTTGCTCTAATCGGGACACCAAGGAGACAATGACTTTTACCGTATCCTATTTCTCCCTGACAAAATCATACACTTCCAAACACATGAAAGTACTTGACTGACGGCTTCTTCCCTTTCCAAATTTCATAACAAGTTTTATGAGTTCCAGGGTGAATCAGGACTCTGTTGAGGGTGGCTTCAGCCCAGAATGTTAGAGACAAGTCCTTATCATGGAGCATGACACGCATCATTTCCTGAACCGTACGATTCTTTCTTTTAGCAACTTCATTCTGTTGGGGTGTAATGAGCGCTGAGAATTGATGAAACATGCCATGTTCCAGACGTAATTTCTCCATGTCATTGTTCTCGAACTCCGTACCATGATCACTTCAAATGGCAACTAGAGGGGGTGTCCTTCTCACCCTGCAATGTTAGAATAAGGTAAATCACGGCTTCAACAGTATCCAATTTATGTCTGAGAAACACAGTCCAGGTGAAACTAGAAAAATCATCAACACAAACTAGAACATAGTTCTTACCCCTAAGGCTTTCCTCCTGCATAGGACCCATCAGATCCATGTGTAACAATTCAAGGATTTTGGTTATATGAATCTGATCAGTTCTTGGATGAGTTGATCTTGTTTGTTTTCCGACCTTGCATTCTCGACACATAGCATTAGTCTTTACCTTTATCTCAGGTATTTGTCGCACCAGATCGTTGATAGAGCCTAGTTATATGCGCTATTTAGATCTTAACACTGTGCTTGTTTGCATTATTTTGTGTACAAGATTACTGATTTTCGGTATTTTTGTATTACAGGATAAAACAGGAGCATAAGTCAGAAAAACACACGAGCTACTGCGCGAACCACCTGCGCCCGCAGAGAACAGCAACGCGCAATTGCGCCAACCTGCTACGTTTCTCTTGCTGCTTTACTTTTATTTATTATTGCTATGATGTTTGTTTCTAGCATGTCTAGCTAAACACCTTGTATCGGTTGGGCATGATTCTATGAAGTATTTCCTTTGAGACTTGTTCTTAATGCTTGGTACATCTACTTATATTAATTCTATGCATATGAGTGATAATTAGTTGTGCGAATAAGGAAAGCCTTGAACCGCAATCTTATTCTAATTGCTAGTTATTGTATGTTAAACTAGTTGATAGCTTGACGGTGACAACTAGGAGTAACACACTAGGATACTCAGCTGCTACTGTGATAGGATTCGTGGCTGTTTAGACTAGTTTCAGGAATTAATAGCTCATGCACTTTGATCGGAACATGCGCGCACGTTAGGAAGCCTTGATCGGACACTAACTTAAGTAGAACTGCACTATAGATGTTTAGAGTCGATGATAAGGGATACATTCGTAGAGGATTTTCTGTACCGATACACTTCATAGTTATAGTATGCCCACGTATCGTGCAATTCTGCTTTCACCACTGTTCATTCGCGCACCTGCGCAACCCAATCACTCACAACCCCAATTTCGTAAGTTGTAGGTTGCTAGCTAAGACGAGTCTGCTTGCTCCTTGTGGGATCGACCCTGACTTAGCCGCTATACTAAGTGGAGAAGGAAGGATTAATTTGACGCGTACAACGACGCGCGATCAAATTTTGGCGCCGTTGCCGGGGAGCAACACAGATAAGTTTTAACTGGTTCAAGTTTTCTTTTACAGTAGCTAGTTATTTCTTTTTATTTTCGTTGGTGTTTCTGCCAGTACGCAATCAACATCCACTGCGCAACCTTGAAACGGTTGTGCTGCGCAGATCATAGTTGCGCACAGACAGGGGCAACAACCTAGTTTCTTTTAATTCCGTTTGCTTGAAGTCTAGAACAGGACATGGAGAATAACAGTGTCATTGGCGATAACTTAGGGGACAGAACCCTAGAGGGACCTAACAATGCAAGGGCACATAACCGCGTAGCTCGGTTCAGAGAGGAAGTGCAGCGCAAAGTTGAAGCAAGGATGGCCGCTGAAGTATATAATGCGCAACCCGCGCAACAGATCGTGCGATGCAGAACAGTGCGTGAGATATCGGCTTCAATCATAGTCAACCAACCGTGGTGCATAGTGCTTCCACCCGATGGTCATTTTGAACTACGGAGCTCATTCATTCATCATATGCCGAAGTTCCATGGGATGAACAACGAGAACCCAGTCAAGCATGTGCGCGAATTCCTAGTTATCTGCGAGAACATGAAGACCGACGGGGAGAGTGAAGAATTGCTGAAGCTGAAGGCGTTCCCTTTTTCATTTTGTGATACAGCCAGGCATTGCCTGATGAGCTTACCAACAGGATCTATTCGCACATGGGAGCAGCTCCAGAAGAAGTTCTTGGATAAGTTCTACCCCGCAGCAAAGATTGCGCTACTCAGGAGGGAATTGGCCGCACCTAGACAGGGCGTAGGAGAGTCACTATCAGAGTACTATGAGCGTTTCAGGGAGCTGGAAGCCAACTGCTACAATCATGGCCTGCCCCAACATGTGCTGATAGAGAATATCCTAAACGGGCTACAACCAATGGAACTTAGACTACTGAACGCATGCGCAGGTGGTGATATATGCAACATGTACCCGGAGGATGTATGGAAGATGATCGAGGACTCTGCTGGACAGGTAAGGCATCAATTGACGCTCGAGAACAGCCGTGCACGCGCCGTGCACCAGGTGGATTCCAGCGCTGAAATTAAGGAAATGAAAGCCATGCTACAGAAACTGATGAGTGCACAAGCTGAGCGACCAGTTGCGCCGGAGGTATGCGAGTTCTGCATGTCCACTGAGTACAAAACCGATGCATGTCCACACTTTTCGAGGAATCAGGAGATGTCAATGCTCTAGGAGGATGGGACAATAGAGGACCGCAGAGGCAGAATCAACCGCGCTTTGGACTGGCCGCAAATGGATTCAGATGGAGGGAGGACAGCAATCCCCAAAGGCAGCCAGCGGAATATCGTGCACCTCAGCAGGCGCAGCAAGCATACAACCCACCGCACCGCCACAATGACGCACCAGCACAGAATAACCAGCAACCGCGGCGCTCCTTAGAAGACATAGTGGGTCAGTTGGCAGACACCGTGCGCAAGTACGATTAAAAATATGACAAGAGGTTCGAGTTAGAAGCAGTTGTCGCAGATTGCTACCACGGTCTATGAGCTGAAAAAGAGCGATGGCAACCTGCCTTCGCAAGTGATCCAAAACCCTAAGGGAGGAGTTAACGCCGTAACACTAAGGACTGGACGCACAGTGGGGATAGCTCCAACCGCAAAGGAGCCCGCGCAGCCAGTTGCACAACCTCCAGAGCCAGAACAGCCGGATACGCAACCAGCCGCGCCAGCTACAAACCAATAGGGGGTGGCGCTAGGTATGATACAATCAGGAGAAAAGAGTACTAATGCACCTCCACCTTTTCCTGTGCAGGCACCTTTAGCAAGGAAGGAGGCGCTGGACAAGGAGTTATATGAGTTATTCAGCAAGGTGGAAATAAACATTCCCTTGATTGAGGCAGTTCGGCAGATTCCCAGATATGCCAAGTTCTTGGAGGAGCTGTGGACAAACAAGAGGAGTAAAGGCGAGTGCGCACACGTAATGCTCAACGCACATGCATCAGCAATTGTGCAACACAAGGTACCACCTAAATGCCGGGATCCAGGTACGTTCACCATACCGTGCACCTTAGGTAAGACCACGGTAAGCAACTGCATGATTGATCTCGGTGCATCTATAAATGTGCTTCCTTACTCCTTGTATGTGTCATTGCACCTTGGTCCACTAAAGCCTGCAGGTCTCACCATCCAATTAGCAGATCGGTCATGCAAACAACCAACGGGCATGATAGAGGATGTTCTTGTCCGAGTAGGAGAGCTGGTGTTCCCAGCAGATTTCTACGTCTTGGAAATGGAGGGTGAGCCGAGCAAGGGAAGCGCGCAAATCCTACTGGGCAGACCATTTCTGATGACAGCGCGCACAAAGATAGACGTATGGAAAGGCACGCTCTCAATGGAGGTAGATGGCGAGGAGATTCACTTTAACATTTTAAAGGGGATGCAGCACCCTCATGAGGACGCCACAGTGCACGCATTGGACAGTATGGACGACTTGGTTGCGCATGCGCAGTGTGTGAGCGCAACAGGGGAGCCTGCGCCATTGACACAGACAGAGTTGGAGGAACAAGATGATAAGCTGAGTAGCACAGAATCAGTGTCCAGACAGGTATGCGATCTGGTTAATGTTTGCGCTACTAATAGAATCCTGCCTTCTATTGAACAGGCACCCAGGGTTGAGCTAAAGAAAATGCCCGAGCACTTAAAGTACATCTTTCTGGGCAGTGAGGACACCCTGCCTGTCATTATAAAGAAAGGATTAGAGGAGGAGCAGGAGGCGCGATTACAAGAGGTGCTGTGCAAGAACCAGCGCGCCATAGGATGGACATTGGCTGACCTGCGCGTAGTAAGCCCTGATGTGTGCATGCACAGAATTCTGTTGGAAAATGATGCCAAACCATCCAGGGAACCTCAGCGCAGACTGAATCCGATTATGATGGAGGTAGTACAGAAGGAGATCCTCAAGCTACTTGACGCAGGTGTAATATACCCGATTTCAGATAGCAAGTGGGTGAGTCCAGTGCACGTTGTGCCAAAGAAAGGAGGCATCATAGTAGAGAAGAATGCGCCGGGTGAGCTAGTTCCCAAGCGCATAAAGACTGGATGGCGCATGTGCATTGATTATAGGAAGTTAAACGCAGTCACACGCAAGGATCATTTCCCGCTACCATTCATGGACCAGATGCTCGACTGGTTGGTAGGAAAACCACACTTTTGCTTCTTGGACGGTTACTCAGGGTACAATCAGATCCCTATTGCCAGGTACGTTCCAACGCTTAGTCATGAGCATTTTCTCTGATATGATTGGTTTATGTATTGAGGTATTCATGGATGACTTCACTGTGCATGGTGAGACATTTGATGCATGTTTGGATAATCTTGATAAGGTCTTAGCGCGCTGCATTACCAAGAACTTATTTCTAAATTATGAAAAATGTCACTTTATGGTGTCACATGGAGTAGTCTTAGGACATATCGTCTCGCAGGAAGGAATTAAGGTCGATAAAGCGAAAATTGATCTTATCTCAAATCTGCCTTATTCCACTAATGTGCGCGACGTTAAGTCGTTTCTTGGGCATGCAGGGTTCTATAGGCGCTTTATTAAAGATTTTTCTAAAATATGTATCCCATTGTCTAACCTCCTTCAAAAGGATGTGTTCTTTGAGTTCGTTGATGAGTGTAGGAATGCTTTTGACAAGTTAAAGGATGCGCTGACCAGTGCGCCAGTAATGCGCGCACCAGACTGGAACCTACCATTTGAGCTGATGTGCGATGCTAGTGACTACACTGTGGGCGCAGTACTTGGCCAGCGTGTGGATAAGAGGCCTCATGCTATCTATTATGCGTCGTGCACACTGGACACTGCGCAGAGGAACTACACCATGACCGAGAAGGAACTTCTGGCAATCGTGTTTGCGCTGGAGAAGTTCTGCGCATATGTTATGGGCGCTAAAGTCACTGTCTACACTGACCACGCTGCTATCCGCTACCTGATGTCCAAGAAAGAGACTAAGCCGCGCCTGATGCGCTGGTTGCTGCTGCTCCAAGAGTTCGATCTAAAAATCAAGGATAAGAAGGGAAGGGAAAACATTGTTGCTGATCACCTAAGCAGGATAGTGAAGGAAGAGGAGCCAGGGCAGATCACGGAGACATTCCCTGACGAACACCTGATGGCGTTGAACGGTAAGGTACCATGGTATGCGCATATTGCAAATTACTTGGTCACAGGTGCGTTTCCTCCTCATTTCACTAAAACTCAATGCATGAGGTTAAAACATGAGTCTAAATATTACGTTTGGGATGATCCATACATGCTTAGAATAGGCCCTGATCAGATCTTGAGGCGATGTGTGCCTGATCATGAGATGAGCTCTGTTTTGAGATTTTGTCATGCGCACGCGTGCGGAGGACACTTTGGTCCAAAGCGCACGAGCAGGAAAATCCTAGATTGTGGTTTTTATTGGCCGCACTTATTCCGTGACTCACATGACCACTGCAGGGCTTGTGACAGATGCCAGCGCACAGGAAATATCTCAGCGCGCAATGAGATGCCACAAACACCCATACTGGTAGACGAAGTGTTCGATTTGTGGGGAATTGACTTCATGGGGCCGTTTCCGCCATCTTGTGGACATGAGTACATACTAGTTGCGGTGGACTATGTCTCGAAGTGGGTCGAAGCTAAGGCCACGCGCAAGGATGATGGTAAAACGGTCGTTGACTTCTTAAGAACTAACATTTTCTGCAGGTACGGAGTACCTAAGGCCATAATCAGTGACCAGGGGACGCACTTCTGCAACAGAATAGTGGCGGAAGTACTAAAGCATTATGGGGTGCGCCAAAAGACGTCCACTGCCTACCATCCTCAAACGAATGGCACGTCTCTGTTTAAGTGTGGGGGGGGGGGGGGGGGGGCGTATTTATCATTGTAGTTTAGCTTAGTTAGTGCAGTATAGGAAATAGCAGTGGTTGTGCGCTTCTATGCGGATTGCGCGCACCTTTCGACTTGTTTTGCCTTATTCATCCTACATGCACTGCCTTTAACCAATTTAGTATATTTTTTTCGTTATTGTTGTCTTTTTAGTCAGGATATTCAGGGGATGTGGAGTTGACAGAAAAAGCTCTAGAGAGGCGGTTAGTCGTTTTCGCTTCGAGAGTAAGGTACATGGCTAAAAGCGCTAGTGGAGGCCGGTGCTTCACAACCTTCGGAACAATAGAGCGTGCTCAGCCACGCAGATGCCAAAGGAGAATACCCATAAAGTGGTGAGGTGGGAAAACAGACCACCTTTCCTCTGGAAGTCGAATGTAGGAAAGTGGGCGCGGGTGCAAACGCATGCGCTGACCTGCGCAAGTAGACCAAGGAGGGGGAGCGGGGCGTTGTTCCATAGCTGCTATCCGAAGGCCGAGACTGGAACCGTTCTGGGAAAATCAGAAGAGTGGACGAAGCCGTATAAAAGAAAGAAATCAGTTGAAGATATACGCAAGGAAAAAAGAATCAGCGTGCGCACACAACTCCATACTAGCGCATGCGCAAGTCCAAAGAAAAAAAATCGCCAAGGACGAAAAGCTTGAGTTCCCAAGAAGCGCGCGAATGAATCACGCACCTGAAGATACTTGCGCAATTATCCATGTACCAGGAATCGGAGTAGAGACCGACAACCAGGAGCCTACGAAGAGCTATCTCCGAATCATCCGAATTAAATTGCATCCTAGCTGAGAGGTAATAAATTTCGAAATTATTATATTAGAATTGTTAAGGGTTTGTGCGCGTAGGTGATAAAGCAGCGCAGGGTGAATCGAAGTGCGGATCGCGCATGAGTATGAGGCTGTGCGCTAGACTTCAGAGAGGTAAAAGTATCTGTGCTTCAGTACTTGTTAGGGACGAACAAGAGCCAGTGTGGGGGATTTGATAGAGCCTAGTTATATGCGCTATTTAGATTTTAACATTGTGCTTGTTTGCATTATTTTGTGTACAAGATTACTGGTTTTCAGTATTTTTGTATTACAGGATAAAACAGGAGCATAAGTCAGATGTGCGCTAACGGACGTTTTAGAGCGCAATGCACGACTGCGCGAAGCTAGCAGTGCAAAAGGAGATAGCTGTTTCGGACTACAGTACGCAAACCGATTGCGCAAAGCGAGTAGCGCAATCCGCGTGCGCAAAAGGGCAGAGTTTCTAAATATTGATCTCCTAGATTTGGGAAGTTGCTAAAGGTCTCTCGGGCCAAATCTAAGCATTCCTTGGGCTTTAAGACCATTATATAAGAGGAGGGAAGCTAGGGTTAGAGAGAGAGAGAGAGAGAGAGCAGATAGAGAGAAGGACGCTCAAAAGAAAAACACACGAGCTACTTCAGCCAGATTCTGCGCGAACCAGCTGCGCCAGCAGAGAACAGCAACGCGCAATTGCTCCAACCTGCTACGTTTCTCTTGCTGCTTTACTTTTATTTATTATTGCTATGATGTTTGTTTCTAGCATGTCTAGCTAAACACCTTGTATCGGTTGGGCATGATTCTATGAAGTATTTCCTTTGAGACTTGTTCTTAATGCTTGGTACATCTACTTATATTAATTCTATGCATATGGGTGATAATTAGTTGTGCGAATAAGGGAACCATGAATCGATTATGTGGCACAAATGGCTGGGTCACTTGAATCTCAAGGCACTGAGTAAGATATCTAAACATGGTTGATCGCGTGTCGTTGTACGCGTCAAATTAATCCTTCCTTCTCCACTTAGTATAGCGGCTAAGTCAGGGTCGATCCCACAAGGAGCAAGCAGACTCGTCTTAGCTAGCAACCTACAACTTACGAAATGGGGGTTGTGAGTGATTGGGTTGCGCAGGTGCGCGAATGACCAGTGGTGAAAGCAGAATTGCACGATACGTGCGCATGCAGTAGGTTTTAAGTACTATGACTATGAAGAGTATCGGTACAGACAATCCTCTATGAATGTATCCCTTATCATCGACTCTAAACTTCTATAGTGCAGTTCTACTTAAGTTAGTGTCCGCTCAAGGCTTCCTGACGTGCGCGCATGTTCCGATCAAAGTTCATGAGCTATTAATTCCTGAAACTAGTCTAAACAGCCACGAATCCTATCACAGTAGCAGCTGAGTATCCTAGTGTGTTACTTCTAGTTGTCACCTTCAACAAGCTCTGTATTAAAACTCAGTAAATAGAAGTTATTTAATCGATTTTCTCTCATAACATAGTTCCCTTCATCGTCGATGACTTGGCATGAATCTTGAGTAAATTTGACATTTAGCTTTTCATCATATAGTTGGCTGATGCTTAAAAGATTAGCCTGAAGACCTTCCACTAAAAGCACTTTCTCGATTAGATACAACCCCTGTACGGACAAAGTACCTTGACCGATAACCATTCCTTTTGCGCCATCACCAAATGGAACAAATATCTCATTCAAGTTCTTTATATTAATCAAATAGCTAACATTTTGACAAGCGTATTTTTAACCCTTTATAGTTGTCAATTATGTTTTAGGGGTCAAGTTGCAGTAAAAAATAATTTATTGACCTTGGTAAGCCAAGGGTCAATCCAAGGAACATACGTGTGTAAAGTAATTAGCCAATAAAGTGTTTAGCTATTCCTAACATAAATTCAGAAGAGTTATGCTAATTATCCTAATGATGCTAAGAGTAAAAGCTTGATCTTATCAGAGAAGGAGTTCCAGGATCGAACTTCACCCATGCCAAACCTACAAATCATGCAATAATAATAACAATTCAATTATACTATGAAATTATGGAAATAACCTAATAACATCTGGCAAGCCACCCATTCATGGATCATTGCCTAAATTAATCTACACCGTTGAACGCTACCCAATCACGGATTATCAACAGTTTCGATTTAGTAAGCCTAGGGTTTCCAGACAAAAGATGTCAACTTTCCTATTGATTCATGTACTAACAATATAGCTACCATGTTTTGATATCAACTCTACTCAATCCGGTTAATTACCTCAGACCCAATCATCTTTTTGGTCTTTAACCTAATTTCGTTCTAACAAGAAAGCATCCGAATCAATGTCAGACATGCAAGAATGATAAATTAAGAACAATAGAATTAAAGACTTCCATTAACTTAATCGAACTTTACTAAGATAACATGGTTGAGTACGGGCATGGGATCTGTAAGATCCAAGAATTAAGTGACTACTCGCTACTCATGGTGATTACCACTAATACAAGAGTGAAGAAGATATAGAATGAAGAAACCGTGGAGATGAACTTCGCTTCAAGCTCGCCTTTTTCTTTTCTTTCTTGCCTCTGGTTCCTCAAAATCTTCCACCCCTGTGAATTAGTTCTCGATTTTTATTTTTTTACTAAAAATCAATTGGGCTGATTGTTAGAATTAGGTTCTGGGCCGACTTGTCTTGCTCGAATCAAAGTTGATTCATGCTGCTTAGAAGTTGATTCGACCAGCCCATTGGTCGAATCAAAGTATTAGTGCTGGATGAAGGATTCTGTGCTGGTCAAATAAATGTTGATTCCCCCTGGCCTTCATTCTGATTCGGTCTCAAATCTGATTGCGCTGCTGGCGATGAGTTACAACATCTGCTGTACCACTCGTTGTATCTTTCTACGTAATTTGTTCTTCTGGGCTGAATAAAAAAGACAAATAAATATTTCACCCAGTTCTGGAACTTGCCTAAACTGGGGAGGATCACACTCCGATCCCAAAAATTTCAGTATCACGGTTTAAAGTACAACGGAATCTAACCTCTACTTCTCACAAAGTTGAAATCTGATCACACAGATTCGCTTCGGGCTACCTACACACTCCCAAAAACTAATAGCTCCAGACCTAACTCACAGACTTAGCCTATTCTATTACAATGTGTAGTACATGGAATGCTCTAGCATGCTCTGCCAAACAGTCGGTTAATGCTGAGTTCTGCAAATTCAGACTTTGCGCCCCTCGATCATTGACCGTCTATCACTATAGGGTAGCAATGATCAGCTCTTCACAGCCTGCGATAGCACCTGTCCGCAGCTATTCTCCTAAGCACTGATTGATCCCTCAATGAGCTGCGCTCCAATTTAAATATGTGGATCAATGCTAGATCAAATTCCACGAGTTGTGATCTCTTCTGCCCACTACACAACTCTTCAAGTGAAGAAGAGTCTGCTGAGGCAGAATATACAGACTCAGATGACTAAAGACTAGCTCCTAGACCCTGACTAGAGCCATCCACCAGAAGAGTTGCAACTTCAACAATATCAGCTGTGACCGGCCATGACCGACAAGAAGTTTGATTTGTTTCCAAAAAGGCTGCCGGTTCCTGGGAGGTGATCAACCGCAGAACTGCGGTGGCTGAGAAAGTGTTGGAGGATGGCAGGTTTCATG
The DNA here is from genome assembly GCA_963678935.1 of Umbilicus rupestris. Lineage (NCBI taxonomy): Eukaryota > Viridiplantae > Streptophyta > Magnoliopsida > Saxifragales > Crassulaceae > Umbilicus > Umbilicus rupestris. The sequence goes on along the minus strand of OY787610.1, from coordinate 9,914,386 downwards.
TACCCGAGGTGATATCAATGTTGAGAGAGGTAAATGTGCTAAACTCCTTGACTTTGGTTAAACGTTAAAACTTGCATATAGTTAAGGAGTTTCTAGCAAATATTGATAGAGACTTTGGAGTAGTAAGAAATCTACTATGGAGCTAAATTTGTTAGAAGACCGAGGGTTGTGATAACTCCTGCTGTGATCAATAAATTTCTTGGCATTGTTAAAAATGCTAGCCCACCGGCAGAGGTAAGTGTAGATAGGTTGGCAGTTGTGCTCATGGAGGTTTATGCACAAGCTGGGTCTCTTATAATATAGGAACTACAGATTTTACAACAAAGTTTTCAATCCTCTTTGCATTTGTGGTGAGTAATTGGTTGCCCAATTCCCACAAGGCAAATGTGAGGCGATATATGGGGCTCATATTGTTCAGTATTGGGGAAAGAAGAATGGTAAATCTGGGGCAGATCATTTTTGATCAGATTGCTACACATGTTGTCAAGCCGAAGTCTAATCTGTGCATTGGATTTCCTTCGCTTATTTGTGAGATAATGATAAGCCAGCACAAGGAGTTGGGAGCTGCACATGAGGGTCAGTCCGGATCTCCTCAGTTGTTCACACTAGACCACAAGGTCTTTAAGGGCCGACCTATAGTTAATATAGAAGAAGGAGAGCCTGACATGGAGCCAGCCCGTGAAATTCCAAAGACTGCTGAAGCATTCTCTGGTGCTCCAGTTCCTGCCGTAGATGCTTCTATGCGTGAAAGAGTGATCAATCACCTCAATTCATAACGTGCATACCTGACAGCGAAGGCAAAGAAGAACTCAATGTGGAGAATCGAGATCAACCACCTCCTCCGTGACTTGGAGTACCCAGCAGCCAGCAACACCGGCTCTGCTCAGCCTAATGAATGAATGAAGCCCTCAACATTTGTGCCAAAAAGGGAGAGAAGGATGTATACATTGACAATACTATCTGTGAATTATGAACGGCTTCTAGAATTGTTAGATCACTTTTGATGTTTAGTATTCACTGAGGAACTCTAAACTCAAGTAGTTAAAGCAATTATCTAGCATAGCTCTAGTTTTTACCAGAGTATATGGATCAATAGTATTGCTGTAGTTGTACTTTAGTTTTGTCAAATGCCAAGGGGGATATTGTTGAGGATATGACATCCTTGACAAAACTGCTCAAGCGACTGCTAAGCGCTCCCTGAAGATTGGTGGCTAGAGCACAATCTGAATACTGACAAAACAACAACAACAACAAAGAACTAGAGTCTGCTACAGCAATCCATGAAGATTTGAAGCTGAGACACTATCTGAAGAATGGGCGAGAGATAGCTATGAAGAGACAGAGTTTGCTTTAGCACTCCCTGATGACCCAGAGCTATAGCAGAACATACTGAGCTCAGCAATTGTCAGCACATGGCCGAAGAAAATAAAGATTCAAGAGTCCAAATAAGGCAACGGAATCTCCAATAAACTTGCTAGAATCTAGGAGCAGATTCTGATAATGATGGCAACAAGGTTTCCGTGCGTGGCAACCTGAGAAGTTACAGGAGGAAGGCAGGGGCAAGATCCAGACACACATACACAGTAGCACAGACCAAACACGCAGAGATCAACCATAGTAGCAGGGCTTATACTTTGAGTTGAAGACTTGTGTGGTGTGCAGAAGGAATCAGAAATTGTGGAATTTGATTTATGATTGATCCGGAGTTCAACTGGAGCGCTGCTCGTTGTAGGATCAATCGGAGCTCAATGATCAGCCTCGGACAGGCATTGTTGTGGTTACAGAGCATAGATCGAGGCTACCCAAGAGTGATAGAGTGAGTCATTGATTGAGGGGGAGCAGAGACTGTGTTTGAAGAGCTCAGAGTGTCCGACTGTTTGGTGGAAGAGATAGAATAGTTATTGATTAGAGATGTGATAGAGCCTATTTATACACATTATTTAGATCCTAACCCTATGCTTGTTTGCATTATTTTGTGTACAAGATTACTGGTATCCAGTGTTTTTGTATTTCAGGGCGAAACGAGGGCCTAAGTCGGATACGCGCTAACAGGCAGCGTTTAGGACGCGCATCACACAGCTTGCAAAGCTAGCGGCGCAAACAGAGAAATTGGCAGAGTCGACAACGATGCGCTTACCAATTGCGCTAGTCAGTGTGCCGTGCACCATGCGCAGATAGTGGTGTTTCCAAATCCTGACACGACCAGATTTGGAAGTTGCCAAGGATGGGCCTCTTGAGCAGTATATAAAGAGAGGAAGGCTAGGGTTTGAGAGAGATAGATGAGACATTGATAACATCATCATCATCACAGCACACGAGAGAGCAGCGAAGCAGAAAAACACACGAGCTTGCTGAGAGGACCTGCGCTAGCCGACTGCGCCAGCCGAGACTGCAACCTGCACGCACTGTTTGCTATTGTTTTCTTGGATACTTAGATATTATTTACTGTTTCTATGATGTTTACTACTAGCATGTCTAGCTAAACGCTTAGTATCGGTTGGGCATGAATCTATGAGTATTTCCTTTGAGACTTGCGCTTAATGCATAGCTTGTTTGCTTATATTAATTCGGGCACACTGTTGACAGCTAGTTGCATGAGTAGGGGAAGCCTTGAACCGCAATCTTACTCTTGTTGCTTGTTTGTTATATGTTAAACTAGTTGAATAGCCTGACGGTGACGACTAGGAGTAACGCGCTAGGATAATCAGTTGCTACCGTGACAGGATTCGTAACTGCTTAGACGAGTCCTAAGAATTAATAGCTCATGAACTTTGATCAGAACATGCGCACAAGTTAGGAAGCCTTGACCGGACACTAACTTTAGTAAACCAAGCTATAGACATTTAGAGTCGATGATAAGGAATACACTCATAGAGGATTGTCTGCGCCGATACTTCTCATAGTCACAGTACTTAATCTCTACTTCCTGCGCACGTCTAGTGCAATTCCTGCGTTTACCACTGTTTACTCGCACATTGCGCAACCCCAATCACTCACACCCCCAGTTTTCGTAAGTGCAGGTCACTAGTTAAAGCTAATCTACTTGCTCCCTGTGGATTTGACCCCGACTTAACCGCTGTACTAAGTGGAAGAGGAAGGAATTAATTTGAACGCGCACAACGACGCGCGCATCAAGATGCAACAACTCTGGTGAAGAGTGTGCTTAAGCAATCCGTTTACCACACATTGTAATTGAATAGGCTATGTATGTGAGTTAGGTTCGTAGCTATTTGTTACTGGAAGTGTGTGAGTTGCGCGAAGAGAGTCTGTGTGATCAGACTGCTAGCTAGTCTAGGTGGTTAGACGGAGCGTAAAATTTCGCCTAGGTGACAAGTAGAGGTGTGAGTCCTTTGTACTTCGAACTGAGATAGTGGAGTCTTGAGGATGGGTGTATCTTTCCAGACGTAATCATGTGGCCGAACTGGGTGAACAAATCATTGTGTCTTTCTTATTCTACCAGTAAATAATTCTGTAGAAAGATACAGAGAGTGCTTAAGCAGAATCTATAACCCCGCATTAGCAACGCAGCAGAATTTCAAGTCCAACCTTCATACCTTTGGTAGGCCATGATTTCATCTAGAATGGATGTCTCCCAATTGCTTGCTTCTGGCATAACTTCCTGTTGATAGTCCTCTACAACTATCTTAGCATTTTCTGTCGATAGTTCCTTAGACAGGGAAGTAATGATGCTCTGAGCTCGTCTCTTTTGCCTTCCAATCCGGAAATCTTTGACAGTAAATTTTTGTTGACTTTAATAACTCCCAGGCATTTTTCTTATATCAGTCTGAACTAATCAGCAATGGACTCTTCTGAGAACTCTTCATCATCACTGCAGTCAGATTCAATAATCCCATAAATAAAGTCTGAATTTATTGGATCTGAGTCCTCATAGTTAGTTATTGTTGTCAAGGCTAGATTCCCTTTGTGATCAACTTCATCTTCATTGTCTTCATCACTCCAATTGGTGGTGAGGGACTTGTTATATTTCTTCTGGTAGCTAGGGCATTTAGTTTGTCTATGGTCATATCCCTCGCACTCCCAGCATTGGATTCCTTTCTGTTTGTCTTTTCCTTCTTCATTGCTTTGGTCAGCATCCTTGTTTTGTCTTTGAGAGTTTCTCCTCTTCTGTTCCTCCCCCTGTATGACTGACCTGCATATGAAGGTTTCTGGTCCATTATCTTCATGAAATTTCCAATGTTTTTGACCAGCAGGGACAATTGTTGGCTCACATCATCTGGCACAGTCGTCTTCTCTTTTGTCTCGGCTTTCAATCCAAGGTCTTTTTCAGAGAGTGGTGCAGCATTCTTTGTAACTTTCATCTCAAACTATCTCAGTGAATCTATCAGTGCCTCTAACCTCATGTTCTTGACATCTTGAGCTTCTTCTATGGCAATCACCTTCATAACAAACTTAGAGGTGAGAGATATGAGAATTTCTTTTACCAGCTTCTCGACCTGAATTGGTTCTCCAAAAGCATGGGCCTCGTTTAGTATATCAGTCTGGCTTTGAACTTAAAGATAGTCCCTTCATCAAGCATCTTCAGGTTGTCAAATCTTGAGGTGATCATCTGCATTCGAGAGATCTTTACTTTTTTGTTCCCTCATGTGTTGTTTCAAGGATCTCCCACGCTTGTTTGGCCAAGTCACAATTGGAGACCAACATGAAATTGTTAGCATCCACAGCAGCAAATATAGCATTCAAAGCCTTGGAGTTTCTTGATGCTGAGGCTACCTCATCGACTGTCCACTTGTCTTCAGATTGTTTGTTTACAACTCCTGTGCTGTCGATAGTCATTGGGAGAGACCATTCTGGTATGACTGCCCTCCATGCCCTTTCATCAATAGCATTGATAAAAGCCTTCATCTGAGCCTTCCAGTAGCCATAATTTCCTCCCTCGAGTAGTGGCGGTCTGCTGGTGCTTTGTCCTTCTTTTCATGGTGACCATAGATGACAACAACGCTCTCCCGGATCACACTCTATATGTTGAGTAATCGGCTCTTATATTAATTGAAATATGACTGCGCTACTGGCGACGAATTACAGCTTCTGCTGTCGCACTCGCTGTATTTTTTTGCGGAATTTGTTCTTCTCTCCTGAATAAAAAAGACAAATAATTTGTTCACGCAGTTAGGAAAGTTGCCTGCGGCTGTGGAGGATCACACTCCGATCCTCAAGATTTCACTATCACGGTTTAAAGTACAAAGGACTCTAACCTCTACTTGTCACCAAGCTGAAATCTCTTATTCACAATCTGGTCACACAAATTCGCTTCGGGCTACCTACATACTTCTAGTAACAAATAGCTACAGACCTGACTCACACTTAGCTATTCTATTACAATGTGTAGTAGACGGAATGCTATAACACACTCTGCTCTGCATCAGAGTTGCTGTAACTTTGGTTGATAACTATTATAGCACGCTCTGCCAAACAGTCGATTAATATCGACTTCTACAAACTCAGACTTTGCTCCCCCTCGATCAATAACCGTCTATCACTATTGGGTAGCAACGATCAACTCTTCATAGCCCACGACAGCATCTGCCAGCCGCCGTACTCTGAAACACTGATTGATCCCTCAACGAGCTGCGATCTAGTTGAAATCCGTGGATCAATGCTAGATCAAAGTCCACGAGTTCTCTACTTTAATCGATCGCAATGTTGAACTGCCTCTACGTTCTTCTTATAGATTTATCAATCATAGCTTTTTAGGATTCCAATCCTTGACGGCATGAATCTTCTTCTGGATTCTTGCGAAGTTGTTGAAGATTCCTGATAAAGTAGTATGGCAGTGTTTGACAAAACCAGCTTAAGTGAACAAGGAGTTGCTACAGCACAAGTACACAAGCAGACCAGCACAAGTGAACTAGCAGCAGCTGCAGCAGGGGATGCTATAGCAGGAGCTTGTTCAAGTGGCTGCGTCATCTGTCCGAGAAGCAGCAGCTACCTGGGCTTGTCTAGAAGGGCTGGAAATTCTACGGAGAGCATCTGAAGAATTTCTAAAATGCTGTGGAGTATATTCCAGTGAGGTTTACTAGTCAGAGAAGGAGATTTGCATTGTAGATAAAAATCTAATCTAATCTCCTAGATTTTAGGAGATAATTGTTCTTTTTGGGACATTGCCTAAACCTGGACATTGCTTAAAGCTGGTGCTGCTATTTAAGGAGAAGGGGTTTAGAGCAGAATGGTTGATCGAAGCTGAGGGATACATGAGTGCATACACAGAATTCAAAGAGAGCAATTTTGGTGTGTGACGGACGAATTCTTCGATCATCACCCGAGAGCAGAGTGTGAGCGCAGAGCTGTGGTGATAGAAGCAGAAGGGAATCAGGACTTGCAGAGTCTGATTCGAGCTTGATCTGGAAGCCAATTCAGAGCTGTGGTGCTTGTTGGTTGATCAAGGGCAGCCACGGAAGAACTGACGGGTGTGTGGCTCGGCCAACTGTCTAAGCGGTGGTTCTCGCTAGTGGCAGGTGGTCACTGAGTGAGGTGGAGTATTCTAGAGTGTGCAGCGCTCGTGGAATCGTTCGAACGGCTCGGCAGAAGGCTTTGGAGCGACGGGGACAAATTGTGCTTCAGCTGTGTGTTACAGGAGTTGCTACAGCAACCCTGCTGAGTGAGTGTAGTTTAGAATAGGCTGAGTCTTGAGAAGTCTGTAGCTATTCTAGATTGACATTTGTAGAGGGTGTGCAGACACAAGTCAGAGCCTGTTCTGATTGTGTCCAGTGATCCACACAAGGTTGAGTAGCATAGGTTGCGTGGAGTTGTAACCGAGTGTACTTGGAGACCTCTGTGATTAGTGGATTGAGGACTGGAAAAAAGTCCTCCCCAGACGTAGGCAGTTGGCCGAACTGGGTGAACAAACTTCTGTCTTGTTCATTGTTTGCTGAGACAATTTCCGAGTGAACAAGAGTGTGCTGCAGCAACTGCTTGTTCACAAATCTGCCTAACTGAGACGCTGTGAATTTCAATTGGTATCAGAGCGGGAGCTCGACACACAGAGTAAAAGATCCTACAGTGTCTCTGAAATAGTCACGACAATGAAGGAAGGACAGAGCACAAGTAGACCTCCACTGTTGGAAGAAAGCAACTATGGGTATTGGAAGGCTAGGATGAAAGCCTTTCTCAAGGCCATTGATGAGAAGACCTGGAGAGCAATCATGGTCCAGTGGTCTCCCCCGATTACTATGGATGAACAGGGAGTCACACGGATTAAGCCTGAAGAACAATGGACTGCTGAAGAGGGAGCTGCAGCAACTGGTAATTCAAAGGCCCTGAATGTAATTTTTGCTGCAGTTGATGCTAACAATTTCAGGTTGATATCGAATTGTGACATGGCCAAACAAGCGTGGGAAATTGTGCAAACTGCACATGAAGGAACTGATAGAGTGAAGCTGTCAAGACTCCAGATCATTGCTACACAGTTTGAGAATCTGAAAATGCTGGAAGAGGAGACTGTGACTGAGTTCAATGCTGAACTCTGTGATCTTGCAAATGAAGCCCATGCTCTTGGTGAACCCATCCCTGAAGAAAAGCTGATCAGAAAGGTTCTCAGATCGCTGCCCACAAGATTTGACATGAAAGTGACAGCCATTGAAGAAGCTCAAAATGTCAGATTTATGAGGCTTGAAAAGTTGATGGGGTCTCTCAAACAATTTGAGATGAAGCTGGTTAAAGAAAGCATCATTGCTAAGGACAAGGATGTTGGACTAAAAGCTCAAGCAGAATCCAAGAAGCTAGTACCAGAAGATCAGCTGAGTATGCTTGTTAAGAACCTTGGAAAGCTCCTGAAGAACATGGAATCTAGAACCGGGAAAAGCTCTTCCTCGCGAAAACAATTCAGAAGGGGCCGTGAAAATAACAGGAAAGGGAAGGAACCGTCTCAGAATGAAGACGAAAAGAAAGAAATGAAGAAGGGAGTCCAATGCTGGAACTGTGCAGGCTACGGTCATCGACAAATCAACTGCACTAGCAAACCGATGAAAAAGAGGGCTCTCTCTGCCAGTGGAAGTGAAGATGAGAAAGATCTGAGTGAAGATGAATGCAACTTGGCCAGATACAGGTCAGTCAGAAGAGGCAGAAAAACACAAGGAAGATTGAACCAGGACTTGCTACAGCAACCTCTGTATCACCGTAACAAGAGAGCTTCAAAGTATAAAAAATGTTACAGCTGCGGTCGCAAAAGTCACATAAAAAGAAACTGTTCCTCAGGTCATGCCGGATTAGCTTCAGCCAGGGAGCCGGTCAGGCAGAATCATGCGCAGACTCAGCTCCTCGCTCTTGTCAGCACAGCTAGCACCTCGGACAAGATAAGCTGGTACTTTGACAATGGTTGTTCAGGACACATGACAGGAGAAAGATCTTTTCTGAAAAACATTACACCCTGTCTGGAACCAGAACTCCAAATGGTGCAGGCTAGCTAGGTGCGATTCCAAACCTAGGGCACTCCTCTATCGCACAAAACCCTACTTGAATTGGCTCAAACTTGACGGGAAGGGTTACCTGGTGTATGTGAGACTGTATGCTCCTCAAATCGTGCTGAACGGATGCCTGATCGGTTGTCGGACGGTGAGCGGAGGAACAACGGGTGAAGTTTGGCAACGGCCTAAAAGGAAGAGTTTTGGGAAAGGGAACTTTGGCAGTTGAAGGAATGCCGAGCCTGAGCAATGTTCTTCTAGTGGAAGGGCTAAAGGCAAATCTCATAAGCATTAGTCAGCTGTGTGATGGGACTAAACAGGTAAAATTTACGAAAGACTCATGCAAAGTCCTCGACAAATCTGGAAAATGTATAATGGAAGGAGCCAGATCAAAAAGTAACTGTTATCTTCTCAATGTGAGTTCAAACTCACCAGTTCAGAAATGTATGCTGACAAAGGCCGAGGAAATGATTCTATGGCACAGAAGGATGGGGCAGACAGAGGAATTGAAGAGAATTGCTATAGAAGGCCTAGTCAGAGGAATTCGCTAAAAGGGCAGACAGACTCTATCTGTGGAGACTGTCAGATTGAGAAACAAAAGAAGGCTTCGCATCCAAGAGTCAAAGATATTGGTACCACCAGGCCTCTACAGCTGATTCACATGGACCTGATGGGACCAATGGAAGTCGAGAGTCTGGGCAGAAAAAGATATGCATTTGTCTGTGTTGATGACTACTCCAGATTCACCTGGATACATTTTATCAGAGAAAAATAAGATACTGTGAGAGTTATTGTGTCACTGGTGTCTCGTCTAGAGCAAGAGAAAAATCTCAGAATCAGCAACATTCGCAGCGATCATGGCAGGGAATTTGAAAACAAAGATATGGATGATTTCTGTCAACAAAGGGGTATCTCTCATCAGTACTCCTTTTTTTTTTTTTTTTTTTTTTTTTTTTTTTTTAAACGAAAATCACTTTATTAATGGGGACTCAAAAAGCCTGAGCCATGGCTGTAACAAGCATGAAGAGAAGGCCAATGCCAAACACAAGCAGACAAGAACCTGCAGGAAGGCAAAGCCATACACAAGTAGTGACCTAAACCTAAAGTCACAAAAACCACCCAAGCCAAGGAGATCTCTGCTGGATAAAAAGCCAACCCACAGCCAGTTTGGCCTATGAAAGGAACAAGATTAAACTGAATAAAACAGCTATACAGGCCAGAAGGGTCACAGGGCTTGGTAGTACCCATCACCTTCGACCCACAATGAATCATCAAACAAAACAACTTAACAAGTAAAATGGCTGGAAAACACCAGTTGCTGGGAGCTGGGATACTCCACCTACTCCAAGGCACCTCCCTGCACAAAAGAACCACCAAACCCTCACAATAATAAGCCCCAATCATCTCTAGAGAATCTGTCAAGCAGCAAGGGAGCTGCCAAAGAAATGTCTTCATTAGGATGTCGCTCCTCACCATCTCCTCCAACTCCGCCAGCCGAGCTAGGGCAGAAGAACCTCAACCGCAACCTATCCGCACAGAGACTCCTTTGGACCGCCTTATGCAGGAAATTAATCCTAGTTTCAACAAGCTGGTATGAAGAAGTAAACGCAAGAGCCAGGGCTACATGATTCATGGAAATGCTGATTCTCTTCATGCTACTAATGTTAAATTCAGCAACCAGCCGCCTAAAATCATTAGAAAACTGCCAGGGGAAACGCGTTCCATAATTCTCATCCATGAAGACCATGTCCGGGTGGGAACTTTGAATGGCCTGGACCTGAATCTGCTGCTCCTTAGCTGCCAACAGAGACTTTCGCATAAAAAGAAGCAGCTCCTCCACGGGAGAGGATTTCGCAAACTGGTACACAAAGGCAAGTTGCAAAGCACCCACACTAGTGCGGCAGATGGCTGCCCCTTTAATATCCTGACCTTTATCAATGAAGGCAAAATTCAGGCAAGAACCAGGGACACCCGCACCCCAACAGTTCCAAGACCCAAAAACTCTGCTTCTCTTAAAGCCATCAATACCAAAGAACTCAGCCACAAAAAAATCATATCTGGAGTGCCCGCCGCCTGGAATTTGATCAACAAGAATATGCGCCCATCTCGCCAAACTAGCAAATAAATCAGCGCCTACATTGTTGTGAATGACCCTGTTCCGCAGTTTCCATACCTCCCATAACCCACACATAGAGATGGCAGCAGTAAACTTACTCACAAAATCTTTACTCAAACCCTTACCAAGCCAATTCACCATGAAATCAGCCTTGCTACAGGGGCAGGCACTTTTAAGAATAGAGGCAAGACATTTCCACAAACTATTGGCCCAAACTCCTTGGAAGAAAAGATGCTCCAAGGTTTCCTCCCTATTGCCGCAACAGTGACAGCGAGAAACAAGCGGTATCCCGATGCGTTTAATATTGGAGTCTAGGGGTAAGCCATCAAGGAAGAACCGCCACATAAATAAACAAACATTGGGGGGAACCCATTTTTTCCAAATAATTTTACACCAATTCAGCGAAGGATATTTAGACCGAAATGAATCCCAAAAGGCTTTTATGGTGAACTGACCTGAGGTACACCTTTTCCACAAAATGGTGCTTTCCCATTACCCCTCAGCAAAATGGTGTAGTGGAACGAAAGAATCGAACAATCCAAGAAATGGCCAGAGTCATGATCCATGCTAAGAGGATTCCCCTAAAATTCTGGGCAGAGGCCATGAATACCGCATGTTATATCATCAATAGAGTCACCTTACGGAGAGGAACCAACCAGACCTGCTATGAGCTCTGGAATCAGAAGAAGCCCACAGTTAAATACTTTCATGTCTTTGGAAGTGACTGTTTTATTCTAAGAGATCGGGAGTATAGGCAGAAACTTGACCCCAAAAGTGATCCTGGTCTGTTTCTGGGCTACTCAACAAACAGCAGAGCTTATCGAGTCTACAACCAGCGGACACATACAGTAATGGAATCCATAAATGTTGTTGTCAACGATGCTGAAGAAGTGCCTCCCTCTGATACTGTCACTGATGATGAAGACTCTGATCTTGAGGAGGTGTTTGTCAGTCAGAACAGAAGTGAACAAGCTGTGGCTCCAGAAGATGCTACAGCAAGTGCTGAAGCAGAAAACCCAGATATACATTTAGAAAGCATGTCTGAAGATGTGAACTCTGAGACTTCTAATCCTCCTTCAAGGCAGCCTCAGAAGAAGATTCAGAAGAATCATCCCCTGAAAAATGTAATTAGGGACCCGTCAGAAAGAAGAAGAACCAGAAGCCATGCTTACCTCAATACATGTTTTATGTCCAGCATTGAACCCAAGAATTTCAAGGAAGCCATGAGTGATGAATTCTGGATAATGGCGATGCAGGAAGAATTGGCGGAGTTTGAAAGACATGATGTTTGGGATCTGGTAGACAGACCAAATGGAGTAAATATTATAGGCACAAAGTGGGTGTTCAAAAACAAAACTGATGAAAAAGGCAACATTACAAGAAATAAAGCCAGACTGGTTGCCCAAGGATATTCTCAGATTGAGGGTCTAGACTTTGAAGAAACATTTGCTCCAGTGGCTCGCCTGGAGGCCATCAGACTTCTTCTAACAATGTCTTGTTTCCTGGGGTTCAAACTATATCAAATGGATGTTAAAAGTGCGTTCCTGAATGGAGACCTCTCTGAAGAAGTCTATGTCTCTCAGCCAAAAGGTTTTGAAGATCCTCATCACCCAGAGCATGTATATAAATTGAAGAAAGCCTTATACGGACTGAAACAGGCTCCTCGGGCATGGTATTAGAGGTTGACAGTGTTCTTAGAAAAACATGGCTACAAACGAGGGGGAGCTGGCAAAACTCTATTTGTCAAAAGAACTCAGTCAGATGTGATCATTGCTCAAATATATGTGGATGATATAGTCTTTGGATCAAAGTCTCAGCACCTGGTGAAGCAGTTTGTGAATCACATGCAGCAAGAATTTCAAATGAGCATGGTAGGAGAACTGTCATACTTCCTTGGTCTGGAGATTACCCAGAAAGAAGATGGCATCTTTATTGCTCAAAGCAAATACAGCAAGAATCTTGTGCAGAAATTCCAGCTAGATAAGGCCAGTCACAAACGAACTCCTGCTGCCACTCATGTTAAAGCCATTAAAGATGAGCACGGTATGGAAGTGAGTCAGACAATCTACAGAAGTGTGATTGGGAGTTTGCTATACCTGACTGCCAGCCGCCCTGACATTTCCTTTGCAGTAGGAGTCTGTGCCAGATTCCAAGCTTGTCCCAAAGATAGTCACTTGCAGTTGGTCAAGCGCATCATTCGGTATGTTGGAGGAACTGTGGACTATGTGGCTTATGGACTAAGGACACAAATGCTAATCTGGTAGGATACAGTGATGCAGACTGGGCAGGATGCTCAGAGGACAGGAAGAGCACTTCTGGAGGATGCTTCTTCCTAGGAAATAACCTGGTCTCTTGGTTCAGTAGGAAACAAAACAACATTTCTCTATCCACTGCCGAGGCTGAATACATAGCTGCTGGGAGCTGCTGTGCACAAATGCTGTGGATGAAGCAAATGCTGAGTGAGTATGGCATTGCTCAAGATGAAATGACCCTCTACTGTGACAACATGAGTGCCATCAGCATATGTAAGAATCCAGTTCAGCACAGCAGAACCAAGCACATTGACATTCGCCATCACTTCATCCGTGATCTAGTTGAAAAGAATATCATTGCGCTACAGCATGTGGTATCTGCCAAACAACTTGTTGATATCTTCACAAAAGCTCTGGATGCAGCCCGGTTCGAAGACCTGCGAGCCTCTCTGGGGCTCTGTGTTCTACCTCCATAGGACGGCCAGGAGACCGCCCCCTTGTCATCTTTTCCAAAAAGGGGGAGGACACGATAAGGAGAAGAACGAGAGGTTAAGATATTTTATTCTGGAAACAAACTCTCTAAGGTTTTGTCAAAATACCAAGGGGGAGATTGATAAAGTAGTATGGCAGTGTTTGACAAAACCAGCACAAGTGAATAAGGAGTTGCTACAGCACAAGTACACAAGCAAACCAGCACAAGTGAACTAGCAGCAGCTGCAGCAGGGGATGCTATAGCAGGAGCTTGTTCAAGTGGCTGCGTCATCTGTCCGAGAAGCAGCAGCTACCTGGGCTTGTCTAGAAGGGCTGGAAACTCTACGGAGAGCATCTGAAGAATTTCTAAAATGCTGTGGAGTATATTCCAGTGAGGTTTACTAGTCAGAGAAGGAGATTTACATTGTAGATAAAAATCTAATCTAATCTCCTAGATTTTAGGAGATAATTGTTCTTTTTGGGACATTGCCTAAACCTGGACATTGCTTAAAGCTAGTGCTGCTATTTAAGAAGAAGGGGTTTAGAGCAGAATGGTTGATCGAAGCTGAGGGATACACGAGTGCATACACAGAATTCAAAGAGAGCATTTTTGGTGTGTGACGGACGAATTCTTCGATCATCACCCGAGAGTAGAGCGTGAGCGCAGAGCTGTGGTGATAGAAGCAGAAGGGAATCAGGACTTGCAGAGTCTGATTCGAGCTTGATCTGGAAGCCAATTCAGAGCTGTGGTGCTTGTTGGTTGATCAAGGGCAGCCGCGGAAGAACTGAGGGTGTGTGGCTCGGTCAAGTGTCTAAGCGGTGGTTCTCGCTAGTGGCAGGTGGTCACTGAGTGAGGGGGAGTATTCCAGAGTGTGCAGCGCTCGTGGAATCGTTCGAACGGCTCGGCAGAAGGCTTTGGAGCGACGCGGACAAATTGTGCTTCAGCTGTGTGTTACAGGAGTTGCTACAGCAACCCTGCTGAGTGAGTGTAGTTTAGAATAGGCTGAGTCTTGAGAAGTCTGTAGCTATTCTAGATTGACATTTGTAGAGGGTGTGCAGACACAAGTCAGAGCCTGTTCTGATTGTGTCCAGTGATCCACACAAGGTTGAGTAGCATAGGTTGCGTGGAGTTGTAACCGAGTGTACTTGGAGACCTCTGTGATTAGTGGATTGAGGACTGGAGAAAAGTCCTCCCCAGACGTAGGCAGTTGGCCGAACTGGGTGAACAAACTTCTGTCTTGTTCATTGTTTGCTGAGACAATTTCCGAGTGAACAAGAGTGTGCTGCAGCAACTGCTTGTTCACAAATCTGCCTAACTGAGACGCTGTGAATTTCAATTCCGTTTCCTAAATCGGAATTTAGAATCCTTATCTCCTTGTGTTCCCCCGACTGCTTGATGACAATTGCAGATCAATTGATGATGTTTACGGCGCACCCTGAACTTCCGCGATGCCTGCAGTATCTAAGTCTCTCCGTGAGTCTTCAAGTTGATCTGTCATTTTGCTCTAGCTTCAAATCAACACGGTTTGCTGTAGAAGATTCGATCCTTTGTCTGTTGCCCAGTTTGCCTCAGCTTTTGTGATCCACGGAGTGCTACAGCTGAATTTAGCTTTTTATTGCTGTTATGTGTTGTTATTTTGTCAGTCTCCAGATTGTGCTTCAGCTCCAAATCTTCAGGGATTGCTGTGGCAGAATCTTATGCTGTTTTGTCAAGGGATACCATACCTTAACGTGGTCAACGGATGAAATTTCCTCGAGTTAAGTTGAACCGGGCTTGGTCATCACTTTTGATTCGTGCACTTACTTGAGCGATTCAACTTTGCATTTTGCTCGATTCTCGCTCGTGACGATCCAGTGGAATTCACCCGAAACTTCTTCGGACCACTTTGTATCATGTAATACACATTTTTAACTTGAAATGGACAAGGAAAACATGTACGACTTTATAAAACAACAAAACAAAGAAGAAGTAAAGGGAAAATACAGACAACTATATGGTTATTTGTCCGTACATCAAAATGCCCTAGACTTAAGTCTTGTTCATCTCGAACAAGTACATGCACAAGTCAAGCGGAGAGTAAGATGCTAAATCAATGATAATATCAAAGCATGTAGCAAATCTTACGCACACAAAACACATCGATTTCCTATTCATGTAACATAACATAAAATAACTAAACAAAGAAAACTAATCTACTCCTAACTCACTTTCGTGGGAAACACGGATGCATTTAGCGTATGCATCAAGCCTTTAAACCTATAGGTTACCCTATCGGGATGAGTTTAGTCTCGTGAGAGTTTTCAGAATAGGAATACTCACAAATCCTACTCGCAATCATCCATAAGAGTTCAAAATTCAAATATAGTTTGCTAAGCAAGTAGTTCTTTATCAACCCACATAATAATAGAGTTTTGCAAATCATTCACTTCACCAAACTTTAAGAATCATTCAATTCATTGCATGAACAAATATTCATAGAATCTGAAATTTTGTTGCGTTGCTGATGCGGAGTTATAGCATCTGCTTAAGCACTCTGTATCTTTCTGGAGAAATACTCCACTGACAGAATAAGAAAGACACTGTGTTTGTTCACCCAGTTTCGCAACTTGCCTACATCTAGAGAGGATGTTGTGATCCTCAAGATTTCACTATCTCAGTTCGAAGTACAAGGACTGACACCTCTACTTCTCCTTTAGCCGAAATCTAACGCTCAGTCTAATCTCCTAGACTAGCTATCAATCTGAACTCATAGATTCTCTTCGTGCAGCCTACACGCTCTCAGTAGTAAATAGCTACGGTATTGCCTGTCAGACTTAGCCTATTCAATTACAATGTGTAACTCATGGTATGCTTAAGCAAACTCTTCAACAGAGTTGCTGTATCTTCAATCGACGATACTCCAAGCTTTCCTGCCAAATAGTCAGACACTCTGAGTTCTTCAAACTCAGCCTCAGCTCCCCCTCAATCAATGACTCACTCAGCCGGTAGCCCCGATCACTGCTCCACAGCCCGCGACAAGGCCTGTCCGCGGCTCATCACCTAGCTCCTAACTGTTCCTTCAACGAGCAGGGCTCCAGTTGAACTCCGAACCAGTCTAGATTCAAACTCCACGAGTCCTAATTCCCTCAACACCACACGCCTCTTCAACTCAGTATGTAGAACCCTCCTACCGTAAGTTAATCTTTGTGTGTGCTCGGGTTGCTCTTTCTGATCGTCTGTTCTGTGCTGCTGCCCCGCCTTCCATTTAAATCTCTTCAGCACGCCAAAAATGCCAAAGATCATTATCAGAATCTTCTCCCAAATTCTAGCAAGTTTGCTGAAGATTCCATTGCCAAATTTGAACTCTTGGATCTTTATCTTCTTAGACGACGTGCTGGCGTTTGCTGAGCTTTTTTTAAAATATTTTTTAATTTATTTTTCCTAATCTACCCCTAAACCCCCCACCAGAGCCCCTGCTCTGGCCCCATCAGGAATCGAACCCTAATCGTTGAGAGGTTTGACGTCCCTTTTTCCACTAGACCACGCCCTGATGGGCTGCGTTTGCTGAGCTCTTGATGACCTCTGCATACCTCTCTTAGCTTCCACGATGCCAGCCATATCACACCAGAGCCTTACCATGCAACACCAGGATTCTGCTTTAGCTCTGGATCATCACGGAGTGCTGAAGCAGACTCTGTCTCTTCATAGCTGACTCTTGCCCATTCTTCAAATAGTGTCTCAGCTTCAGATCTTCAGGGTTTGCTGAAGCAGACACTGGCTTTTTGTTGTTGTTGTTTTGTAAGTCTTCAGATTGTGCTATAGCCACCAATCTTCAAAGAGTGCTTCAGCAGTCTCTTGAGCAGTTTTGTCAAGGATGTCATTTTCTCAACAATCTCCCTCTTGGCATTATGACAAAACTAAAAATACAACTACAACTATGAATGATCCCTGACACAATTCTACCTATTACATTCCTTTCCCCCTTTTTGTCAAAAATGACAGGGGCTGTTGTCTGCTCATTCAGAAACTACACATAAATCCAAGGCTACTATGAGTTCCTCGAACCTGGCTCCATCCAAGGGTTTTCTCAATGTTCAGATTGTGCTCTAGCCACCAATCTTCAGGGAGTGCTTCAACAATCTCTTGAGTAGTTTTGTCAAGGATGTCATATCGTCAACATAATCGATATCAAAACTAGCATTCGTCAAATTCAAATTATCGCTCAGCTTCCTATGCAAGTAGCATGAAGAAAAGCGTCGCTTACACAAACATTTTGTCTAGTCAATCACATATGCTTGCTGAGGGCAAGTCTATAAGCTCATGACAACAAACTCATTCTCAAGTTTTAGACTATACGTCATAATCCGTAAGAGCAGAGGAGTTTCGACATAGCAAATTTCAAAATTCACTCGTACAAATCTTGATGCTTAAGTAATAAATTATGAGGGTCATACCTTAGACGTTTTCTAAAAGCGAAATGCAAATGCCTTACTCACACACATGCTTAAGAACTTGCGGAAAAGGCATAAAGTCAAGAATTAGAGGTTTATTCTCCTTCTTTTTCTGTTTATACATGCTTTCAAGGGGAAACTTACATTCCTAACCCTCGACATTTGTAAAACTTTTCTTTGATTTAAGCATATATTTTTTCTCTTCCTTCGCGCTTTTTTTTATATTCTCAAATACTTTGTTTGACCCCACACTTAATACTTGACAATGTACCTAAGTGAGATATAATGGAGCATGAAATGCGAGCTAAACAAATGCAAAGGCTAAATAGGAATGCCAAAGTCACCTAACAGCAAACAGGAACAAGTACGAGATTCTTATATGAAACTTTTTTTTTGTATGGAAAGAGCTTAAAAATAAATCTAACTAAGCTAGTCAAAACATCGAATCATTTGAATAAAATCATCACAAAGAATGTCAATCAACTTAAAGATACGATTCATGAATTCAAAGCACAACTCATTCCAAAAATATTTTTTAAATGATACTACTTAATAGCTTAGCAAACGTTACTTCGTGTGATCAATACTTAAAGATAAGATGAAAATAATCATGCGAGTATAATGCGCGTAAAATAAACATGTAGCATAGAATCATTTTTGTTGAGGTATGGCATCCTTGATAAAACAACAATACAAGAAGATGCTACAACACTCCCTGAAGATTAAGGTTAGAGCATAATCTGAAGACTGACAAAATAGCAACAAAGTTCACCGACAAAGCACAAGAAAGTGCTATAGCACTCTGTGGACCATAATAGCTGAGACAAACTGGGCTACTGACAAATGACACCAAGTGGGTTTTTTATTGAAAATGCTAATGCTTTATCTTCATGTTAATTTTATGCGCACCAAGTGTTTGACGAAGCACATGAATGAGTGTGAATTAATAAAACACCTAAGCAGGGAATGAGAATTGAACTTAGGATGTCTAGAAGATCAAGCATGTTTATTTTAGATAGCTTTTGTGCGTCAGAGTGACACTCGCATTCTATTAGGTTAAGTAAAGAGCGAACTTGAGTTATCGATCGATAGACCGAGAAGGTGAGATTACGAGACTTTTGTTCTACGCGGTTCAATAGAGCGATCCTTTGAGAGCCGTGTCCCTTAGGTATCATTCCCATTCTAAAGAAGGAGCGAGAGTTGAATCTAGAGTGTGTGATATTTTAGCCTAGAACTATCAATCAAATTACCTTATGTATGTATTGATGTTTTGTGTTGTCAATCGCATGACCTAGGGGTGAAGTAGGATCCTGACTGAGCTTTTTAATTGCTTCACTTCAAAACAATTTTAACTTGTCTTTAGTACTCACTAGAGATACCTCGCCTAGAGGTCAAAACCCCCAATTTTTCTTTAGTAGACTTGCATTAAGCATTACTAGCTAGCTTTAGACTAATCTAGGCTTTTCTCTTGGGTTTGACCCGAGGTCACTCGAATTATAAATATTTTTTGCGGATCGTGATTGGACTAGCAATTTTACTACCACAATTTCGACAACGTCAAAATGACGCCATTGCCGGGGATTAGCAATTAAACTAGTTTGCTTTTTAGTATTGTTTTAGTTAGTCTACTACATTTTTTTCTTTATTTTGTTGATTGTGATTGCATGTTTGCGTTTGCCTACTTTGATTTAAGTTCAAACTTATTGACGCTTTCTTCGATCGCTTGGTAGGTGTTTGAATGCAAACCGGAGCACGTATGAAAAAGGCACAAGAATAAGCTTCCACATCAACGTCAGATTTTGATACTCCTCCTCAAATTCACGTTGATCAACCACCAATAGAGATTATTGATCAACCACCAGTAGGAATTGTGGATCAACGGGACCCGAGGAGGTTAGGAAATGCCATTCATCCGCAAGAGGAAGATGAAAGATCGGTTTGGGAATACATTGCCCCAACCATCGAACATTATGGATCACCCATATACTTGGAAGATGGTGATGATAAAGAGTTCTATATAAAGTCAGCGCTTCTCTACATAGTAGCCGCAAATCAGTTCGAAGGGTATGGAAACCTAAATGCGCATCTGGCGCAATTCACAGAATTATGTCGCACCTACAAAGTGCAGGAGGTCAAACCGGGGGCCATTTATATGAAAGTGTTTCCGTTCTCGCTAAACGAAATAGCCAAGGATTGGCTAATGAGTCACGAGCGGAACACTTTCCGCACTTGGGAAGAACTCGCCCAAGCGTTTCTTATTCAGTTCTTCCCGCTGGCAAAGACTAAGAAGTTCTGAGATAGAATATGCCAGTTTACCCAACAAGATGATGAGAATTTTTACGAGGCATATGAGCGCTTCAAAGAGCTGCAAAGAGATTGTCCACACCATGGGTTCAACAAATAGCAGCTCATGCAAATTTTCTATGATGGAATGGATCAATACGCAAGAAAACATATGGACCATGCGAGCGGAGGAGCCATGATGGATTTGAGAGCTAGCACGGAACTCGCATCAGTGGGGTGGAGAGAGGAACCACCTGAAGAAGAAGGGCAAAGAGCATACACCAAAGGCAAGAAGAAACAAGGAAATTAGGAACCGTCCCTGATTTCTATTGTCACCCAGCTGGCCGCGACTCAAGCACAACAATCAACTCATCCTTTAAAGGCTAGATCAGTTGCAAGCGTACAACAAGAGGTTTGAAACGCTGATTGCGCAACAAGCTAGTTCGTCTACGAAATATCAAGGGAAGGTGCCCTCGCAACTCGATGTGAACTCCTCCGAGACAAACAATGCAATTACACTTAAAAGAGGGAGAGTTCTAAAGGAGCCACATCCAAAAGCCAAGGTGGGAAAGACAATGGATGGAGCTATGGAAGAAGGGTCTTCGTCGCAGAATAAAATTGATAGACGGGAAAAGGATAAGCAGCGCCTTATGTGCCGCCAATTCCCTGCCCTCAAAGGCTTAAAAAGAAGGAGGATGCGAATTTCAAGCGCTTTGCTGACATGCTAAAGAAATTACAGGTGACTTTACCATTTACAGAGGTACTTACTTAAATGCCTACGTATGATTTTGAAAGAAATTATGTATCATAGAAGGGAAATGCATGATTTAGACCATGTAGCTTTAGATACAAATTGTAGTGCGATAATTTAGCGTGCCATGCCTAGAAAGCTTAGCGATCATGGTTCACTTTCTATTCCCATTTCTATTGGAGAAATTAGCATAGCTAGTGCATTGTGTGATCTAGGTGCCATCATATCTTTAATGCCTTATTCGCTCTTCAATAAGCTTGATATGGGAGAATTGACTCGAACCGCGGTTAATTTGGGGTTAGCAGATCGCTCTTCTAGGCACCTAAGGGGTATCCTACAGGACGTTCCCATTAAAGTTGGGATTCTATGTTTCGGTTGATTTCTACGTGTTAGATATGGATGAAGATAAGGAAATTCCCATAATCCTAGGTAGACCATTTTTGAACACGGTTAAGGCTAGTGTAGATTGCGGAAAAGGGACAATTGAATTAAATTTAGGTAGCGAAAAGATAAAATTCGAGTTGAAAAGCATGCTTAGGACACCTAGCACTTCTATGGATTGTCACTTGATTGAATCATATGATGCGTATAATGTTTTTGATTCTCTCGGCGAACTAACAAGCTTTGAAAATGAGTTGCTTACACAAGAAGAAAATAGCTCTTCGTTTGCCTCTTTAATGGAAATTGATGAAGAAATGATGGCAGAAACAAGGTAAATGACGCCCCAAAAGGTAAGGAATTCAGTGAGGGGTTGAAACCTCTGTCACCGAATCTAAGGTATGAATTCTTGGGCCCGGATGAGTCTACCTCTTATTATAGAAGCTTCATTGATTGATGTTGAGAATTCTAAATTGTTGCATGTGCTGCATGAATATAAAGGTGCTATTGGGCAATCTATTGATGATTTGAATGGGATTAACCCCGATGTTTGCATGCATAGAATTCGTTTAGAAGATAATGTGATGCCCAGTCATGAGTTCCTTAGGCATTTAAATCCTAAGTTAGGAGAAGTTGTAATGAAGGAAGTCACTAAGTTGTGAAATGCGGGTATTATTTATGCTGTTCCAGATTCTGAATGGGTGAGCCTGATTCATGTAGTGCCTAGAAAAGGCGGGCTCATCGTGGTTAGAAATGAAAAAAATGAGTTGATACCTACACGTACGGTCACTGGGTGGAGAATGTGCGTAGATTATAGGAAATTAAATACAGCCACTAAGAATGATCATTTTCCCTTTCCCTTTATAGATCAAATGTTAGAACGTCTAGCAGGGCATGAATATTTTTATTTTCTTGATGGGTATAGTGGTTTCTATCAAATTCCTATCACCCCAATGACCAAGGAAAGACCACATTTACTTGTCCCTATGGCACATTTGCATATAGGAGAATGCCTTTTGGTCTTTGTAATGCTCCCGGAACTTTTCAACTTTGTATGAAGTCCAATTTTTCTTGGTTTTAGAAAATTATATGGAAGTGTTTATTGACAATTTTTCTGTGCATGGAACTGTTTATGGATGACCAAGGAAAATGCTTGTTGGCTAGGTGTATCGAAATGAACCTAGTGCTAAATTGGGAGAAATGTCATTTTATGGTAAAAGAAGGCATTATGTTGGGTATTATAAACGAATTTTCTAACAATCTATTGCCCACCAAGGGCTAGCCTAGTGGTTGTGGTGGTGTATTATAAACCCCATGTCACAGGTTCGATTCCTGGTGGGTGTTAGGGTTGGGGCTCTAACGGGATGGGTTTAAAAAAAAAACATTAAAAAAAAAGGCATTATGTTGGGGCATCTCGTGTCAAAAGAAGAATAAAGGTCAATAGAGTAAAGATCGACGTTATTGAAAAGCTGCCACGACCAAGGGACGCGAAAGGAATAAGAAGTTTCCTCGGGCACTCTGGATTTTATAGGAGGCTCATCAAGGACTTCTCGAAAGTTGCTAAACCTCAAACCAATATGCTATGTAATGAGGTGGAGTTCAATTTTAATGAACCGTGCCATCAAGCAATTCAAACGCTAAAGAGAGCTTTGGTCCCACCCCGATCATTCAACCCCGAGCTCGATGAAATCATACTTGACTCGTAGAAAGTCCTAGAATTTATAAGGAGAAAACCAAACAGTGGCATGATAAGAAAATTAAGACGAGGACTTTTCGAAGGGAGATAGCATATTACTTTTCAACTCCAAACTTTGACTATTTTCGAGAAAGCTGAAATCAAGGTGGTCGGGGCCTTTCAAAGTCGACAAAGTGTACGAGGATGGCTACTTCCAATTGGTGAACAAAGATGGTTAGACTTTCAAAGTGAATGGCCATTGAATTAAAGCGTAATATGGAGACGAGCAGCTCGACGATTCCATTTAATTCCAGCACTATCAAAGCATGCCACTTGAGAAGGGATCCTCACAAAGGACTTCTCAAGTGTGTTTCTTAGGAAAAAGAGAACATTATCGACAAATGCCCCATGAGAAGGGATCCTCGCAAAGGGTTTCTACTTTTGGGAATTTGTGATGCGTCGTGCGCCAAATGTTTGATTAGCGGTTTAAGGGATTATGTGTTTGAGTGCATTCAAATTACCCCTTTGGTTTGGTTAATGATGGCACGTAGTTGTGTGCACCAAAATTAAATTTATATTTCCTACTTACTAGCTAGTGGTAAGCAGGGTCGAACTCAAAGGAGAACAATTACTCTAGAGTTCTATTGATTAATTGTCACACTAAAAGGGGGTTTGCTGGAAGAATGTTTGCTGTTTATCAAATTCAGGGAAGATTAGTTCAAGGATATGCATTGCAATGATAATCATCGATTTAAACATGCATCAATTAGCAAAACTATTATTCAGGTCTAACAATCTTGCTAGGTTAATATCGTCTTCAATGTTCTACCTACTCTCAACCGGTAAGTTCTCGAATAGGTTTAACAATTACTTGACTAACAACACCAATTAGGTTATACCTCTAGGCTTAACTAATAGGGAAGTAAACCAAGTATCACGTGATAGATATCAATTCAGTTTCACCGCTAGGCTATGCTAACTTGATAATCAAAGCATGCAATTCGTACGAAGAACAGTAATTCACCAAATCGAATTATGAAAACATAAGTATCTCAAACCGTACGTTGCAATATAAAATCCCCAAACTAAAATTAGGGTTTAAAAACGAGAATCCATCTAATAACAATGAAAGTAAAGTGGAGAAAAAAAATACTAAAACTTCCACGATGCTGCTGCTTTTCCTGATCCTCATATTTGCACTTTGCTCTGAGAATGGCGGACAAAAACTGTTCCCTAGGGTTTTTTCTCTCTTTTCTATTTAAAATAAACGATTTGGGCCGGTCCCACTTTCTCTTGCACAAATCACTTTTGATTCGTGCAAGGCTTTGACAAGTGATTCGCCTAGGGCTTGAAGAATCAAATACTCAGTGCCGCTTCCCTGCTGCACGAATCTCATTTGATTCGGACAAGCTCCATTGTTGATTCGGGCGAGTCAAAGTGTGTTGAAGCTGGCACGAATCACTTTTGATTCGTGTGAATCATGCCTGGAGTGCTGATCGCGTTTCACCCTAACATTAACCAGCGAGCTCGGAAGAGACATTAACTCCGTCGCGCAACACTAATGTCTTCTTCCAGAGCATTATCTATTGAGAGGCACACTTCATTTCCTTCAATGCTAATTTCCGCATTGATTCTCCAAATACTCCATAAAGTTAAGAAGCAGTCTTGATACGCCTGCAATGCAAAAAACTACAAAGAAGTAATCTATCACACGCAAAATGCAATTAAACAATAAAAATAATCAACTCGGCGAATCGTAAAAACACGCTCCATCAAACTACCCCGCACTTATCTTTGTTCATCACCGAACAAGAACAAAATCAAGACTCGCAAACTCAAATCATTTCTATCATGCAATGACTAGACACTGAATTTACTCGAGATGTCCTCACCAATCAGTTCATCAACATATACTCACATTCATTCTTCAATAATAATCAACATGAAACCGTAATGATATATGTTACTGAGATGTCGAGATGAATTCAATGGATGACTGGGAGATAGTTAAGACTCCTGACTCCATTCTTCAGCTAAAGGTCATAGTCACGGGCATACGCTGAATGTGCTTTCTCTTGCACGTGATAAATCCAAGTCATGAGGAACTCAACTTTTTCTACTTCTTTTTGGTAGGACAACTCTTGAAACTTTCTTGTTTTGTTTGGTCCGAAGATTTCACTCAACTCGATTGCTTTTCTGATTTTTTCTTTCACATTTGTCTGAATTTTCGTTTTTCTTAGCTTTACTCTCCAATGTGACCTATACCATTTTTTGCTCTTTGAACGATTTCAATCAAAGCTTTCAGTGCGAGGCAGAATAGGGGTTACCCACTGATCGCGCGTCGTTGTACGCGTCAAATTAATCCTTCCTTCTCAAAGTCAGGGTCGATCCCACAAGGTGCGTGCAGACTCGTTTTCGCTAGTAACCTATAACTTACGAAATTGGGGGTTGTGAGTGATTGGGTTGCGCAGGTGCGCGATTGAACAGTAGTGAAAGCAGAATTGCACTATACATGCGCGGACAGTAGATATTAAGTACTATACCTATGAAAAGTATCGGTAAAGACAATCCTCTATGAATGTATCCCTTGTCATCGACTCTAAACATCTATAGTGCAGTTCTACTTAAGTCAGTGTCCGTTCAAGGCTTCCTAACGTGCGCGCATGTTCCGATCAAAGTCCATGAGCTATTAATTCTTGAAACTAGTCTAAGCAACTACGAATCCAATCACAGTAGTAGTCGATTATCCTAGTGTGTTACTCCTAGTTGTCACCGTCAAGTTATCAACCAGTTTAACATACAATAACGGGCTGTTAGAATAAGATTGCGGTTCAAGGCTTCTCTTATTCGCACAACTAATTATCACCCATGTGCATAAAATTAATATAAGTAGACGAACTAAGCCTTAAACACAAGTCTCAAAGGAAATACATCATAGAATCATGCCCAACCGATACAAGGTGTTTAGCTAGACATGCTAGAAGTAAACATCATAGAAATAATAAGTAAAACTAAAGCAGCCAAGGAAAAGTAGCAAACAGGCGCAATCGCAGGTTGCTGTTTTCGGCTGGCGCAGGTGGTTCGCGCAGAATCTTGGCGGCAGAATTCTTGGAGCTCGTGTGTCTCTGCTGCTATATGTCTCTCTCTATCCTCTCCAAACCCTAGCTTCCCTCCTCTTTATATACTGGTCTTGAAGCCCAAGGAATGCTTAGATTTGGCCCGTGAAAATCTTAGCTACTTCCCAAATCTAGGAGATTTTGTAGGGATAATGATGATCAAAATTTAGAAACTCTGCTATCCTGCGCATGGCTCGCTGCGCACGTTGATTGCGCTACTCGCTTTGCGCAGTTGGTTTCCGCAGTGCAGTCCGAATCAGCTATCTCCTATCTCCTTTTGCCCTGCTACCTCCGCAGGTCGTGCATTGCGCCCTTTAAAAGCGCCTGTTAGGGCACAGCTGACTTATGTTCCTGTTTCATCCCGAAATACAAAAATACCGAAAACCAGTAATCTTGTACACAAAATAATGCAAACAAACACAGTGTTAAGATCTAAATAGTGCATATAACTAGGCTCTATCAAATCCCCCACACTTGCCCTTGTTCGTCCCGAACAAGTACTTAAGCACAGACACAATTTCCTCACTGAAGTGTAGCGCACAGCCTTACACTCATGCACGATCTGCACATCTGTTCACCCTGTGTTACTCTATCACCTTCGCGCACATACCCTCAAGAATTTTAATATAATAACTTCGAAATTTGTTACCTCTCAGCCAGGATGCAATTTAATTTGGATGATTGAGAGATAGCTCTCCATAAGCTCCTGGTTGTCGGTCTCTACTCCGATTTCTCGTACATGGATAATCGCGCAAGCTTCTTCAGGTGCGTGATTCATTCACGCGCTTCTTGGGAACTCAAGCCTTTCGTCCTTGACGATTTTTTTTTTACTTTTGGACCTGCGCATGCGCTAATATGGAGTTATGTGCGCACGCTGGTTTCTTTCCTTTTATTCAGCTTTGTCCACTCTTCTTATATTCCCAGAACGGTTCCAGTCTCGGCCTTCGGATAGCAGCTATGGAACAACGCCCCGCTCTCCCTCCTTGGTCTACTTCCGCAGGTCAGCGCACGCGTTTACACTCGCGCCCACTTTCTTACACTCGACATCCAGAGGAAAGGTGGTCTGTTTTCCCACCTCGCCACGCTTTGGGTAATCGCCTTTGGCATCTGCGTGGCTGAGCGAGCTCTATTGTTCCGAAGGTTGCGAAGCACCGGCCTCCACTAGCGCTTTTAGCCATGTACCTTAATCTCGAAGTAAAAACGACTAACTGCCTCTCTAGAGCTTTTTCTGTCAACTCCACATCCCCTGTATATCCCAACTAAAAAGACAAGAATCAAAAAAATTATACTAAAACGGTTTAAAGTAGTGCATGTAAGATGAATAAGACAAAACAAGTCGAAAGGTGTGCGCAATCCGCACACAAGCGCAACCGCTACTATTTCCTTTAACTACATTAACTAAGCTAAACTACAATGCTAAATATGAAATGTAAATGTAACCCCCCCCCCCCCCCACACTTAAACAGAGACGTGTCCCCACAACTCATGCTCAAGGGCAACGGAGAGCGCACTCATGCATGCAACTAGGACAACTAATAACTAAAAGTAAAGTGCAAAAATAAAAACGTGTCGGGTTACCTCCAAATAAGTGCCTTTGTTTAACGTCGTTGGCTCGACAGTACCTCGTTACTTGCTCAAGTTTGCGCACGTGACCACCCCACACTTGCTCCTGGGCATCCCTGCGCATCCGCGAGTGCTATGTCTTCCTTAGTCCTGCACAAAGGAACAGATAGGTGGTCAGCGTGGCCAAAATCATGTGATACATCATAAGTAACGAGGTTAATCAATGAGGGAGAAGATATATAAGCAGTAGCTCCCAGTTCTCCCTCAGGTGTATCAGGTTGTATCTCTGGCGCAGCAACTTGCGCATCCTCTATCTCTGGTTCGGCCAAATCAACTTCGCGCGTGGCTTCATCCCAAGGTTCTCCCAAGTATTTCTTTACTCGTTGCTCATTAACCTGAAAACGATGCTTGCGCTCATTCTCTAACTCGATTGTTCCATATGGGAAAACCTTTGTGACTGTGTATGGTCCCGTCCACTTGCTGCGCAGCTTCCCGGGCATCAGCTTTAAGCGCGAGGAGAATAAAAGCACCCGGTCTCCTGGCTCGAAGGTGCATCTGAGGATGTACTTATCGTGAAATGCTTCCGTGCGCTCTTTGTAGTCGCGTAGCCCCTCATATGCATCCAGGCGCAGCTCCTCTAGCTCGCTCAATTCAAATGCGCGCTTCTTACCAGCCTCGTCGAGGTTCAGATTGCAAGTGCGCAAGGCCCAGTATGCCTTGTGTCCCAACTCAACCGGTAAGTGGCATGCTTTTCCATACACCAACCGAAATGGTGAAGTCCCAATCGGTGTCTTGTGCGCAGTCCTATATGCCCAAAGTGCATCATCCAGCTGCTGGCTCTAGTCTTTGCGCGTCGGTCTCACGGTTTTCTCCAGAATGCGCTTAATCTCTCTGTTGGAAACCTCGGCCTGGCCATTCATTTGAGGATGGTATGCAGTGGACGTCTTGTGGCGCACTCCATAATGCTTTAGTACCTGCGCCACTATTCTGTTGCAGAAGTGAGTCCCCTGGTCGCTGATTGTGCCTTAAGCACTCCGTACCTGCAGAAAATGTTAGTCCTTAAAAACTCAACAACCGTTTTACCGTCATCCTTGCGCGTGGCCTTAGCTTCGACCCACTTCGAGACATAATCCACCGCAACTAGTATGTACTCGTATCCAAAAGATGGAGGAAACGGCCCCATGAAGTCAATCCCTCACAAGTCGAATACTTCGTCTACCAATATTGGCGTCTGTGGCATCTCATTGCGCGCTGATATATTTCCTATGCGCTGACACCTATCACAAGCCCTGCAGTGGTCATATGAGTCACGAAATAAGTGCGGCCAATAAAAACCGCAATCTAGGATTTTCCTGCTCGTGCGCTTTGGACCAAAGTGTCCTCCGCACGTGTGCGCATGACAAAACCTCAAAACAGAGCTCATCTCATGATCAGGCACACATCGCCTCAAGATCTGATCAGGGCCTATTCTAAGCATTTACGAAACATCCCAAACGTAATATTTAGACTCATGTTTTAACCTCATGCATTGAGCTTTAGTGAACTGAGGGGGAAACGCACCTGTGACCAGGTAATTTGCAATATGCGCATACCATGGTAGTTTACCGTTCAGCGCCATCAGGTGCTCGTCAGGGAATGTCTCCGTGATCTGCCCTGGCTCCTCTTCTTTCACTATCCTGCTTAGGTGATCAGCAACATTGTTTTCCGTTCCCTTCTTATCCTTGATCTCTAAATTGAACTCTTGGAGCAGAAGCAACCAGCGCATCAAGCGCGGCTTAGTCTCTTTCTTGGACATCAGGTAACTGATAGCCGCGTGGTCAGTGTAGACAATGACTCTAGCGCCCAGAACATATGCACGGAACTTCTCCAGCGCAAATACGATTGCCAGAAGTTCCTTCTCAGTCGTGGTGTAGTTCCTCTGCGCAGTGTCCAGTGTGCGCGACGCATAATAGATAGCGTGCGGCCTCTTATCCACGCGCTGACCCAATACTGCGCCTACGGCGTAGTCACTTGCATCACACATCAGCTCAAAGGGTAAGTTCCAATCCGGTGCGCGCATCACTGGCGCACTGGTCAGCGCATGCTTCAACTTATCATAAGCATTCCTGCACTCATCAGTGAACTCAAAGCACACATCCTTTTGAAGGAGGTTAGACAATGGAATACATATTTTAGAAAAATCTTTTATAAAACGCTATTGAACCCTGCATGCCCAAGAAACGACTTAACGTCGCGCACATTAGTGGAATAAGGCAGATTTGAGATAAGATCTATTTTTGCTTTATCAACCTTAATTCCTTCCTATGAGATAATATGTCCTAGTACTACTCCATGTGATACCATAAAGTGACATTTTTCATAATTGAGAACTAGGTTCTTGGTAATGCCGCGCTAAGACCCTATCAAGATTATCCAAACATGCATCAAAAGTCGCACCATGCATAGTGAAGTCATCCATGATCACCTCTATACATAAACCAATCATATCAGAGAAAATGCTCATGACTAAGCGTTGGAATGTAGCTGGCGCATTACACAGCCCAAACGACATGCGTCGGAACGCAAAGGTACCGAATGGGCAGGTAAAGGTTGTCTTCTCCTGATCCTCCGCAGCTATAGATATCTGATTGTACCCTGAGTAACCGTCCAGGAAGCAAAAGTGCGGTTTCCCTGCCAATCGGTTGAGCATCTGGTTCATGAACGGTAGCGGGAAGTGATCCTTGCGCGTGACTGCGTTTAGCTTCCTGTAGTCAATACACATGGGCCATCCAGTCTGTATGCGCTTGGGAACTAGCTCGCCCTACGCATTTTCCTCTACTGTGATGCCTCCTTTCTTGGGCTGGACTTACCCACTTACTGTCTGAGATCGGGTATATTACTCCTGCGTCAAGCAGCTTCAGGATCTCCTTCTGCACTACCTCCATTCTAATTGGATTCAGTCAGCGCTGAGGTTCCTTGGATGGTTTGGCACCATTTTCCAGCAGAATTCTGTGCATACACACATCAGGGATTACTCCGCGCAGGTCAGCTAATGTCCATCCTATAGCGCGCTAGTTCCTACGCAACACCTCCTGTAATCCCGCCTCCTTCTCCTCCTCTAATCCTTTCTTTATAATGACAGGCAGGGTGTCCTTATTGCCCAGGAAGATGTACTTTAAGTGCTCGGGCAATTGCTTCAGCTCAACTTTGGGTGCCTGTTTAATAGAAGGTAGGACTTTATTAGTAGCGCAAACATTAACCAGATCATATACCTGCCTGGATACTGGTTCTGTGCCGCTCAGCTCATCATCATGCGCCTCCATCTCTGTCTGTGTCAGTGGCGCAGGCTCCCCTATTGCGCATGCACACTGCGCATGCGCAACCAAGTCGTCCATACTATCCAACGCGTGCACTGTGGTGTCCTCATGAGGGTGCTGCATCCCCTTAAAAATGTTAAAATGAATCTCCTCGCCATCCACCTCCATTGAGAGAGTGCCTTTCCACACGTCTATCTTTGTGCCCGCTGTCATCAGAAATGGTCTGCCCAGTAGGATTTGCGCGCTTCCCTTGCTCGGCTCACCCTCCATTTCCAAGACGTGGAAATCTGCTGGGAACACTAGCTCTCCCACTCGGACGAGAACGTCCTCTATCATGCCCGTCGGTTGTTTGCACGACCTATCTGCTAATTGGATGGTGAGACCTGCAGGCTTTAGTGGACCAAGGTGCAATGACACATACAAGGAATAAGGAAGCACATTTATAATGCACCGAGATCAATCATGCAGTTGCTTACCGTATGGTGAACATACCTGGATCCCGGCATTTAGATGGTACCTTGTGTTGCACAATTGCTGATGCACGCGCGTTAAGCATTACTTGTGCGCACTCGCCTTTCCTCCTCTTGTTTGTGCACAGCTCCTTCAACAACTTGGCATATCTAGGGATCTGCCGAACTGCCTCAATCAGGGGGAATGTTTATTTCCACCTTACTGAATAATTCATACAGCTCCTTGTCTAGCGCCTCCTTCCTTGCTAAAGGTGCCTGTACAGGAAAAGGTGCAGGTGCGTTAGTTCGATTATTACTCTTTTCTCCTGATTGTATCATACTTGGCGCCACCCCCTGTTGTAGCTTGCGCGGCTGGTTGCGCATCCGGCTGTGCTGGCTCTGGAGGTTGCGCAACTGGCTGCGGGGGCACCTTCGCGGTCGGAGCTGCCCCAACTGTGCACCCACTCCTCAGCGTTACGGCGTTAACTCCTCCGTTAGGGTTTTGAATCACTTGCAAAGGTAGGTTGCCATCGCTCTTTTTCAGCTCATAAACCGTGGTAGCAATCTGCGACAACTGCTTCTCAATTGACTCGAACCTCCTGTCATACTTTTCATCATTCTTGCGCACAGTATCTAATAACTGACCCACTATGTCTTCTAAGGAGCCCCGCGGTTGCTGGTTATTCTGTGCTGGTGCGTCATTGCGGCGGTGCGGTGGGTTGTATACTTGCTGCGCCTGCTGTGGTGTGTTATATTCCGCGGGCTACCTTTGGAGATTGCTGTCTTCCTTCCATCTGAATCCATTTGCGGCTAGTCCAAAGCGCGGCTGATTCTGCCTCTGCGATCCTCTATTGTCCCATCCTCCTAGAGCATTTACATCTCCTGATTCCTCGAAAAGTGTGGGACATGCGTCAGTTTTGTGCTTAGTGGACGTACAGAACTCGCATGCCTTCGGCGCAACTGGTTGCGTGCCTTGCGCACTCATCAGCTTCTGTAGCATGGCTTTCATCTCCTTTATTTCAGCACTGGAATCCACCTTCTGCACAGCGCGCGCACGACTGTTCTCGAGTGTCAATTGATGCCTCACCTGTCCAGCAGAATCCTCTATCATCTGCCATACATCCTCCGGGCACATGTTACATATGTCACCGCCTGCGCATGCATTCAATAATCTAAGTTCCATCGGTTGTAGCCCGTTCAGGAAATTCACTATCAGCACATTTTGGGGCAGGCCATGATTATAGCTGAAATTTCAAGTGTCTCTACTTATGCAGATTTGTGAACTAGCAGTTGCTGCAGCACACTCTTGTTCACTTAAATGTAGGCACAGCAGACAATGAATAGGACACAGATTTGTTCACCCAGTTCGGCCAATCTGCCTACGTCTGGGGAGGACTATTCTCCAGTCCTCAATCCACTCAACCAAAGGTTCAGATCACACTAGGTTACAACGCACGCAACCTATGCTACTTTAACCCCGTGTGGACTACTCAACACAATCAGAACAAGCTCTGATTTGTGCCAGCACACCCTCTACAATATGTCAGTCTAGAATAGCTACAATCCTCTTCAAGAACTCAGCCTATTAGAGCCTACACTACTCAGCAGGGTTGCTGCAGCAACAGCTGTAACACCAGCTGAAGCACTCTGTCCGCGTCGCTCCAAGGCCTCCTGCCGAGCCGATCGAACCACTCCAAGAGCGCTGCACACTCTGAGTAACTCCCCCTCACTCAGTGACCACCTGCCACTAGTGAGTTCTTCCGCACGAACCTCGACCGAGCCTTCCACCCGTCAGCTCTCCCGCGGCTGCCTTTGATCAACCAACAAGCTCCACAGCTCTAAATTGGCTTCCAGATCAAAGCACGAATCAGTCTCTGCAAGACCTGACTCTCTTCTGCAATACGCACCACAGCTCTGCGCTCAACGCTCTGCCCGTGTATGTTGATCGAAGAACAACTTCCGTAGCACACCCAGAAAAAATCCTCTCTCTGAATTTCGTGTCTACTCTCGTGTATCACTCAGCTTCGATCAGCCTCTTCAGCCCTCGAACCTTCTGCTTAAATACCCTCACCACTTTTAAGCAATTTCCAGGTTTAGGCCATAATCCCACAAGATCAATTATCTCCTAAAATCTAGGAGATTAGATTTGATTAATATCTTCAATGCCAATCTGCTTTTCGGACAAGTGAACCGTGCTGGAAAAATGCTTAGCAGCATTAGAAAACCTCCTAAGAGCAAGAACACAAACTGCCATACCTTCAAGACGCACCCAGCACAAACTGTTACTCGGACAGATGAACCAGCATTTGAACCAGTACCTGCTGCAGCACCCCTGCTGTATCTGTTGCTAGCTGTTCTGCTTGATTGCTTGAGCTGCAGCAGCTCCTTGTTCACAAATGACATATGTTGGTTTTGGCAAAACTGCCACACTTGCATTATCAATCTCCCCCTTGGCATTTTGACAAAACCACTTCATAACTCCACTTCTCAGCCTGCTCTTTCTTCTCCCCCTTTTTGGAACAAAATGACGAGGGGGTGTCTCTGCCGGGAGCACTTATGACGGCAATACACAGAGCCCGAGAGAGGCTCTCAGGTCTTCAAACCGAACTGCATCCAGAGCTTTGGTGAAGATATCAGCAAGTTGTTTGGCAGACACAACATGCTGGAGCGAGATGACTTTCTGTTCAACAAGGTCACGGATGAAGTGATGACGGATGTCAATGTGCTTGGTTCTACTGTGCTGGACAGGGTTCTTGGATATGCTGATGGCACTCATATTGTCACAGTAGAGAGTCATGGCATCTTGAGCAACCCCATACTCACTCAGCATTTGCTTCATCCACAACATTTGTGCACAGCAGCTCCCAGCAGCAATGTACTCAGCCTCGGCAGTGGATAGAGAAATGCTATTCTGTTTTCTGCTGAACCAAGAGACCAGGTTATTCCCCAAGAAGAAACATCCTCCCGAGGTGCTCTTCCTGTCTTCTGAGCACCCTGCCCAGTCTGCATCACTGAATCCAACCAGATTAGCCTTTGTGTCTTTAGTATACCATAGGCCATAGCCCACAGTTCCCCCGACATACCGAATAATGCGCTTGACCAACTGCATATGGCTGTCTCTTGGACTGGCTTGGAATCTGGCACAGACTCCTACTGCATAGGAAATGTCAGGACGGCTGGCAGTCAGGTAAAGAAGGCTCCCAATCATGCTTCTGTAGACAGTTTGACTTACTTCCAAACCTTGCTCATCTTTAATGGCTTTCACATGAGTAGCAGCAGGAGTACGCTTGTGACTGGCTGAGTCGAGCTGAAATTTCTTCACAAGGGCCTTGCTGTATTTGCTTTGAGCAATAAAGATCCCGTCCATTTTCTGAGTAATCTCCAAACCAAGAAAATAGGAAAGTTCTCCTACCATGCTCATCTGAAATTCTTGCTGCATGTGTTGCACAAACTGCTTCACCAGGTGCTGGGACTTTGATCCAAAGACAATGTCATCCACATATATTTGAGCAATGATCACATCAGACCGAGTTCTTTTGAAAAACAAGGTTTTGTCAGCTCCCCCTCGGTTGTAGCCATGATTTTCCAGGAAGATTGTCAATCGCTCATACCAAGCCCGAGGAGCCTGTTTCAGTCCATATAAAGCTTTCTTCAATTTATACACCTGTTCTGGATGATGAGGATCTTCAAAACCTTTTGGTTGAGAGACATAGACTTCTTCAGAGAGATCTCCGTTCAAGAACGCACTTTTAACATCCATTTGATATAATTTGAATCCCAGGCAGCAAGACATTGCTAGAAGCAGTCTGATGGCCTCCAGGCGAGCTACTGGAGCGAATGTTTCTTCAAAGTCAAGACCTTCAATCTGATAATATCCCTGGGCAACCAGTCTGGCTTTATTTCTTGTAATGTTGCCCTTTTCGTCAGTTTTATTTTTGAACACCCATTTTGTGCCGATGATGTTTACCCCTTTAGGTCTGTCTACCAAATCCCAGACATCGTGCCTTTCAAACTCTGCCAACTCCTCTTGCATAGCCATAATCCAGAATTCATCACTCATGGCCTCCTTGAAGTTCTTTGGTTCAAGACTGGACATGAAGCATGTATTGAGGTAGGCATGGCCTCTGGTTCTTCTTCTATCTGAGGGATTCCCAATCACATTTGTCAAGGGATGATCCTTCTGTATCTTCTTTGGGGGCTGCCTTGAAGGTGGATCAGGAGCTTCAGTGTGAAAATCCTCAGACAGACTCTCTGCTTGGTCATCTGGAATCTCTGCTTCAGCACTTGCTGTAGCATCTGCTGGAGCCGCAGCTTGTTCACTTCTGGTCTGTCTATCAGACATTTCTTCAGGATCAGAGTCTTCTTCACTAGTGTCAGACTCAGAGTTAGGTGCTTCATCTACATCTTTGACAACCACATTTATTGATTCCATGACAGTCTTTGTTCGCTGGTTGAACACACGATATGCCCTGCTGTTTGTTGAATATCCCAAAAATATTCCAGGATCACTCTTTGGATCGAGTTTCTTTCGATACTCCCGGTCTCTCAGAATGAAGCAGTCACTTCCAAAGATGTGAAAGTACTTAACAGTGGGCTTTTTCTGATTCCAGAGCTCATAGCAGGTCTGCATGGTACCTCTTCGCAAGGTAACTCTATTGATGATGTAGCAGGCGGTATTCATGGCCTCTGCCCAGAATTTCAGAGGAATCCTCTTAGCATGGATCATTACCCTGGCCATTTCTTGAATTGTTCGGTTCTTCCGTTCCACCACACCATTTTGCTGAGGAGTAATAGGAGACGAGAACTGATGTGTTATACCCCTTTGTTGACAGAACTCATCCATGTCTTTGTTTTCAAATTCTCTGCCATGATCACTGCGAATGCTGCTGATTCTAAGATTCTTTTCTTGCTCTAGCCGAGACACCAGAGACACAATGACACTCACAGTGTCTGATTTTTCTCTGATAAATTCAATCCAAGTGAATCTAGAATAGTCATCAACACAGACAAATGCATACCTTTTCTTGCCTAGGCTCTCCACTTCCATTGGTCCCATCAGATCCATATGGATCAGCTGAAGAGGCCTGATGGTACCAATATCTTTGACCCGAGGATGTGAAGCCCTCTTTTGTTTCCCAATCTGACAGTCTCCACAGATGGAGTCTGTCTCTCCTTTCAGCAGTGGAATTCCTCTGACCAGCCCTTCTGTGGCAATTCTCTTTAGAGTTCTCAGGTTAACATGTCCCATCCTTTTGTGCCATAAGGTCATTTCCTCGGCCTTTGTCAGCATACATTTCTGAATCCGTGAGTTTGAACTCACATTGAGAAGGTAGCAATTGCTCTTGGATCTGGCTCCTTCCATTATGCACTTTCCAGATTTATCGAGAACTTGGCATGAGTCTCTTGTAAACTTAACTTGTTTAGTTCCATCACACAACTGGCTGATGCTGATAAGATTAGCCTTTAATCCTTCCACCAGAAGAACATTGCTCAGATTTGGCATTCCTTCTACAGCCAAAGTTCCTCTTCCCAGCACCCTTCCTTTCAGACCATTACCAAACTTCACATTTTGTTCCAGACAGGGAGTAATATTCTTCAGAAAGGATCTTTCTCCTGTCATATGGCCTGAACAGCCACTGTCAAAGTACCAGCTTATCTTGTCTGAGGTGCTAGCTGTGCTGACTAGGGCGAGGAGCTGAGTCTGCGCATGTTTCTGCTTGGCAGATTTCCTGGGCGATGTAATTCTGGCATGAGCTGAGGAGCAGTTTCTTTGAATATGTCCTCTGCGACCACAGCTGTAACATTTCTTAAACTTCAAAGCTCTCTTGTTACGGTGAAATAGACATTGCTGCAGCAAGTCCTGGTTCACTCCTTTTTGTGTTTTTGTGCCTCTTCTTGCTGACCTGTATCTGGCCATGTTGCATTCATCTTCACTCAGATCTTCACTTTCACTGGCAGAAAGGGCTTTCTTCTTCATCCGTTTGCTGGTGCAGTTGATCTGTCGATGGCCGTAGCCTGCACAATTCCAGCATTGGACTCCTTTCTTCACTTCGTTCTTTTCTTCTTCACTCTGAGCTGGTTCCTTACCTTTCCTTTTGTTTTCACCGCCCCTCCTGAATTGTTTTCGCGAAGAAGATCTTTTCTCAGTTCTGGATTCCATGTTTTTCAGGAGCTTTCCGAGGTTCTTAACCAGCATGTTTATCTGATCATCTGGATCTGTCTGCTTGCTTTCCGCTTCTGCCTTCAACCCAACATTCTTATCCTGGGAGGTGGTGTCTCCTTTGACCAGTTTCATCTCAAATTGTTTGAGAGACCCCATCAGCTCTTCCAACCTCATGAATCTGACATTTTGTGCTTCTTCAATGGCTGTCACTTTCATGTCAAATTTTGTAGGCAGCGATCTGAGCACCTTTCTGATAAGCTTTTCTTCTGGGATGGGCTCACCAAGGGCATGAGCTTCATTTGCAAGATCACAGAGTTTAGCATTAAACTCAGTGACTGTTTCTTCATCCAGCATCCTCAGATTCTCAAATTGTGTGGCAATTATCTGGAGTCTTGACAGCTTCACTCTATCAGTTCCCTCATGGGCAGTTTGCAGAATCTCCCATGCTTGCTTGGCCATGTCACAGTTTGAGATCAACCTGAAGTTATTAGCATCAACTGCAGCAAAAATTGCATTCAAAGCCTTTGAATTACCAGTTGCTGCAGCACCTTCTTCAACAGTCCACTGCTCTTCAGGTTTTATTCTTGTCACTCCTTGCTCATCTATGGTGATTGGGGGAGACCACTGAATCACAACAGCTCTCCATGTCTTCTCGTCAATGGCCCTGAGAAAGGCCTTCATCCTAGCTTTCCAATAACCATAGTTGCTCTCTTCCAGAAGTGGAGGTCTACTCGTGCTCTGTCCTTCCTTCATTGTCTTGTCTACTTCGGAGACACTGTAGGACCTTTTAAACTCTGTGTGTCGAGTTCCCGCTCTGATACCAATTGAAATTTCAAGTGTCTCTACTTATGCAGATTTGTGAACTAGCAGTTGCTGCAGCACACTCTTGTTCACTTAAATGTAGGCACAGCAGACAATGAATAGGACACAGATTTGTTCACCCAGTTCGGCCAATCTGCCTACGTCTGGGGAGGACTATTCTCCAGTCCTCAATCCACTCAACCAAAGGTTCAGATCACACTAGGTTACAACGCACGCAACCTATGCTACTTTAACCCCGTGTGGACTACTCAACACAATCAGAACAAGCTCTGATTTGTGCCAGCACACCCTCTACAATATGTCAGTCTAGAATAGCTACAATCCTCTTCAAGAACTCAGCCTATTCTAGCCTACACTACTCAGCAGGGTTGCTGCAGCAACAGCTGTAACACCAGCTGAAGCACTCTGTCCGCGTCGCTCCAAGGCCTCCTGCCGAGCCGATCGAACCACTCCAAGAGCGCTGCACACTCTGAGTAACTCCCCCTCACTCAGTGACCACCTGCCACTAGTGAGTTCTTCCGCACGAACCTCGACCGAGCCTTCCACCCGTCAGCTCTCCCGCGGCTGCCTTTGATCAACCAACAAGCTCCACAGCTCTAAATTGGCTTCCAGATCAAAGCACGAATCAGTCTCTGCAAGACCTGACTCTCTTCTGCAATACGCACCACAGCTCTGCGCTCAACGCTCTGCCCGTGTATGTTGATCGAAGAACAACTTCCGTAGCACACCCAGAAAAAATCCTCTCTCTGAATTTCGTGTCTACTCTCGTGTATCACTCAGCTTCGATCAGCCTCTTCAGCCCTCGAACCTTCTGCTTAAATACCCTCACCACTTTTAAGCAATTTCCAGGTTTAGGCCATAATCCCACAAGATCAATTATCTCCTAAAATCTAGGAGATTAGATTTGATTAATATCTTCAATGCCAATCTGCTTTTCGGACAAGTGAACCGTGCTGGAAAAATGCTTAGCAGCATTAGAAAACCTCCTAAGAGCAAGAACACAAACTGCCATACCTTCAAGACGCACCCAGCACAAACTGTTACTCGGACAGATGAACCAGCATTTGAACCAGCACCTGCTGCAGCACCCCTGCTGTATCTGTTGCTAGCTGTTCTGCTTGATTGCTTGAGCTGCAGCAGCTCCTTGTTCACAAATGACATATGTTGGTTTTGGCAAAACTGCCACACTTGCATTATCAATAGCAGTTGGCTTCCAGCTCCCTGAAACGCTCATAGTACTCTGATAGTGACTCTCCTACGCCCTGCCTAGGCGCGGCCAATTCCCTCCTGAGTAGCGCGATCTTAGCTGCGGGGTAGAACTTATCCAAGAACTTCTTCTGGAGCTGCTCCCATGTGCGAATAGATCCTGCTGGTAAGCTCATCAGCCAATGCCTGGCTGTATGACACAATGAAAAAGGGAACGCCTTCAGCTTCAGCGCTTCTTCAGTCTCCCCATCGGTCTTCATGTTCTCGCAGATAACTAAGAATTCACGCATATGCTTGACCGGGTTCTCATTGTTCATCCCATGAAACTTAGGCATATGATGAATGAATGAGCTCCGTAGTTCAAAATGCCCATCGGGTGGAAGTACTATGTACCAAGGTTGGTTGATTGTGATTGGAGCCGACATTTCGTGCACTGTTCTGCGCATCGTTGTACGCGTCAAACTAATCCTTCCTTCTCCACTTAGTATAGCGGCTAAGTCAGGGTCGATCCCACAAGGAGCGTCCAGACTCGTTTTCGCTAGTAACCTATAACTTACGAAATTGGGGGTTGTGAGTGATTGGGTTGCTCAGGCTGAGCATTATACACTGCTTCAACGGCCATCTGAGCATCAACTTCGCGCTGTACTTCCTCTCTAAACCGAGCTGCGCGGTTATCTGCTCTTGCATTGTTAGGTCCCTTTGGGGTTCTGTCCCCTAAGTTATCG
The DNA here is from genome assembly GCA_963678935.1 of Umbilicus rupestris. Classification (NCBI taxonomy): domain Eukaryota; kingdom Viridiplantae; phylum Streptophyta; class Magnoliopsida; order Saxifragales; family Crassulaceae; genus Umbilicus; species Umbilicus rupestris. The sequence goes on along the minus strand of OY787610.1, from coordinate 9,874,272 downwards.
CCGATGACACTATTATTCTCCATGCCCTGTTCTAAACTTAAAGAAAACGAAATTAAAAGACAACTAGGTTGTTGCCCCTGTCGGTGCGCAACTATAATCTGCGCAGCGCAACCGTTTCAAGGTTGCACAGGCTGATGTTGATTGCGTACTGTTAGAAACACCAACGAAAAATAAAATAAATAAAAAAAGAAATAACTAACTATTGTAAGAGAAAACTTGAACTAGTTAAAACTTATCTGTGTTGCTCTCATCGGCAACGGCGCCAAAATTTGATTGCGCATCGTTGTACGCGTCAAATTAATCCTTCCTTCTCCACTTAGTACAGCGGCTAAGTCAGGGTTGATCCTACAAGGAGCGTGCAGACTCGTTTTCGCTAGTAACCTATAACTTACGAAATTGGGGGTTGTGAGTGATTGGGTTGCGCAGGTGCGCGAATGAACCGTAGTGAAAGCAGAATTGCACTATACGTGCGCGGGCAGAAAATATTAAGTACTGTACCTATGAAAAGTATCGGTAAAGACAATCCTCTGTGAACGTATCCCTTATCATCGACTCTAAACTTCTATAGTGCAGTTCTACTTAAGTCAGTGTCCGTTCAAGGCTTCTTAACGTGCGCGCATGTTCCGAACAAAGTCCATGAGCTATTAATTCTTGAAACTAGTCCTAGTGTGTTACTCCTAGTTGTCACTACGAATCCTATCACAGTAGTAGCCAATTATCCTAGTGCGTTACTCCTAGTTGTCACCATCAAGTTATCAACCAGTTTAACATACAATAACGAGCTGTTAGAATAAGATTGCTGTTCAAGGCTTCTCTTATTAGCACAACTAATTATCACCCATGTGCATAGAATTAATATAAGTAGACGAACTAAGCATTAAACACAAGTCTCAAAGGAAAATACTTTATAGAATCATGCCCAACCGATACAAGGTGTTTAGCTAGACATGCTAGAAGTAAACATCATAGAAATAATAAGTAAAACTAAAGCAGCCAAGGAAAAGTAGCAAGCCGGCGCAATCGCAGGTTGTTGTTTTCAGCTGGCGCAGGTGGTTCGCGCAGAATCTTGGCGGCAGAATTCCTGGAGCTCGTGTGTCTCTGCTGCTATATGTCTCTCTCTCTCTCTATCCTCTCCAAACCCTAGCTTCCCTCCTCTTTATATACTGGTCTTGAATCCCAAGGAATGCTTAGATTTGGCCCGTGAAAATCTTAACTACTTCCCAAATCTAGGAGATTTTGTAGGGATAATGATGATCAAAATTTAGAAACTCTGCTATCCTGCGCATGGCTCGCTGCGCACGTTGATTGTGCTACTCGCTTTGCGCACTGCAGTCCGAATCAGCTATCCTATCTCCTTTTGCGCTGCTAGCTCCGCAGGTCGTGCATTGCGACCTTTAAAAGCGCCCGTTAGCGCACATCTGACTTATGTTCCTATTTCATCCTGAAATACAAAAATACCGAAAAAAAGTAATCTTGTACACCAAATAATGCAAACAAGCACAGTGTTAAGATCTAAATACCGCATATAACTAGGCTCTATCACCCACCCATTCCCAGCTACTAGGACTAGAGATAGGACGGTTTGTTATCCCGTCCACCATTGCATATACGCTGGAAAGTTGGAATGAAAGTCTCACTCATCATAACTCGGAATGCAAACCTCCACAAACTTAGCGCGCTAAGCGACTTATCCCCCGAACCTTCGAATGTATGTCAAGTCTCTCTAGAACATTTTCTATCAACTCCACATCCTGTAATATCTCAACTCAAAAGAACATATAACATCAAGTCACTAGCATCACAATATTGCAGAAATCATGCAAAGCATACACGTCACAACCTCATAGATTCGAACATCATCTCATAAAATCAGCATCTTCATCGCGGCATTTAATAGCATGAAACCAGCAGCATATAACCTCATAAAATCAGTAGCATCGCAGAATCTAAAAAAACAAAAAAATGTGCTCTACCATAATGCTTGCTAAAAAGGTAAACGTGGTGACACAACATACGAACTTCCCCCACCCCACACTTTTGAAACGAACCGTGTCCTCATGGTACAATTAGATCGTCGGGTGATGGAGCGTTTATACGATCCATCGAGTTGTTTATCCTCATTGTTTAATTGCTTTTTGCGTGTGATAGATTACTTCTTTGTAGTGTTTTGCATCGCAGGTGTATCAAGACCGCTTTCAAGATTTATGGCATTTCTAGCGAGTCGATGCAGAAATTGATGTTGAAGGAAGTGTGCATCTCAAAGAGTACCGCACCGGAAGAACACTTTATATGCCTTAATGTCTTCATCGGGCGCGCGACTAATGTCTTCATCGGGCGCGCGGTTAATGTCTTCTTCCGAAACGGACAACATTTGATGACGTCAGCATTGGGCCCACAGCGCAAAATCAGGTTTGGAAGCCTCCATGATTTAGAAGTCTCCATTATTTACATATAAATACAGCCTTGCTACTCCGAAAAAGAACAACAATTTTTAGAACAAGTTTTAGGAAGAGAAGGGAGAGGCAGCAGAGGTAGCAGCATGCGAAGTTTGAGGCAGAGTTACTGTTCATCACCGGAGTTACTATTCATCACAGAGTTACTGTTCACAGTTTTAGTATTTTTCTGAACTCAGCTACTTTCATTATTGTTATTAGATGGATTCTCGTAGCTAAACCCTTAATTTCAGTTTGGGGAATTTGTATTGCGACGTACGATTCGTAATTAGACTTAATGAATTCATGTTCTTCGTTTGAATTGCATGCTCTGATTATCAAGTTAGCATAGCTTAGAGGTGAAACTGAATTAATATCTATTGCGTGATATTGGATTGACTTTCTTATTAACTAAGCCTAGCAGTATAACCTAATCGGTGTTGTTAATCGAGTAATAGTTAAACCTATTCGAGAACTTAGCGGTTGAGAGTAGGTAGAACACTATAGTCGACATTACCCAAGCGGGATTGTTAGACTAGGAGCAGTGTTTTACTAGTTGATGCATGTTACAATCGATGATTACTAGTAGCAATGGATATCCCTGAACTGACGTTTATCTGAATTTGACAACCACAACATTCTGCCTGCAACCCCACTTATGTATCTTGGCAATTATTCATAGAACTTTATCACCGATTGCTCTCTCGTAAGTTCGACCCTCCTTACCGCTTGCTAAGTGTTAAAAGGAGATTATAAATATAAGTTTGGTGCACACAACGACGTGCCGTCATCGGAAAGGGTAGTCATGCAAGATTCAAAATAAACGAAACAAATAACAAAAGAAACAGATAAGAAATCCTAACTACGGGCTGCATTGCTTAACCAAAAAAATTAAATTCTATAGGCGCGCCCCAATCACACATTAGTAGCGCGCCCCATGCACACATTAAGCCCATAATGTATTAACTAGACGCTGGCCATAGGGAGCGGTACGCATTGGTAAACGCCCATTAAGAACTAAAATTAAAAAAACATCGGGTTGCCTCCTGCAAAGCGCCTTTGTTTTACATCGTTGGTTCGACGATACCTCTCATTCTTAATCGTTTAGAGGCTCACCCAACTCGAGCTCCTCATCGGGTGGTATGATCTCCCCATGATAGTGTTTTCACCCTCTGGCCAGTCACCATGAATTTTCCCCCGTGCTTGTTTTTTCCAGCTCAAGCGCACCATGGTTGAGTACTCGTATCACCGTGTATGGGCCTGTCCAACGCGAACGCAACTTCCCAGGCATTATTTTTAATCGTGAGGAATAAAGTAGTACCTTTTCTCCCTTTTCAAATGAACAACACAGAATGATTTGTCATGATACATCTTTGTCCGTGCCATGTAGTTTGTTTGGCTCTCGTAAGCCTCCATACGCAGCTCCTCAAATTCGTTCAGCTGAAGCATCCTCTCCTTTCCTACAAAAGTTATTTCGAAATTACATTGTTTAATAGCGCAAAATGCTTTATGTTCTACCTCCACCGGTAGATGGCACGCCTTGCCATAGACAAGCCTAAAAGGAGAGGTTCCGATAGGCATTTTGTAGGCCGTGTGATACGCCCATAATGCCTCATCTAGTCGTGTGGACCATTCTTTCCTAGATGGCTTAACCATCTTCTCCAATATCAACTTGATTTCTCGGTTAGATATCTCTGCCTGCCCATTCGTTTGTGGGTGGTAAGCGGTAGAAACTTGGTGATGTACTCCAAAATGTTTGAAAACGGCAACCACAGACTTGTTGCAGAAATGAGATCCTTGATCGCTTATCATGGCCTTTGAAACCCCGTACCTACAAAAGATGTTAGTATGCAAGAAATCCACAACTGTTTTGCCATCATCCTTTCGCGTGGCCTGAGCTTCTACCCATTTAGATGCATAATCAACAGCAAGCAATATGTATTGATACCCATTAGAGGTAGGAAAAGGTCCCATAAAGTCAATGCCCCGAATATCAAACACTTCATCAACAATTATAGGCATTTGTGGCATTTCATTCCTAGAAAATATATTCCCTACACGCTGGCACCTATCGCATTTCTTACAATGATTATATGCATCCTTAAACACATGAGGCCAAAAGAATACACTATCCAAAATTTTTCTAACAATCGTACGAGGTCCGAAATAGCCTCCACAAGCATGCTCATGGCAGAAACTAAGCACAGAATCTTTATCATAATCATGGACACATCTCCGAAATATTTGATAAGCTCCAACTTTCCACAAGAAAGGATCATCCCATATATAAAATCGAGAATCATGCTTGAGTTTTAATTTTTGAGGTCTACAGAGAGAAGGGGGAAGCTTACCTCCTACCAGGTAATTCACTATGTGAGCGTACCAAGGTAGTTTTTTTGGCAAGGCGTAGAGATGTTCGTTGGGGAATGTCTTATGGCTATCGGTTCCTCCTTCGTGACAATTCTGCGCAAGTGGTCAGCCACCATGTTCTCCATCCCCTTCTTGTCTTTTATTTCCTCGTCGAACTCTTGGAGTAGTAAGAGGGACGAAAGTTCTCTAACGCAAACACTACTGTCAAGAGTTCTTTCTCCATGGTGGAGTAGTTCTTCTGAGCCACGTCTAAGGTCCTAGATGCGTAGTGGATCACCACTTGTTTCTGCTCCTTTCTTTGTCCAAGAACAGCCCCTACGGCATAGTCGCTCGCATCACACATGATTTCAAAGGGCAGCGTCCAATCCGGTGCTTGGATGATGGGCGCACTAGTCAATGCGTGTGTCAACTCATCAAACACCTCCTTGCATTTATCTAAAAACTCAAAAGGTACATCTTTTTTGTAAGAGGTTAGTCAAGGGCAACGCCTTTTTAGAAAAATCATTAATAAAGCGACGATAAAAACCAGCATGCCCAAGAAATGACTTAACATCACGCACATTCAAAGGGTAAGGAAGACTAAGAATCAAGTCTATTTTTGCCGTGTCTATCTTAATTCCTTCTTGTGGCACTATATGTCCTAGCACAACACCGTGCGTGACCATGAAATGACATTTTTCATAATTCAATACAATGTTCATCAACACACATCTCTCTAGCACCATGAGTGACCATGAGTTGTTTATTCCCATAGTTTTATTACATTTTGCGTGAGATAGATTACTCTTTTCTAGAGTTTTCGCATCGCAGGTGTGTCAAGATTGCATCGTATTTTATTGCATATTTGGAGCATTGTCACTCATTCATTCAAGATCAAGAAGAGCAAGGCCAAGAGCAGCTGAACTGAAGACCTGTCAATTCAACCAGTGTCGGATCAAGTAGATTTCGTTCAACCAGTTCAAGTTCCAAACCCTAAAATGTTAACACATTGGACAAAGGGAAAAACACACAAGACATCTCGGGGGACTGTAGCGGCGGCTTAGAGAGAGAAAGGAGGAGCAGCTGCTGCCGCTGCTCGTGGCGATCGTCGGAGTTATTGTTCACCCGATTACTGTCATCTATTTACTATTCATCGCACTGTTCATCCGGTACTATTGATAGCCGGAATTACTATTCATGCTATTTTTCGTATTAGTTCAGTTTCGTGTTCTTATCTCAATGTAGTGTAGGAAACTCAATATTTTTATTATGTTTGATGGATTGTATGAGTAGCTAAGCCCAAACACAGTTTGGGGATTTACATTGCAACGTTTGGTTTGAGATCAATGGATCGGTATTCTGAGTTAGTGATGACTGTTCTGTAATTGAAACTGCATGCCTTTGATTATCAATCTAGTATAGCTTAGCAGCGAGCTGATTTGATATCAATCGTGTGATACTAGACTGAACTGCCTTGTTAGCTAAGCCTAGCGGTGGAACTGAATTGGTGGTATTAATGGAGTAACTATTGAACTTATTTGAGAACTTAGCGGTTAGGAAAAGGTAGAACATTGGAGTTAATATTGCCTTAGCCGGATTGTTAGACTGGGACAGTATTCATTAGCTGATGCATGCTATTAGATCGATGATAACTAGTTGTAATGTATTTCCCCTGACTGTTACTCTCCCAATTGATAAACTCGGTATAGAAACTTTCCCTCTGACTATCATTGGAATTCTAGATCACTTGCTCTCTTTGGGTTCGACCCTGCTTACCATTTGCTAAGTATTAACAGGTCTTATAAATAAAAATTTGAGGCACACAACGACGCGCTGTCAAATTTTAGCGTCGTTGCCGGGGAGAGCAATACTTGAGATATAGTTCGAAGAATGTAGTTTTTTGTGTTGTTTTTGTTGATTTTAGGCTTCGCGGCGCGGGCGGTGAAAAGCGCCGCCGGCGCAGGGAGTGAACAGTGCTTCCGGTGTCCGATTGTCGATTAAAACATCGCTTTGCCATGAGCTATGTGCTTTTTTAGCCAACTAAGTTCGTTTACTATTTTATTTTGAATTGTTTAGGTTTGTTTTTTGCATTTTGGCTTTGCACTTGTTTGCATTTTACTTGGCTTTCTAGTATGTCTAATGCAAAAAGTTTCCATGGCGACCATATACCTGATCCAAACAACAATCCAATGCCCCTTCCCCTTGTGATACCCCCATTCTATGATGAGCCAGAGAGAGTCTTCAACCAAAGATAAAGGGCAGCTCGTTATCATAGAGGTGAAAGGATGAAGGAACAAGATGATTATGTACATGCACCTCAATCTCCACAACATGCACGTCGAAGGAATAGGCAACCTACAATGAGGGAGCTCTCGGCCCAACATTTAACAACAAACCATGGTGTATAAACACTGATCCGGTTGAAGATGATTTTGAAGTAAAGACCGCAGTAGTCCATCATCTTCCCAAATTTAAAGGGCTGCCCGGAGAAGTTGCAGCGAGGGATTTAAAAGAATTCAACGGAATATGTCAGACCTTGAGGCCATATGCTGCCCCGGAAGAGAGGTTCAAATTAAAAGTGTTCCCATTAAGCTTAACCGATCCTGCCAAAACTTGGTTTCTCTCTTTACCTTCAGGAAGTATCAGAACTTTGGGAGCAAATGCAAAGAAAGTTCCTTGATAATTATTATCCCCCTGCTAAAGCTGCTCAAGTGAGGAGAGAGCTGTCCACCATTAGACAAGGACCAAGTGAATCGATGTATGATTATATGGTGAGATTTGGGGCCTTGGAACAAAGTTGCTGTAATTTGGTTGTCCCGGAAAAGATGCTTATTGAATACTTATTGGATGGATTGAGATTCATGGAAAGGATGTTATTGGACGCAGCAGCTGGTGGTACAGTTTTGAATTTGACACCTGCTGAGGCGCGAGAGCTGATTAATGAGACTGCTGAGAGTGCTCGATTCAGAGAAGAGACCAGCAATAGAAGAGATGACACCAGCAGAACAAGAAATGTCTCGCAACTTGATTCCAATACCAATCGATGGCCACCGAAATCCAAGAGCTCAAGCCTTGCGAATTCTGTGGTGCTGCAAACAACAAAACAGATTAGTGCCCTACCCTTCAGAAGGATGGAACAGTCGGCGTTAATGCTATGGGTGGATTTCAGAACTTCGATAATAGACAAACACCTAGGCAATTTGAACTTACAGCAAATGGTTTTAGCTGAAGAAACGAGGGAGGATTTAACCAAGGGCAAAATCAAAACCAAAACCAAGGGAAAAACCAAGCCCAATTTTACCACCCTCCATGTCAGCAACAGCAAGAGAGATACAATGGCAATGGTTATGCTAATGGTCAGTTTCAGTATAGGCACAATTACAACCAAGCTGGCCCGAGCAATGGGAATTTAGGAAAGTCCTTAGAAGAAGTGGTTTAGGAGATAGCGATGAGCGCGCCCATAACGTCAACTACCGGTGCGGTACAGCCTTCTTCAAATTTTGAATTTCGCCAAACTGAGCCCCTGTGCCTTTTCCTATGCAGCTATCCAACTCAAAGAAGAATCCAGTAATGGATCAAGAGCTGTTACAACTATTTAGCAAGGCGAAAGTCACAATCCCACTCATCTATGCGATCAAGCACATTCAGAAATATGGCAAATTCCTTAAGGATTTGTGCACCATTCGAAGAGGAGAACCTGAGCAATTAAATCTGAGGCCCAACATCTCGGCCATTCTTCACTCCAAGGTAGCACAGAAATGTAGGGATCCAGGTACCGTTGCAATCTCCTGCATAATCAATAAGGTCCAAGTGGATAATTATATGTTGGATTTGGGTGCCTCGATTAATATCTTGCCTTATTCCTTGTATCGAACATTGTGTATCGGTCCTCTGAGACCCACTGATTTTACCAATCAAATGGCTGATAGATCATGCACAAAGCCAGAGGGTCTTGTTGTTGATGTGCTAGTGCAGGTAGGAAAACTTTCCTTGCTTGTGGATTTTTATGTGATGAAAATGGAGTATGAGATAGGTTCTTCACCAATTCTACTAGGGAGACCATTTATGTAGACCGCCAAGATGAAAGTTGATATAGATATGGGTGATCTCTCCATGGAGGTAGAAGGGGAAGTGATCAAATTTAATATTCATAAGCCTTTGCAATTCCTACCTGACTTTACAGGAATATAAGCCTTGGACACCATTGAAGATGCTGCACTCATAAAATGTGGGGAGGACATATCGGAGCTAGACCCCAAGGAAGAAGTTGTTGCTGCTAGGCAGTTCATCAATGACATCCCTAGGTATGATATCAATGACATTAAATTGTGTAATAAAACTAAGCTCGCCCCATCTGTTGTGTAGCCTCTTGAGATACAGTTAAAGCCCTTACCGGAGCACCTGAAGCCTGACATTCCGCCTGATATTCCACTTGATATTCCACCTAACATCCCGCCTGATGAGGAGTTTCATTTGGCCGACCCGGCATGTGCTTAGAATGAGAGGTATCGTCGAGCTAAAGACGTAAAACAAACGCGCTTTGCGGGAGGCAACCCGATGTTTTTATTTTCATTCTTAGTTGGCGTCTTCCAGTGAGTTAAGCACCCTAAGGCAACATTATGTCCGCTCCAGCTCCATACTCTAACCAGTCTAATGTGTGCATGTGGCGAGCGGCTAATGTATGCTTCGGGCGCGCCTGTAGTTAAGACTTGATTTTTGTTAGTCATTTTCTCATGTTAGGTATTTGTTTCTTGTATTTGAATTTTGCATGAGCATCCTTCTCTTAGATTTGACCATGAGGACAAAATTCGATTCAAGTGTGGGGTGGGAAGTTAGTTTGCTATGTTCATCATGTTTCCCTTAAAGTTAGCTAGCATTAGTTAGTAGTTAGAGCACGTTAGTTTTTTTTTTATGTAGCTGTTGAGTTTGTGAGTTTATGTTGCGATGTTTATAATGATATGCTGCTAAATGGCTGCTGAATTAATGAGACAGACTGATAGAGCCTATTTATACACATTATTTAGATCCTAACCCTATGCTTGTTTGCATTATTTTGTGTACAAGATTACTGGTTTCCAGTGTTTTTGTATTTCAGGGCGAAACGAGGGCCTAAGTCGGATACGTGCTAACAGGCAGCGTTTAGGACGCGCGTCACGCAACCTGCGGAGCTAGCGGCGCAAACAGAGAAGTTGGCAGAGTCATCTACGGTGCGCTAACCGATTGCGCTAACCAAGGTGCCGTGTGCCAGGCGCAGATAGTGGTGTTTCCAAATCTTGACACGACCAGATTTGAAAGTTGCCAAGGATGAGCCTCTTGAGCAATATATAAAGAGAAGAAGGCTAGGGTTTGAGAGACATTGATATCATCCAGACACACCACAGCACACGGGAGAGCAGTAAAACGGAAAAACACACGAGCTTGCTGCGAGGACCTGCGCTAGCCGACTGCGCCAGCCGAGACACTGCAACCTGCACGCACCTGCTAGTTGCTGTTTCTTTGACACTTTAGATATTATTTACTGTTTCTATGATGTTTACTACTACCATGTCTAGCTAAACGCTTAGTATCGGTTGGGCATAAATCTATGAGTATTTCCTTTGAGACTTGCGCTTAATGCATAGCTTGTTCGCTTATATTAATTCTGTGCACACTGTTGACAGCTAGTTGCATGAGTAGGGGAAGCCTTGAACCGCAATCTTACTCTTGTTGCTTGTTGTTATATGTTAAACTAGTTGAATAGCCTGACGGTGACGACTAGGAGTAACGCACTAGGATAATCAGTTGCTACTGTGACAGGATTCGTAGCTGGTTAGACTAGTCCTAAGAGTTAATAGCTCATGAACTTTGATCGGAACATGCGCACAAGTTAGGAAGCCTTGACCGGACACTAACTTTAGTAAACCAAGCTATAGACATTTAGAGTCGATGATAAGGAATACACTCATAGAGGATTGTCTGCGCCGATACTTCTCATAGTCGTAGTCTAGTGCAATTCCTGCGTTTACTACTGTTTACTCGCGCACTGCGGAAACCCAATCACTCACACCCCCAGTTTTCGTAAGTGCAGGTCACTAGTTAAAGCTAATCTACTTGCTCCCTGTGGATTCGACCCCGACTTAACCGCTGTACTAAGTGGAAGAGGAAGGAATTAATTTGAACGCGCGCATCAAATTTTGGCTCCGTTGCCGGGGAGCAACACAGATAAGCTTTAATTAGCTTAAGATTTCTTTTATAATAGTTAGTCATTTCGGTTTGTTTTGTTTTCGTTGTTGTTTCTGACAACACGCAATCAACATCAGCCTGCGCAACCATGAAACAGTTGCGCTGCGCAGATTCTAGTTGCGCACTGATAGACGCAATAGCTTAGTTATCTTTTAATTTCGTTTTCTTTGAGATTTAAAACAGGTCATGGAGGATAAAAGTATCGTTGGGGACAACTTAGGGGACAGAACCCCAGAGGAAGCGAGAACACATAACCGCGCAGCCCTGTTCAGAGAGGAAGTGCAGCGCGAGGTTGAAGCAAGGATGGCCGCTGAACTATATAATGCGCCACCCGCGCGACAACTGCGCGAAGCAGAACAGTGCGCGAAATGTCAGCCCCACTCACGGTTCACCAGCCATGGTGCATAGTGCTTCCACCAGACGGTCATTTTGAGCTAAGGAGCTCACTCCACGGGATGAACAACGAGAATCCAGTCAAGCATGTGCGTGAGTTCCTAGTGATTTGCGAGAACATGAAGGCCGAAGGGGAGAGCGACGAAGCGCTGAAGATGAAAGCGTTCCCATTTTCATTGTGTGACACGGCCAGGCATTGGCTAATGAACTTACCAGCAGGATCAATTCACACATGGGAGCAGCAGCAGAAGAAGTTCCTGGACAAGTTCTACCCAGCAGCAAAGATCGCGCTACTCTGGAGAGAGTTGGCCGCACCTAGGCAGAGCGCAGGAGAATCGCAGTCAGAGTATTACGAGCGTTTCAGGGAGCTAGAGGCCAACTGCTACAATCACGGCGTGCCCTAGAATGTGCTGATAGAGAATTTCCTGAATGGATTGCTGCCCATGGAGCTGAGATTATTGAACGCATGCGCAGGAGGCGACATTTGCAACATGTACCCAGAGGACGCGTGGCAGCTGATAGAGGACTCTGCCGGGCAGGTAAGACATCAGCTAACACTTGAAAATAGTCGTGCTCGTTCTGTGCATCAGGTAGAAACAAGCGCTGAGATCAAGGAAATGAAGGCCATGCTACAGAAGTTGATGAGTGCGCAAGGCGCACAACCAGTTGCGCCAAAGGTATGTGAGTTCTGCAATTCCACCGAGCACAAAACCGATGCATGTCCCACGCTGTTTGAGGAATCTGGAGATGTCAATGCTCTTGGAGGATGGGATAACAGAGGACCACAGAGGCAAAATCAGCCGCGTTTTGGACTAGCCGCAAATGGGTTCAGATGGAAGGAGGAAAACAATTTCCAGAGGCAGTCCGCGGATCAGCGCGCGCCATAGCAGACACAACAAGCTGCGCCCTACAATCCACCGCATCGCCGCCCTGACGCACCAGCGCCAAACAACCAGCAGTCAAGGCGATCCTTAGAAGATATCGTGGGGCAGCTAGCAGACACAGTGCGCAAGAATGATGAGAAGTATGACAAGAGGTTCGAGTCCATTTAGAAGCAGCTATCACAGATTGCGACCACGGTGTATGAGCTGAAAAAGAACGATGGCAACCTGCCTTCGCAAGTGATTCAGAACCCCAAGGGAGGAGTCAACGCTGTAACACTGAGGACTGGGCGCACGATAGGAACAGAGCAGACCACGAAGGCGCCCGCGCAACCAGTTGCGCGAGTCCCGGATCCAACAAAGCAGAACGCGCAACCAGAAGCGCCAGCCACAAGCCAGCAGGGCGAAGCGCCAGGTATAACATAATTAAAAGACAAGGGCACAAATCGTACTAACATACCCGCACCTTTCGTTGTACAAGCACCATCGGCTAGGAAGGAAGCGCTCGATAAGGAGCTCTACGAGTTATTCAGTAAGGTGGAAATAAACATTCCCCTTATTGAAGCAGTTCGGCAAATCCCTAGGTACGCCAAATTTCTAAAGGAGCTGTGCACAAACAAGAGAAGGAAAGGCGAATGCGCACAGGTAATGCTCAATGCGTAGGCCTCAGTAGTCGTGCAACATAAGGTACCACCTAAATGCCGATACCCAGGTACGTTCACCATCCCTTGCACTTTAGGTAATACCACAGTAAGCAATTGCATGATTGACTTAGGCGCATCTATAAATGTGCTACCCAATTCCCTATATGCCGTCATTGCGCCTTGGACCACTAAAGCCTGCAGGTCTCACCATTCAGCTAGCAGATCGGTCGTGCAAGCAACCTACGGGCATGATCGAGGATGTTCTAGTTCGAGTAGGAGAGCTGGTGTTCCCAGCAGACTTCTATGTCCTAGAAATGGAGGGTGAGCCGAGCACAGGCAGTGCGCAGATCCTACTGGGCAGACCATTTCTGATGACCGCGCGCACAAAGATAGACGTGTGGAGGGGCACGCTCTCCATGGAGGTTGATGGCGAAGAAATTCATTTCAACATATTCAAGGGGATGCAGCACCCTCATGAAGACGCCACAGTGCATGCAATGGACAGCTTAGATGACTTGGTCGCAGATGCGCAATGTGCGAGCGCAGCAGAAGAACCCATAACACTGGCACAGGCAGAGTTGGAGGCGCAGGAGGAGGAGCTGAGCAGTGCTGAACCAGAACCCAGACAGGTACAAGCCATAGTTAAAGTCTGCAATGCTAATAAAATCTTGCCCTCTATTGAACAGGCACCCAAGGTCGAGCTGAAGCAACTCCCAGAACACCTCAAGTACATATTCTTGGGAAATGAAGACACTCTGCCAGTGATCATCAAGAAAGGATTAGAAGAGGAACAGGAGGCGCAAGTACAGCAGGTGCTGCGCAAGAACCAGCGCTCTATAGGATGGACACTTGCTTATCTGCGCGGAGTGAGCCCGGACGTATGCATGCATAGGATTCTATTGGAAGATGGTGCCAAACCATCCAGAGAGGCTCAGCGCAGGTTGAATCCAAATATGATGGAGGTAGTGCAAAAGGAAGTCCTGAAATTGCTTGGCGCAGGGGTCATTTACCCAATTTTGGGCAGCAAATGGGTAAGTCCAGTGGACGTTGTGCCGAAGAAAGGAGGAATCACAGTAGAAGAGAATGCGCAGGGCGAGCTAGTTCCCAAGCGCATTCAGACTGGATGGCGCATGTGCATCGACTACAGGAAGCTTAACGCAGTCACACGCAAGGACCATTTCCCGCTACCCTTTATGGACCAGATGCTAGACCGATTGGCAGGTAAGCCCTACTTTTGTTTCTTGGACGGATACTCAGGGTACAATCAGATACCCATAGCTGCGGAAGATTAGGAGAAGACCACATTTACCTGCCCATTCGGTACGTTTGTGTTTCGGCGCATGTCATTTGGGCTGTGTAACGCGCCAGGTACGTTCCAACGCCTTGTCATGAGCATTTTTTCTAATATGATTGGTATATTCATAGAAGTGTTCATGGATGATTTTACTGTGTACGGAGGTACCTTTGACGCATGCTTAACACATCTTGATAAGGTCTTAGCGCGCTGCATTTCAAAGAACCTAGTCCTCAATTATGAAAAATGTCATTTCATGGTATCGGATGGTGTAGTACTAGGACATATTATCTCGCAGGAGGGGATCAAGGTAGATAAAGCTAAAATTGATCTTATTTCCAATCTACCTTATGCCACTAGCGTGCGCGATGTGAAGTCATTCCTCAGGCACGCTGGGTTTTACAGGCGCTTCATAAAAGATTCCTCTAAAATTTGCATACCCCTGTCTAACCTCTTGCAAAAGGATGTGTGTTTCGAATTTAATGATGAGTGCAGGGCCGCATTTGATAAGCTAAAGGAGGCGCTGACAAGTGCGCCAGTGATGCACGCACCAGACTGGACCCTTCCATTTGAACTGATGTGTGATGCAAGCGACTATGCAGTAGGTGCAGTCCTGGGACAGCGAGTGGACAAGAAGCCGCACGCCATTTATTATGCATCGCGCACACTGGACGCTGCGCAGAGGAACTATACCACTACGGAGAAGGAGCTTCTGGCAATTGTGTTTGCGCTGGAGAAGTTTCGTGCATATGTTCTTGGCGCCAGAGTCATCGTTTACACAGACCACACAGCAATCCGCTACCTAATGTCCAAGAAGGAAACTAAGCCGCGCCTGATGCGCTGGGTGCTCCTACTTCAGGAATTCAACTTGGAGATCAAAGATAAGAAGGGCACGGAGAACACAGTCGCGGACCACTTGAGCAGGATTGTGAAAGCAGAGGAGCCAGGGCAAATCACGGAGACGTTCCTTGACGAGCATTTGATGGCGCTGACAGGTAAGGTACCATGGTATGCGCACATTGGGAATTACCTGGTCACTGGTACGTTTCCTCCTCATTTCACTAAAACCCAATGCAAGAGATTAAAACATGAGTCCAAGCATTACATTTGGGATGATCCGTATATGCTCAGAATAGGACCTGATCAGATTTTAAGGCGTTGCGTGCCTGACCACGAAATTAACTCTATTTTGATGTTTTGTCATGCGCACGCATGTGGAGGACACTTTGGTCCAAAGCGCACGAGCAGAAAGATCCTAGACTGTGGATTTTGTTGGCCGCGCTTGTTCAGTGACTCATATAACTAGTGCAGGAACTGTGACAGGTGCTAGCGCACAGGAGGCATATCAGCGCGCAATGAGATGCCGCAGACGCCGATTCTAGTGGATGAAGTATTCGACATTTGGGGGATTGACTTCATGGGGCCATTTCCTCCATCTTCCGGATACGAGTATATTTTGGTCGCGGTAGATTATGTCTCCAAATGGGTTGAAGCCAAGGCTACACGGAAGGACGATGGTAAGACGGTCGCTCACTTTTTGAGAACTAACATATTTTGCAGGTACGGAGTGCCTAAGGCAATCATTAGCGACCAGGGGACGCACTTTTGCAACAGGATCGTGGCGCAGGTTTTCAAGCATTATGGAGTGCGCCACAAGACGTCCACCGCTTACCACCCTCAGACGAATGGACAGGCCAAGGTTTCCAACAGAGAGGTCAAGCGCATCCTGGAGAAAACTGTGAGACCGTCGCGCAAAGACTGGAGCCAGCGCCTTGACGATGCGCTGTGGGCATACCGCACTGCGCATAAGACGCCAATTGGGACTTCACCGTTCCGGAAAAGCGTGCCACCTATCAGTGGAGTTAGAGCACAAAGCATATTGGGCAGTACGCATTTGCAACCTGAACCTAGACGAGGCCGGAAAGGAGCGTATCTATGAGTATTTCCTTTGAGACTTGCGCTTAATGCATAGCTTGCTTGCTTATATTAATTCCATGCACACTGTTGATAGCTAGTTGCATGAGTAGGGGAAGCCTTGAACCGCAATCTTACTCTTGTTGCTTGTTGTTATATGTTAAACTAGTTGAATAGCCTGACGGTGACGACTAGGAGTAACGCACTAGGATAATCAGTTGCTACTGTGACAGGATTCGTAGCTGGTTAGACTAGTCCTAGGAATTAATAGCTCATGAATTTTGATCGGAACATGCGCACAAGTTAGGAAGCCTTGACCGGACACTAACTTTAGTAAACCAAGCTATAGATATTTAGAGTCGATGATAAGGAATACACTCATAGAGGATTACCTGCGCCGATACTTCTCATAGTTATAGTACTTTATCCCTACTGCCTGCGCACGTCTAGTGCAACTCCTGCATTTTTACTACTGTTTACTCGCGCTTTGCGCAACCCAATCACTCACACCCCCAGTTTCGTAAGTGCAGGTCACTAGTTAAACCTAATCTACTTGCTCCCTGTGGATTCGACCCCGACTTAACCGCTGTACTAAGTGGAAGAGGAAGTAATTAATTTGAACGCGCACAATGACGCGCGCATCAGATGTGGAGTTGATAGAAACGCTCTAGAAAGGCGGTTAGTCGTTCGAGCTTAGAAGGTGAGGTATATGGTCGAGAGCGCTAGTGGAGGCCGGTGCTTCGCGACCTTCGGAACAAGAGAGTGCGCTCAGTCACGCAGATGCCAAAAGCGAATACCCACAGCGTGGCGAGGTGGGAAAACAGACCACCTTCCCTCTGGAAGTCGAGCTAAGGAAGGTGGGCGCGGGTGTAAACGCGTGCGCCGACCTGCGCAGATAGACCAAGGAGGGAGGGCGGAGCGTTGTCCATAGCTGTTATCCAGAGGCCGAGACTGGAACCATTCTGGGAAACATAGGAACCGTAGACAAAGCTATACAAAAGGAAAAATACCAGCAGATGATATGCGCCACAAAGAAGCCAGCATGCGCACAAATACGTACCAGCGTGCGCAAAGTCCACAAGAAAATCATCAAAGGCTTGAGTTCCCAGAAAGTGCGCGGAAAAATCATGCACCGGAAGAAGCTTGCACTGTTAACCATATACCCGTCTTCGGAGTGAGAGCTGACGACCCGGAGCCTATGAAGAGCTATCTCCCAGCCATCCGAAATGATCTTCATCTCAGCTGAGAGGTAATGAATTGCGGAATTATTATATTGAACTATTGAAGGCAGTTGCGCGCAGGTGGTAGGGCAGTGCATGGTGATCAGTAGTGCAGATCGCGCCAGAGTGCAAGACTGTGCGCTAGACTCCAGAGAGGTAATGGTATCCGTGCTTGAGTGCTTGTTCGGGACGAACAAGGGGCAAGTGTGGGGGGTTTGATAGAGCCTATTTATACACATTATTTAGATCCTAACCCTATGCTTGTTTGCATTATTTTGTGTACAAGATTACTGGTTTCCAGTGTTTTTGTATTTTAGGGCGAAACGAGGGCCTAAGTCGGATACGCGCTAACAGGCAGCGTTTAGGACGCGCGTCACGCAACCTGCGGAGCTAGCGGCGCAAAAAGAGAAGTTGGCAGAGTCGTCTACGGTGCGCTAACCAAGGTGCCGTGCGCCAGGCGCAGATAGTGGTGTTTCCAAATCTTGACACGACCAGATTTGGAAGTTGCCAAGGATGAGCCTCTTGAGCAATATATAAAGAGAAGAAGGCTAGGGTTTGAGAGACATTGATATCATCCAGACACAACACAGCACACGGGAGAGCAGTAAAAGAGAAAAACACACGAGCTTGCTGCGAGGACCTGCGCTAGCCGACTGCGCCATCCGAGACACTGCAACCTGCACGCACCTGCTAGTTTCTGTTTCTTTGACACTTTAGATATTATTTACTGTTTCTATGATGTTTACTACTAGCATGTCTAGCTAAACGCTTAGTATCGGTTGGGCATAAATCTATGAGTATTTCCTTTGAGACTTGCGCTTAATGCATAGCTTGTTTGCTTATATTAATTCTGTGCACACTGTTGACAGCTAGTTTCATGAGTAGGGGAAGCCTTGAACCGCAATCTTACTCTTGTTGCTTGTTGTTATATGTTAAACTAGTTGAATAGCCTGACGGTGACGACTAGGAGTAACGCACTAGGATAATCAGTTGCTACTGTGACAGGATTCGTAGCTGGTTAGACTAGTCCTAAGAGTTAATAACTCATGAATTTTGATCGGAACATGCGCACAAGTTAGGAAGCCTTGACCGGACACTAACTTTAGTAAACCAAGCTATAGACATTTAGAGTCGATGATAAGGAATACACTCATAGAGGATTGTCTGCGCCGATACTTCTCAAAGTCATAGTATTTAATCCCTACTGTCTGTGCACGTCTAGTGCAATTTCTGCGTTTACTACTGTTTACTCGCGCACTGCGCAACCCAATCACTCACACCCCTAATTTTCGTAAGTGCAGGTCACTAGTTAAAGCTAATCTACGTGCTCCCTGTGGATTCGACCCCGACTTAACCGCTGTACTAAGTGGAAGCGGAAGGAATTAATTTGGAAGAGGAAGACATTATGCTGCGATGTAAATGGTGATTTTATGAGATGATGTTTATTCTATGAAGTTTTGACATGTATGCTTTGCATGATTTCTAAAATATTGTGATGCTTGCGCTTTAATGTTATATGTTCTTTCCAGCTGAGATATTTCAAGATGTGGAGTTGATAAAAATGTCCTAGAGGGACTGGACATTCATTCGGAGGTTTAAGGGATTAGTCGCCTAACGCGCTGAATTTGTGGAGGTTGGCACTTCGAGGTATGAGGGGTTTTACTCCATCGTTGCAGTGTTATGCAGTGGTGGGACGGGAAAACAAACCGCCCTATCTCTAGTCCGAGTAACCGGGAATGGGTGGGTAACCCCTATCCTACTTCACGCCGAAAGGGCAATGATGAGAAAGAGCGGGACGCGTACTTTATGCTGCCATTCGAAGGCTATGATTGAAACGGTTCAAATTGGAGAGCAAAGCTCGAAAAGGACAAGCATTTTACATGGGAAAGATCGGAAAAGAAAAAAATTCAGATTTACAAGAGGGGAAAAGGAGCTGTCCAAACCAAAAGCAATCAAGAAAAGAGCAATGATGAGCTGTCCTACAAGAAGAAAAATTGAGCTCCTCATAACTCGGATTCATCACGTACCAGAGAAAGCAAATCCCGCGTGAAGGCATGACTATGAAGTAAAACCAAAAAGTGGAGTCAGGAGTCTAAAGAGGACTAGCACCCAACCATCCATTAGACCCCATCTCGGCCTTAAAGATAACATGTATAATTTTAGTTCTTGTTGATCATTATTAAGAATGAATGTGAGCATGTGTTGATGAATTGATTGGGGATGACTTCTCGAATGAATTGAGTGTTTATTCTTTGGCATGATAGGAATGATTTGAGTGCTTGCGCATCTTCTTACTGTTCGGGGACGAACAAGAATAAGTGTGGGGTAGTTTGATGCCATAGAGTTGTTTATTCCCATAATTTTATTATATTTTGCGTGAGATAGATTACTCTTTTGTAGTGTTTTCGTATCGCAGGTGTGTCAAAATTGCATCGGATTTTATTGCATATTTGGAGCATTGTCACTCATTCATTCAAGATCAAGAAGAGCAAGGCCAAGAGCAGCTGAACCAAAGACGTATTGGTTCAACCAGTGTCGGTTCAAGCAGAATTGGTTCAACTGGTTTAAGTCTCAAACCCTAAAATGTTAACACATTGGACAAAGGAAAAACACACAATACATCTCGGGGGACTGTAGTGGCGGCTTAGAGAGAGAAAGGAGGAGGAGGAGCTGCCGCTGCTCGTGGCGGTCGTCGTAATTACTGTCATCTATTTACTATTCATCGCACTGTTCATCTGTTATTGTTCGTCCGTACTTTTCACAAACGAAATTACTATTCATATTGTTTTTCGTATTAGTTCAGTTTCGTAATCTTATATCAGTGTAGTGTAAGAAACTCAGTATTTTTATTATATTTGATGGATTGTATGAGTAGCTAAGCTCAAACTCAGTTTGGTGATTTACATTGCAACGCTTGGTTTGAGATCGATGGATTGGTATTATGAGTTAGTGATGACTGTTCTGTTATTGAAACTGCATGCCTTTAATTATCAATCTAGTATAGCTTAGCAGTGAGCTGATTTGATATCAATCGTGTGATACTAAACTAAACTGCCTTGTTAGCTAAGCATAGCGAGGGAACTCAGTTGGTGATATAAATCGAGTAACTGTTGAACTTATTCGAGAAATTAGCAGTTAAGAACAGGTATTACATTGGAGTCGACATTGCCTTAGCCGGATTGTTAGACTGGGACAGTATTTATTAGCTGATGCATGCTATTCAATCGATGATAACTAGTTGTACTGTATTTCCTTTTACTGATATTCTCTGAATTGATAAACTCAGTGTTGAAACATTACATGTGACTATCATTGGAATTCAGAATAACTTGCTCTCTTTGGGTTTGACCCTGCTTACCATTTGCTAAGTGTTAACAGGTCTTATAAATACAAATTTGAGACGTACAACGACGCGCCGTCACACGTTTCCTTAAGTACCTCTTCTGCACCCTGGATCACCTTCCGTGCCCTAGGGTCTTTGCGCTCACATTCCCCTTCGGGTTCTGAATGGCTTGCAAAGGAAGCTTGCCCTTGTTAGTCTTCATTTCATAAATTGTCGAAGCTAGTTGCGACATTTGCTTTGTTAGCCCAGCTATGGCTCCATCAATTTTGGCCTGGTTCCTTTGAAAGGTACTCTCCAAGTCCTTGAGCAACTCTTCCCATGACTTACTAGTGCTCGGGCCAGCTTGGTTGAAATTCTTCCTTGGGTACTGATTATTCTGGTTGTTGTACCTCTCTTGTTGTTGAAATGAAGGGCGGTAAGGCTGTCCTTAATTCTGATTTTGAGGCGGCCCTTGGTTCTTCTACTAAAATCCTCCCTCGTTTCTCCAACTGACACTATTTGCTGCCAGTCCAAACTGTCTCCACTGCTACGGCCTATTGTTGTTATTGAAGTTTTGAAAGTTCCCCACTGCCAGTCCAATCTGTCTTGTGGCTCGCAGCGCTGCAAAACTCACAAACTTTCACTGTGTTGACTTGGCTCACCGACATCCTTTGGATGATTTCTTTCAACTCTTTGATCTTCTTCACTAGTTGGCTGTCATTTGCCTCCATTTGAGACTCATTCCTTGTTCTGTCATCCCTACGACTCGTTTCCTCTCGGAACCTTGCACTCTCTGCAGTCTCGGTGATCAAATCACGTACTTGATATGGTGTCAAGTTGAGTACGGTACCAGCTGCGGCATCCAATAGCATCCTCTCAAGAGGTCTCAATCCATCCAACAGATATTCTACCAATATTTTTTCCGGAACACCCAAGTTGCGTAGCTTTGTTCCAATGAGTTGAACCTCTCCATGTAATCATACGTTGACTCTTTCGACCCTTGTTTGATCATCGATAACTCTCTTCTTACCTGAGTTGCTTTAGCCGGAGGGTAATACTTATCCAGGAACTTCCTTTTCATTTGATCCCATGTTTTTATACTACTTGAAGGACAAAAACCAAGATTTTGCAAGGTCAGTTAAACTCAATGGAAATACTCTTAACTTAAACCTTTCTTCCGAAGCTACGTATGGTCTCAATATTTGGCAGATTCTGGTGAACTCTTGTTAATGCCTCATTGCAACCTCTCTCGGTAATCCTCGAAACTTAGGCAGATGGTGCACCACCGCGGTCTTGATCTCAAAATTATCTTCCTCTGGGTCAGTGTTGATGCACCAGAGCTGATTTTGGAATGCACGGCCCGAAAGCTCCCTCATGGCCGGAAAATAAAGGAATACAAGAAAATAAGGCTAAGAACTCTATATTGAGTGTTGCTCTCCACAACAACGGTGCCAAAATTCGACGGTAAGTTGTTGTGTGCGCCAAAATTAAATTTATATTTCCTACTTACTAGCTAGTGGTAAGTAGGGTCAAACCCAAAGGAGAACAATTAGTCTAGAGTTTTATTGATTAATTGTCACACTAAAAGGGGGTTTGTAGGAAGAATGTTTGTTGTTTATCAAATTCAGAGAAGTTCAGTTCAGGGATATGCATTGCAACTGGTAATCAGTGATTGAAACATGCATCAATTAGCAAAACTACTGTTCAAGTCTAACAATCTTGCTAGGGTAATATCGACTTCAATGTTCTACCTACTCTCAACCGCTAAGTTCTCGAATAGGTCTAACAATTACTTGACTAACAACACCAATTAGGTTATACCGCTTGGCTTAGCTAATAGGGAAGTTAATCGAGTATCACGCGATAGATATCAATTCAGTTTCACCGCTAGGCAATGCTAACTTGATAATCAAAGCATGCAATTCGTATGAAGAACAGTAATTCACCAAATCAAATTATGAAAGCATAAGTATCTCAAACCGTACGTTGCAATACAAAATCCCCAAACTGAAATTAGGAATTAGCTACTAGAATACATCTAATAACAATGAAAGTAAAGTACAAAAAAAATACTAAAACTTCCACGATGCTGCTGCTTTTCCATATCCTCGTATATGCGCTCTGCTCTGAGAAAGTCGACCCGGCCCAAATCGTTTATTTTAAATAGAAAAGAGAGAGAAACTGAATCACTTTTGATTCGTCCAAGGCTTTGACAAGTGATTCGCCCAGGGCTTGGAGAATCAAATACTCAGTGCCACTCCCCTACTGATTCGTGCGAATCGCGCCTGCCATGATGACCGTGCCTCACCCTAACATTAACCAGCGCGCTCGGAAGAGACATTAACTCTGGCGCACTACACTAATGTCTTCTTCCGGAGCGGGATCTATTGAGAGGCACACTTCATTTCCTTCACACCAATTTCCCCATTGATTCTCCAAATACGCCATAAAGCTGAGAAGCGGTTGATGAAGCGTATTTATACCCTCCATTGAGTTATTCATTCACATAGTTTTATTACATTTTGCGTGAGATTAATTACTTCTTTGTAGTGTTTTCGCATTGCAGGTGTTTCAAGATCGCTTTGGATTTTATTGCATATTTGGAGCATGTTCACTCAATCATTCAAGAGCAACACCAAGAGCATTTGAACGAAGACATACTGGTTCAACAAGTGCTGATTCACTCAGATTTGGTTCAACCGGTTCTAATCCCCCAAACCTAAAATGATAACACATTGGAAAAAGAGAAGAGACATCAGACATTAGACGGGACAACAAAAGGAGGCGGCGGTAGAGAGAGACAGAGCAGCTGCCGGCGGAGGTTACTATTCACGATTACTGTTCAAAGTTTACAATTCATCTGATTTACTATTCAATGCCGGAAATACTATTCATAGTTACCGTTCACGTTTTGTATTCTCATCTTAGTAGACTCAGTGTAGTAATCTAAATTCAGTTTTACTGCATTTGATGGATTGTATGAGTAGCTAAACCCTTATTTCAGTTTAGGGTTTGCATTGCATAACTTGGTTTGAGATAAATGAACACTTGATTAAAGTTAGTGATTTACTGCCTTGTATGAACTGAATGCTTTGATTATCAATTTAGTGTAGCTTAGCAGTGAAGCTAGGTTGATATCAATTGTATTATACTTGACTGAACTGCATTGTTAGCTAAGCCTAGCGGCAGAACTAATATTTGGTGATGCTAGTGGAGTAACTATTGAACCCATTCGAGGACTTATCGGAGTCGGCATAGCCTTAGCCGGATTGTTAGACTTGGATAGTATTCATTAGCTGATGCATGTTACTTGATCAATGATAAATAGTTACGGTGTATTCCCTGAACTGATTTCTTTCCAATTGATAGACACTAGCTGTAACATTGTTCTTCTGATTTCTCCGAACTATTAGAATTCTAGATCACTAGCTCTCTTTAGGTTTGAACCTGCTTACCATTTACTAAGTGTTAATAGATCACTATAAATATAAGTTTGAGGCGCACAACGACGCACTGTCAAATTTTGGCACCGTTTTCGGGGAAAGCAACACTTGAGATAGAGTTCGAAAAAGGTAGTTTTTTGTGTTGTATTTGTTGATTGTTAGGCTTGCCGGCGAAGGCAGTGAACAGTGGCAGCGCAAGAAGTGCCGACGGTTAACATTCACCGCTTAGCCATCTGAGTTCGTTTACTATTTTATTTTGAATTTTTTTGCTTTGGATTTTAAAATTGGCCTTGTGCAATTGTTTGCATTTCACTTGGCTTTCTAGTATGTCTAATGGAGGAAGTTTTCATGGAATTGTACATGGAGACTATGTACCTGATCCAAACAACAATCCAGTGCCCCCTCCCCCAGTACTACCCCCATTCTATGATGACCCAGAAAGAGTCTTCAATCAAATACAAAGGGCAGCTCGTTACCATAGAGGTGAAAGGATGGAGGACCAAGATGATTATACACATGCATCTCAACCTCAACAACATGCACGTGGAAGAAATAGGCAACCTACAATGAGGGGGCTTTCAGCCCCAACATTCAACCAACCATGGTGTATAAACACTAATCCGGATGAAGATGGTTTTGAAGTAAAGACTGCAGTAGTCCGTCATTGATAGAGCTTATTTGTACACATTATTTAGATCCTAACCCTATGCTTGTTTGCATTATTTTATGTACACGATTACTGGTTTCCAGTGTTTTTGTATTTCAGGGCAAAACGAGGGCCTAAGTCGGATACGCGCTAATAGGCAGCGTTTAGGACGCGCATCACATAGCCTGCGGAGCTAGCGGCGCAAACAGAAGAATTAGCAGAGTTGACCACGGTGCGCTAACTGATTGCGCTAACCGATGCAGTGCGCCATGCGCAGATGATGGTGTTTCCAAATCCTGACACCACCAGATTTGGAAGTTGCCAAGAATGAGCCTCTGAGCAGTATATAAAGAAGAAGAAGGCTAGGGTTTCAAAAAAAAAGAGATCATAATTCAGCGAGAGAGCGGCAGAACTGAAAAACACACGAGCTTGTTGAGAGGACCTGCGCTAGCCGACTGCGCCAGCCGAGACTGCAACCTGCACGCACTGTTTGCTATTGTTTTCTTGGACACTGTAGTTATTATTTACTGTTTCTATGATGTTTACCACTAGCATGTCTAGCTAAACGCGTAGTATCGGTTGGGCATGAATCTATGAGTATTTCCTTTGAGACTTGCGCTTAATGCATAGCTTGCTTGCTTATATTAATTCTGTGCACATTGTTGGCAGCTAGTTGCATGAGTAGGGGAAGCCTTGAACCGCAAGCTTACTCTTGTTGCTTGTTGTTGTATGTTAAACTAGTTGAATAGCCTGACGGTGCCAACTAGGAGTAACGCGCTAGGATAAGCAATTACTACCTTGATCGGATTCGTAGTTGTTTAGTCTAGTTCAAGAATTAATAGCTCGTGAACTTTGATCGGAACATGCGCACATGTTAGGAAGCCTTGACCGGACACTAACATTAGCAAACCAAGCTATAGACATTTAGAGTCGATGATAAGGAATACACTCATAGAGGATTGTCTGCGCCGATACTTCTCATAGTCATATTACTTAATCTCTACTGCCTGCGCACGTCTAGTGCAATTCCTACGTTTACTACTGTTTACTCGCGCATCGCGCAACCCCAATAACTCACACCCTCAGTTTTCGTAAGTGCAGGATACTAGTTAAAGCTAATCTACTGCTTCCTTGTGGATTCGACCCCGATTTAACCGCTGTACTAAGTGGAAGAGGAAGGAATTAATTTGACGCGCACAATGACCGCGGATCAAATTTTGGCGCCGTTGCTGGGGAGGCAACACAGATAAGCTTTAACCAGCTTAGGTTTTCTTTTAATAGTTAGTTATTTTCGTTGTTGTTTCTGACAGCGCGCAATCACCATTAGCCTGCGCAACCTTGAAACAGTTGCGCTGCGCGGATTCTAGTTGCGCACTGACAGACGCAGCAGCATTAGTTATCTTTTAATTTCGTTTTCTTTGAGATTTAGAACAGGTCACGGATAACAGTGTCGTTGGGGACAACTTAGGGGACAGAACCCCAGAAGAAGCAAGAGCACATAACCGCGCAGCCCTGTTCAGAGAGGAAGTGCAGCGCGAGGTTGAAGCACGGATGGCCGCTGAATTGTATAATGCGCCACACGCGCGACAAGCTGCGCGACGCCGAACAGTGCGCGAGATGTCAGCCCCAATCACAGTTAACCAGCCATGGTGCATTGTGCTTCCGCCAGACGAACATTTTGAACTAAGGAGCTCGCTCATTCATCACATGCCCAAGTTCCACGGGATGAACAGCGAAAATCCAGTCAAGCATGTGCGAGAGTTCCTAGTCATTTGCGAGAACATGAAGACCGAAGGGGAATGCGATGAGGCGCTGAAGATGAAAGCGTTCCCATTTTCACTGTGTGACACGGCCAGGCATTGGCTGATGAACTTACCAGCAGGATCAATTCACTAATGGGAGCAGCTGCAGAAGAAGTTGCTGGACAAATTTTATCCCGCAGCAAAGATCGCACTACTCAGGAGGGAGCTGGCCGCACCTAGGCATAGCGCAGGGGAGTCACTGTCAGAGTATTACGAGCGTTTCAGGGAGCTAGAGGCCAAGTGCTACAATCATGGCCTACCCAGAATGTGCTGATAGAGAATTTCCTGAATGGGCTGCTGCCCATGGAGCTGAGATTATTGAACGCATGCGCAGGAGGCGACATTTGCAACATGTACCCAGAAGACGCGTGGCAGCTCATAGAAGACTCTGCTGGGCAGGTAAGACATCAGCTAACACTTGAAAATAGTCGTACTCGTTCTGTGCATCAGGTAGAAACAAGCGCTGAGATCAAGGAAATGAAGGCCATGCCGCAAAGCGCACAACCAATTGCGCCAAAGGTATGTGAATTCTGCAATTCCACCGAACACAAAACCGATGCATGTCCCACGCTGTTTGAGGAATCAGGAGATGTCAATGCTCTTGGAGGATGGGATAACAGAGGGCCACAGAGACAGAATCAGCCGCGCTTTGGACTGGCCGCAAACGGATTCAGATGGAAGGAGGAAAACAATTTCCAGAGGCAGTCCACGGATCACCGCGCGCCACAGCAGACGCAACAAGCTGCGCCCTACAATCCACCGCATCGCCGCACTGACGCACCAGCGCATAACAACCAGCAGCCTAGGCGATCTTTGGAAGATATCGTGGGGCAGCTAGCAGACATAGTGCGCAAGAATGACAAGAAGTATGACAAGAGGTTCGAGTCCATTGAAAAGCAGCTATCACAGATCGCTACCACGGTGTATGAGCTAAAGAAGAGCGATGGCAACCTACCTTCGCAAGTGATTCAGAACCCCAAAGGAGGAGTCAATGCAGTGACACTGAGGACTGGGCGCACGATAGAAATAGAGCAGACCGCGAAGGCGCCCGCGCAACCAGTTGCGCAAGTCCCGGATCCAGCAGAACAGAATGCGCAACCAGAGCAAGATGCGCAACCAGAAGTACCAGCCACAAGCCAGCAGGGCGAAGCGCCAGGTATAACACAATTAAAAGACAAGGGCACGAATCGTACTAATATACCTGCACCTTTTCCTGTGCAGGCACCATCGACTAGAAAGGAAGTGCTGGACAAGGAGCTATACGAGTTATTCAGCAAGGTGGAAATAAACATTCCCCTTATCGAAGCAGTTCGGCAGATCCCTAGGTACGCCAAGTTTTTAAAGGAGCTGTGCACAAACAAGAGGAGGAAAGGCGAGTGCGCACAGGTAATGCTAAATGCGCAGGCCTCAGCGATCGTGCAGCATAAGGTACCACCTAAGTGCCGAGACCCAGGTACGTTCACCATCCCATGCACTTTAGGTAAGACCACAGTGAGCAATTGCATGATTGATTTAAGCGCATCCATAAATTTGCTACCCTATTCCCTATATGCGACATTGCGCCTTGGACCACTAAAGCCTGCAGGTCTCACCATTCAGCTAGCAGATCGGTCGTGCAAACAACCTGCGGGCATGATAGAGGATGTTCTTGTGCGAGTAGGATAGCTGGTGTTCCCAGCAGATTTCTATGTGCTAGAAATGGAGGGTGAATCGAGCACCAGCAGTGCGCAGATCCTACTGGGCAGACCTTTTCTGATGACCGCGCGCACAAAGATAGACGTATGGAGGGGAACGCTCTCCATGGAGGTTGATGGCGAAGAAATCCATTTCAACATATTCAAGGGGATGCAGCATCCTCATGAAGACGCCACAGTGCACGCGATGGACAGCTAAGATGACTTGGTCGCAGATGCGCAATGCGCAAGCACAGAAAACGGTCCTGAGACACTGGCACAAGCAGAGTTGGAGGAGCAGGACGAGGAGCTGAGCAGTTGATAGAGCCTATTTATACGCATTATTTAGATCATAACCCTGTGCTTGTTTGCATTATTTTGTGTACAAGATTACTGGTTTCCAGTGTTTTTGTATTTCAGGGCAAAACGAGGGCCTAAGTCGGATACGCGCTAACAGGCAGCGTTTAGGACGCGCATCACACAGCCTGCGGAGCTAGCGGCGCAAACAGAAGAAATTGGCAGAGTCGACCTCGGTGCGCTAACCGATTGCGCTAAGCAGATGCCGTGCGCCAGGCGCAGATGTTGGTGTTTCCAAATCCTGACACGACTAGATTTGGAAGTTGCCAAGAGTGAGCCTCTGAGCAGTATATAAAGAAGAGAAGGAGGCTAGGGTTAGGAGACACACAGACGATTATTAGGATTCACAATTCGTACACCCAGGAGGCACTGCGCAGCAGGACTGGAAAACACACGAGCTTGTTGAGAGGATCTGCGCCAGCCAAGACTGCAACCTGCACGCACTGTTTGCTATTGTTCTCTTGGACACTTTAGTTATTATTTAGTGTTTCTATGATGTTTATCACTAGCATGTCTAGCTAAACGCTTAGTATCGGTTGGACATGAATCTATGAGTATTTCCTTTGAGACTTGCGCTTAATGCATAGCTTGCTTGCTTATATTAATTCTGTGCACATTGTTGGCAGCTAGTTGCATGAGTAGGGGAAGCCTTGAACCGCAAGCTTACTCTTGTTGCTTGTTGTTGTATGTTAAACTAGTTGAATAGCCTGACGGTGCCAACTAGGAGTAACGCGCTAGGTTAGGCAATTACTACCTTGATCGGATTCGTAGTTGTTTAGTCTAGTGTAAGAATTAATAGCACATGAACTTTGATCGGAACATGCGCACATGTTAGGAAGCCGTGATCGGACACTAACATTAGCAAATCGAGCTATAGATATTTAGAGTCGATGATAAGGAATACACTCATAGAGGATTGTCTGCGCCGATACACTCATTTTTTTTTTTTTTTTTTTTTTTTTTTTTTTTTTAAACCCACTCCGTTAGAGCCCCAGCCCTAACACCCACCAGGAATCGAACCTGTGACATGGAGTTTATAATACACCACCACGACCACTAGGCTAGCCCTTGGTGGGCTGCGCCGATACTTCTCAGAAGTCATAGTACTTAATCTCTATTGCCTGCGCACGTCTAGTGCAATTTCCTGCGTTACGATACCACTGTTACTTGCGCATCGCGCAACTCCGATCACTCACCCCCCAATTTCATAAGTGTAGGTTACTGGCTAAAACTGAACTGCTTGCTCCCTGTGGAGATCGACCCTTACTTAACCGCTGTACTAGTGGAAGAGGAAGGATTATATTTGACGCGTACAACGACGCGCGATCAAATTTTGGCGCCGTTGTCGGGGAGCAACACAACTAAGTTATAGCTAGTTTACGTTTTTCCTTATTAGTAACTAGTTATTTTCAGTTTGTTTTGTTTTCTCGTTGTTGTTTCTGACAGCGCGCAATCACCATCAGCCTGCGCAACCTTGAAACAGTTGCGCTGCGCAGATTCTAGTTGCGCACTGACAGACGCAACAGCATCAGTTATCTTTTAATTTAGAACAGGTCATGGAGGATAACAGTGTCGTTGGGGACAACTTAGGGGACAGAACCCCAGAGGAAGCAAGAGCACATAACCGCGCAGCCCTATTCAGAGAGGAAGTGCAGCGCGAGGTTGAAGCAAGGAGGGCCGCTGAAGTGTATCATGCGCCACCCGTGCAACAGGCCGCGCTACGCAGAACAGTGCGCGAGATGTCAGCCCCACTCACAGTTAACCAGCCATGGTGCATCGTGCTTGCGCCAGGCGGTCATTTTGAACTAAGAAGCTCGCTCATTCATCACATGCCCAAGTTCCACGGGATGAACAATGAAAATCCAGTCAAGCATGTGCGAGAGTTCCTAGTCATATGCGAGAACATGAAGACCGAAGGGGAGAGCGATGAGGCGCTGAAGATGAAGGCATTTCCATTTTCACTGTGTGATACAGCCAGACATTGGTTGATGAACTTACCCGCAGGATCAATTCACACATGGGAGCAGCTGCAGAAGAAGTTCCTGGACAAATTCTATCCAGCAGCAAAGATCGCGCTACTCAGGAGAGAACTGGCCGCGCCGAGGCAGAGCGCAGGAGAGTCACTGTCAGAGTATTACGAGCGTTTCAGGGAGCTAGAGGCCAACTGCTACAATCATGGCCTACCCAGAATGTGCTGATAGAGAATTTCCTGAATGGGCTGCTGCCCATGGAGCTGAGATTATTGAACGCATGCGCAGGAGGCGACATTTGCAACATGTACCCAGAAGACGCGTGGCAGCTCATAGAAGACTCTGCTGGGCAGGTAAGACATCAGCTAACACTTGAAAATAGTCGTACTCGTTCTGTGCATCAGGTAGAAACAAGCGCTGAGATCAAGGAAATGAAGGCCATGCTGCAGAAGTTGATGAGTGTGCAAAGCGCACAACCAATTGCGCCAAAGGTATGTGAATTCTGCAGGTCCACCGAGCACAAAATTGATGAGTGTCCCACACTTTTCGAGGAATCTGGAGATGTCAATGCTCTTGGAGGATGGGATAACAGAGGACCACAGAGGCAGAATCAGCCGCGCTTTGGACTGGCAGCAAATGGATTCAGATGGAAGGAGGAAAACAATTTCCAGAGGCAGTCCACAGATCAGCGCACACCACAGCAGACGCAACAAGCTGCGCCCTACAATCCACCGCATCGCCGCACTGACGCACCAGCGCATAACAATCAGCAACCAAGGCGATCTTTGGAAGATATCGTGGGGCAGCTAGCAGACACGGTGCGCAAAAATGACGAGAAGTATGACAAGAGGTTCGAGTCCATAGAAAAGCAGCTATCATAGATCGAAACCACGGTGTATGAGCTGAAAAAGAGCGATGGCAACCTACCTTCGCAAGTGATTCAGAACCCCAAAGGAGGAGTCAATGCAGTGACACTGAGGACTGGGCGCACGATAGAAATAGAGCAGACCGCGAAGGCGCCCGCGTAACCAGTTGCGCAAGTCCCGGATCCAGCAGAACAGAATGCGCAACCAGAGCAAGATGCGCAACCAGAAGTACCAGCCACAAGCCAGCAGGGCGAAGCGCCAGGTATAACACAATTAAAAGACAAGGGCACGAATCGTACTAATATACCTGCACCTTTTCCTGTGCAGGCACCATCGACTAGAAAGGAAGCGCTGGACAAGGAGCTATACGAGTTATTCAGCAAGGTGGAAATAAACATTCCCCTTATCGAAGCAGTTCGGCAGATCCCTAGGTACGCCAAGTTTTTAAAGGAGCTGTGCACAAACAAGAGGAGGAAAGGCGAGTGCACACAGGTAATGCTAAATGCGCAAGGTACGTGCAGCATAAGGTACCACCTAAGTGCCGAGACCCAGGTACGTTCACCATCCCATGCACTTTAGGTAAGACCACAGTGAGCAATTGCATGATTGATTTAAGCGCATCCATAAATTTGCTACCCTATTCCCTATATGCGACATTGCGCCTTGGACCACTAAAGCCTGCAGGTCTCACTATTCAGCTAGCAGATCGGTCTTGCAAACAACCTGCAGGCATGATCGAGGATGTTCTTGTGCGAGTAGGAGAGCTGGTGTTTCCAGCAGATTTTTATGTGCTGGAAATGGAGGGTGAATCAAGCACCAGCAGTGCGCAGATCCTACTGGGTAGACCTTTTCTGATGACCGCACGCACAAAGATAGACGTGTGGAGGGGCACGCTTTCCATGGAGGTATATGGCGAAGAGATCCATTTCAATATATTCAAGGGGATGCAGCATCCTCATGAGGACGCCACAGTGCACGCAATGGACAGCTTAGATGATTTAGTCACAGATGTGCAATGCGCAAGCGCAACAATAGGACCAGAGCCACTGGCACAGACAGAGCAGGACGAGGAACTGAGCAGTGCTGAACCAGAACTCAGACAGGTACACGATTTAGTTCATATCTGCGCTGCCAATAAAATCTTGCCCTCTATTGAACAGGCACCCAAGGTCGAGCTGAAGCAACTTCCCGAGCACCTCAAATACATTTTCTTGGGAAATGAGGACACCCTGCGAGTGATCATAAAGAAAGGATTAGAAGAGGAGCAAGAAGTGCGTTAACAGCAGGTGCTGCGCAGGAACCAGCGCGCTATAGGATGGACACTGGCAGATCTGCGTGGAGTTAGCCCAGACGTATGCATGCATAGAATTCTGTTGGAAGATGGTGCCAAACCATCCAGAGAGGCTCAGCGCAGATTGAACCCAAATATGATGGAGGTAGTGCAGAAGGAAATTCTAAAAAGTTGCTTGACGCAGGAGTCATCTACCCCATCTTGGACAGTAAATGGGTCAGTCCAGTGCACGTTGTGCCTAAGAAGGGAGGAATCACAGTGGAAGAGAATGCGCAGGGCGAGCTAGTTCCCAAGCGCATCCAGACTGGATGGTGCATGTGCATCGACTACAGGAAGCTTAACGCAGTAACGCGCAAGGACCATTTCCCGCTACCCTTTATGGATCAGATGCTGGACAGATTAGCAGGTAAGCCTTATTTTTGTTTCTTGGACGGATATTCAGGGTACAATCAGATACCCATTGCTGCGGAGGATCAAGAGAAGACCACGTTCACCTGCCCGTTCGGTACATTTGCGTTTCGGCGCATGTCATTTGGGCTGTGTAACGCGCCAGGTACGTTCCAACGCCTTGTCATGAGCATTTTTTCTGATATGATTGGTATATGCATAGAAGTGTTCATGGATGATTTTACTGTATATGGAGGTACCTTTGATGCATGCTTAACTCATTTAGATAAAGTTTTAGAGCGCTGCATCTCTAAGAACCTAGTACTCAATTATGAAAAATGTCATTTCATGGTAACGCATGGTGTAGTGCTAGGACACATTATCTCAGAGGAGGGGATCAAGGTAGACAAAGCTAAGATAGACCTTATTTCTAATCTATCTTACGCCACAAACGTGCGCGATGTGAAGTCATTCTTAGGGCACGCCGGATTTTACAGGCGTTTTATAAAAGACTTCTCTAAAATCTGTATTCCCCTGTCTAACCTCTTGCAAAAGGATGTGTGCTTCGATTTTTCTGATGAGTGCAGGACCGCGTTCGATAAGCTGAAGGAAGCGCTGACCAGTGCGCCAGTGATGCGCGCACCAGACTGGAACCTGCCATTTGATTTGATGTGCGACGCCAGCGATTATGCAGTAGGTGCAGTCCTGGGGCAGCGAGTGGACAAGAAGCCGCACGCCATCTATTATGCGTCGCGCACACTGGACGCTGCGCAGAAGAACTACACCACCACGGAGAAGGAGCTTCTGGCAATTGTGTTTGCGCTAGAGAAGTTCCGTGCATATGTTCTAGGCGCTAGGGTCATCATATACACAGACCACGCAGCCATCCGCTACCTAATGTCCAAGAAAGAAACTAAGCCGCGCCTGATGCGCTGGGTGCTCCTACTGCAGGAATTCGACCTGGAGATCAAGGATAAGAAGGGCACAGAGAACACAGTTGCGGATCACCTAAGCAGAATCGTGAAGGAGGAGGAGCCAGGGCAGATCACTGAGACATTTCCTGACGAGCATCTGAAGGCGCTGACAGGTAAGGTACCCTGGTATGCGCACATTGCGAATTACCTGATCACAGGTACGTTTCCTCCGCATTTCAATAAAACCCAGTGCATGAGATTGAAACATGAGTCCAAGCATTATATTTGGGATGATCCTTATATGCTTAGAATAGGACCAGATCAGATATTGAGGCGCTGCGTGCCTGACCATGAATTTAACTCCGTTTTGATGTTTTGTCATGCGCACGCATGTGGAGGACACTTTGATCCCAAGCGCACTAGCAGGAAGGTCCTGGACTGCGGATTTTATTGGCCGCACCTGTTTAGAGACGCATATGACTATTGCAGGAATTGTGACAGGTGCCAGCGCACGGGAGGCATATCAGCGCGCAACGAGATGCCGCAGACGCCAATTCTAGTGGATGAAGTGTTTGACATATGGGGAATTGACTTCATGGGGCCTTTTCCCCCGTCTGCAGGACATGAATACATATTGGTCGCGGTGGACTATGTCTCCAAATGGGTCGAAGCTAAGGCCACACGGAAGGATGATGGTAAGACGGTCGCTGAATTTCTAAAAACTAACATCTTTTGCAGATACGGGGTGCCTAAGGCAATCATCAGCGACCAGGGGACGCACTTTTGCAACAGGATGGTGGCGCAAGTTTTCAAGCATTATAGGGTGCGCCACAAGACGTCCACTGCTTATCATCCTCAGACAAATGGGCAGGCCGAGGTCTCCAACATAGAAATCAAGCGCATCCTGGAGAAGACTGTGAGACCATCGCGCAAGGATTGGAGCCAGCGCCTGGACGATGCGCTGTGGGCATACCGCACTGCGCATAAGACACCAATCGGGACTTCACCCTTTCGGTTGGTCTACGGAAAAGCATGCCACCTGCCAGTAGAGCTAGAACACAAAGCATATTGGGCCCTACGCATTTGCAACTTGAACCTAGATGAGGCTGGCAAAGAGCGCGCGTTTGAGCTGAGTGAATTAGAAGAGCTGCGCCTGGATTCCTATAAGGGACTGCGCGATTACAAGGAGCGGACAAAGGCGTTTCATGACAAGCATATCCTCAGACGCACTTTTGAGCCAGGAGACCAGGTATTATTATTCTCATCACGCCTGAAGCTCATGCCTGGAAAGCTGCGCAGCAAATGGACTGGACCGTACACAGTCACCAAGGTTTTCCCTTATGGAACAATCGAGTTAGAAAATGAGCACCGGCATCGTTTTCAGGTCAATGGGCAGAGAGTCAAACGGTATCTAGGAGAACCTTGGGACGACACAGTGCGCGACATTGACTTGGCAGAACCTGAGATAGCAGATGCGCCAGCTGCTGCGCCAGAGGCACCACCAGATGCACCAGAGGGAGAACTGGAAACTATTGCTCACATTTCTTCTTCCTCTTCATCTACCCTCGTTACTGCAGACTTCTCACATATTATCCATGTTGACTACCCTTCTCACCCTTTGCGCAGGACCAAGCAGAACACAGCACATGCACAAGCGCAGGGTCACTCAGGAGCAAGAGTGGGGGAGGTCGCTGGCACCCATTTGGGCACGTAACGAGGTACAGTTGAGCCAACGACGTTAAACAAAGGCACTTTTCGGGAGGTAACCCGACTCGTTTTACTTTTTTATGTCTTTCTTTTAGTCTTTCTAATGTCTTTTAGTTAGTCTAGGTCTCGTAGTTTTTTTAGTCGAGCAGCAGTGCGCAGGACCGCTGCGCCAGTCAGAGGGGTATATAAGGGCAGGACTTAGAAAATTTCAGCACTTTTCACACTCGACCGTTGCAAGCAGCTCCAGCCTTCACACCTCCACCCGCTGTCCGGCGCCCAACCCAGCTCCAGTCTAGAGAGATTCAAGGATCACACGGCCGCACTACCCCCAGGTAACCTTTCCCCCAGATCTGAGCACGATTCCAGTAGGGTTTTGTACGGAGGAGTGTTCTAGGGTTTTGAAATCGCACCAGGTTAAAGTGCGCCGATTGGAGTGGTGTTTAGAGGGTTTTGTAGGCGGGCAGTAGGCGCTCCTTTGGTGAAAGTTTCAGTGCATTCGGAGGAGTTTGGATTTTTGGAAGTGTTTGAGGAGTGTTGACCAGCGTTGACCCGAGCACCCCAGCCACAATGCAGCCTGCCGCGGACCAGGAGACCCCAGCTGTTTTCGCCAGCAAGTACACCGCATTTCTGAGGCAGGACATGTACGAGACTCCGTACATTAGCAGGGACTTCCTGCGCGAGGTCTGACTGGAGGACCTCGTTGTGGAGAGGCTGGCGTTAGCAGGCTGGGAGGCACTGTTGGAACTCAATAGCGCATCAGACAAGGAGGATACGTGCGAATTTTTAGCGTCACTGGAGGCGGGCAACCAGGAGATCAGGTACCGACATAGGGGCGTCTGGTACATTGCCTCAGCTAAGAGGCTGAAGCGCACACTGAGGTGTGCTAAGGTGCGCGAGGAAGACATGGACACGCACACCAACCAGGAGGCTTGACGCGAGATGGCGACCGGGCCAGTCTTTGCCGCGGGGCGCAGCAGGGGACGAGAGCTGCGTGACCCGTGGATGTTCTACCTATGGCGCCTGGTCACTTATGCAGTCATCGGGCAATTTAATGGTGCGCCCAAGATCAACCTCCTGGACTTGGACATCTTAAGGGGGCTGTATTACGGAAGGAAGGTGCTATTTGTTTCGGACATGGTGGTCCACTGGAGCCGGGTCAGCACAAGGGGACCGCTGACTTGCGGAGGTATTATTACGCACCTGCTGCGGGCGTTACATGGAGAGCCCGAGGTGCCAGAGCACACTCTGGTGCCGGCTGTCCCTCTGGACCGCGCCCGCATGCTGTAGATCAGGGCGGTGGCTGTGAGGGACGATGGCACATTGGAATGGTGCTACCGCCTGCAGCCGGCCAGAGTGCCAAGGCCAAGGGCAGAGAGCAGTGCGCAGGCAGCAGAGGCCGCGCAGGAAATGGAGGAGGACGAGGCCCCAGAGCAAGTTGTGCCTCCAGGCAGGCGCGCAAGGACCCGCGCGCAGACTGGAGCGCATCGGAGGGCCCGCGCACCACAGGGGGAGCCAGTCACCATTTCCATCGAGGATTCTCCCCCTCGTGCACGCGGAAAGCGCCCAAGGACCGAGGCTGAGGAGGCGCCTGAGGAAGCGTCCGCAGAGCAGCGCATGATGTTCAACGTCATGCGCGTGCTCAAATATTTAGCGCCAGAGGGGGCGGACTTAAGCATGAGCCCACCATCAGGGTGGAGATTTGGAGACGCAATTCCCCCTCTCCTCAGCCTGCACCGACCACCTCCAGGGTCTCCCAGTGAGCCGCATCAGCCAGCCAGCCCTCTTACTCAGCCCCCAGTGCATCCAGCAGAGCCCTTCCCAGCACCAGCACCAGCAGCACCAACACCAGCAGCACCAGCAGAACCCACCCCCGAACCAGAACAAGTACCCGCACCTGCACCGTCCCCTGCCCAGCCGTCCATTCCAAGGTCCCCTATAGCCGAACCCATCATTAGCACCAGCTCAGACTCGCTATGGGAACCCGTTCTAGAGGATGACGACGAGGCGCAGCCTGTCGCCCTATCAGTTGTACCGCCTTCCTCCAGTTCCGAATATATGACGGATTCTTCCGAGGAGGAGGCGCATAGTTCAGCGGCTGCGTCCACTATTTTCCTTTATATGCTGAACTTTATTTGATATTCTGTTGCTATATTTATGTGCTTGACTCTTGTGCTACATATTTTGTGCCCCTATGCTATAGTTGCGCTGCTTTGACTATATGTTCTTCATTTTTATATTCTTTATTTTGCTTGCATGCATCAGTTCTGCATGTGCGCGTTCCCTGTGCACTTGAGCTTGAGTCGTGGGGACACGTCTCGGTTTAAGTGTGGGGGGGGGAGCGTTACATGTACATTTCACGTCTTTTTGAGCTTTATAGTGTAGCTTAGTTTTATTGAAGGAAACAGTAGCAGTAGTGCGCTTGAGTGAGGGTTGCGCGTACTGTTCAGCTTGTTTGCGCTATCCATATTGCGTCGTGCGCTGTCAACTATTTTTAGTATATTTTTTTCGTTTTTCTGCTCCTGTTAGTTTGGATATACAGGGGATGTGGAGTTGACAGAAACGCTCTAGAGAGGCGGTTAGTCGCTCGCGCTTCAGAGGAGAGGTATATGGTCAAGAGCGCGAGTGGAGGCCTGTGCTTCGCGACCTTCGGAACAAGAGAGCGCGCTCAGTCACGCAGATGCCGAAGGCAGATACCCAAAGCGTGGCGAGGTGGGAAAACAGACCACCTTCCCTCTGAAAGTTGAGCTAAGGAAGGCTGGCGCGGGTGTAAACGCGTGCGCCGACCTGCGCAGATAGACCAAGGAGGGAGAGCGAGGCGGTGTTCCATAGCTGTTATCCGGAGGCCGAGACTGGAACCGTTCTGGGAATATGAGAAATCATAGACAAAGCTGTACAAAAGAAAAAATACCAGCAGATGAAATGCGCTACAAAAGAATCAGCATGCGCACAAGTACCAGCGAGCGCAAAATCCATAGAAAAAAGGCTTGAGTTCCCAGGAAGTGCACGGAAGAATCACGCACGGGAAGAAGCTGGCGCTGTTAACCATATACCCATCCTCGGAGTAAGAGCTGACAGCCTGGCACCTATAAAGAGCTATCTCCCAGCCATCCGAAATGATTTTCATCCCAGCTGAGAGATAATGAATTGCGAAATCCCTATACTTAAACTGTTGACAGCAGCTGTGCGCAGGTGGTAGAGCATCGCAAGGGGATCAGTAGTGCAGATCGCGCCAGAGTGCAAGACTGTGCGCTAGACTCCATAGAGGTAGTAGTATCCGTGCTTGAGTGCTTGTTCGAGGACGAACAAGGGGCAAGTGTGGGGGGTTTGATAGAGCCTATTTATACGCATTATTTAGATCATAACCCTGTGCTTGTTTGCATTATTTTGTGTACAAGATTACTGGTTTCCTGTGTTTTTGTATTTCAGGGCAAAACGAGGGCCTAAGTCGGATACGCGCTAACAGGCAGCATTTAGGACGCGCATCACACAGCCTGCGGAGCTAGCGGCGCAAACAGAAGAAATTGGCAGAGTCGACCTCGGTGCGCTAACCGATTGCGCTAAGCAGATGCCGTGCGCCAGGCACAGATGTTGGTGTTTCCAAATCCTGACACGACCAGATTTGGAAGTTGCCAAGAGTGAGCCTCTGAGCAGTATATAAAGAAGAGAAGGAGGCTAGGGTTAGGAGACACACAGACGATTATCAGGATTCACAATTCGTACACCCAGGAGGCACTGCGCAGCAGGACTGGAAAACACACGAGCTTGTTGAGAGGATCTGCGCCAGCCAAGACTTCAACCTGCACGCACTGTTTGCTATTGTTCTCTTGGACACTTTAGTTATTATTTAGTGTTTCTATGATGTTTATCACTAGCATGTCTAGCTAAACGCTTAGTATCGGTTGGACATGAATCTATGAGTATTTCCTTTTGAGACTCGCGCTTAATGCATAGCTTGCTTGCTTATATTAATTCTGTGCACATTACTGTCAGCTTGTTACATGAGTAGGGGAAGCCTTGAACCGCAATCTTACTCTTGTTGCTTGTTGTTGTTTGTTAAACTAGTTGAATAGCCTGACGGTGCCAACTAGGAGTAACGCGCTAGGTTAGGCAATTACTACCTTGATCGGATTCGTAGTTGTTTAGTCTAGTGTAAGAATTAATAGCACATGAACTTTGATCGGAACATGCGCACATGTTAGGAAACCTTGATCGGACACTAACATTAGCAAATCGAGCTATAGACATTTAGAGTCGATGATAAGGAATACACTCATAGAGG
The DNA here is from genome assembly GCA_963678935.1 of Umbilicus rupestris. Lineage (NCBI taxonomy): Eukaryota > Viridiplantae > Streptophyta > Magnoliopsida > Saxifragales > Crassulaceae > Umbilicus > Umbilicus rupestris. The sequence goes on along the minus strand of OY787610.1, from coordinate 9,834,266 downwards.
ATTGTCTGCGCCGATACTTCTCATAAGTCATAGTACTTAATCTCTATTGCCTGCGCACGTCTAGTGCAATTTCCTGCGTTACGATACCACTGTTACTTGCGCATCGCGCAACCCCGATCACTCACCCCCCAATTTCATAAGTGTAGGTTACTGGCTAAAACTGAACTGCTTGCTCCCTATGGAGATCGACCCTTACTTAACCGCTGTACTAGTGGAAGAGGAAGGATTATATTTGACGCGTACAACGACGAGCGATCAGCAGTGCTGAACTAGAACTCAGACAGGTACACACTATAGTTCATACTTGCACTGCTAATAAAATCTTGCCCTCTATTAAACAGGCACCCAAGGTCGAGCTGAAGCAACTTCCAGAGCACCTCAAGTACATATTCTTGGGAAATGAAGACACCCTGCCAGTGATCATAAAGAAAGGATTAGAAGAGGAGCAGGAGGCGCAATTACAGCAGGCGCTGCGCAGGAACCAGCGCGCTATAGGATGAACACTTGCTGATCTGTGTGGAGTGAGCCCAGACGTATGCATGCATAGAATTCTGTTGGAAGATGGTGCCAAACCATCCAGGGAGGCTCAGCGCAGATTAAACCCGAATATGATGGAGGTAGTGCAGAAGGAGATTTTAAAGTTGCTTGACGCAGGAGTCATTTACCCCATCTCGGACAGCAAATGGGTCAGTCCAGTGCACGTTGTGCCAAAGAAAGGAGGAATCACAGTGGAATGACTCCCAGACTGGATGGCGCATGTGCATCGACTATAGGAAGCGTAACGCAGTCACGCGCAAGGACCATTTCCCGCTACCCTTTATGGATCAGATGCTGGATCGATTAGTAGGTAAGCCCTATTTTTGCTTCTTGGACGGATATTCAGGGTACAACCAGATACCCATAGCTGCGGAGGATCAAGAGAAGACCACGTTCACCTGCCTGTTCGGTACGTTTGCGTTTCGGCGCATGTCATTTGGGCTGTGTAACGCGCCAGGTACGTTCCAACGCCTTGTGAGCATTTTTTCTGATATGATTGGTATATGCATAGAAGTGTTCATGGATGATTTTACTGTATATGGAGGTACCTTTGATGCATGCTTAACACATCTTGATAAGGTCTTAGCGCGCTGCATTTCAAAGAACCTAGTACTCAATTATGAAAAATGTGATTTCATGGTAACGCATGGTGTAGTAATAGGACACATTATCTCGCAGGAGGGGATCAAGGTAGATAAAGCTAAAATTGATCTTATTTCCAATCTACCTTATGCCACTAGTGTGCGCGATGTGAAGTCATTCCTCGGGCACGCTGGCTTTTACAGGCGCTTCATAAAGGATTTTTCTAAAATTTGTATACCCCTGTCTAACCTCTTGCAAAAGGATGTGTGTTTCGAGTTTATTGATGAGTGCAGGGCCGCATTTGATAAGCTGAAGGAGGCGCTGACCAGTGCGCCAGTGATGCGCGCGCCAGACTGGAACCTGCCATTTGAACTGATGTGTGACGCAAGCGATTATGCAGTAGGTGCAGTCCTGGGGCAGCGAGTGGACAAGAAGCCGCACACCATTTATTATGCATCGCGCACACTGGACGCTGCGCAGAGGAACTACACCACCACGGAGAAGGAGCTTCTGGCAATTGTGTTTGCGCTGGAGAAGTTCCGTGCATATGTTCTAGGCGCTAGGGTCATCATATACACAGACCACGCAGCAATCCGCTACCTAATGTCCAAGAAGGAAACTAAGCCGTGCCTGATGCGCTGGGTGCTCCTACTTCAGGAATTTGACTTGGAAATTAAGGATAAGAAGGGCACGGAGAACACAGTTGCTGACCACCTGAGCAGGATCGTGAAAGAGGAGGAGCCAGGGCAGATCACGGAGACATTTCCTGACGAGCATCTGATGGCGCTGACAGGTAAGGTACCATGGTATGCGCACATTGCGAATTACCTGGTCACAGGTACGTTTCCTCCTCATTTCAATAAAACCCAGTGCATGAGATTGAAACATGAGTCCAAGCATTACCTTTGGGATGATCCATATATGGTCAGAATAGGACCTGATCAGATCTTAAGGCGCTGCGTGCCTGACCATGAATTTAACTCAGTTTTGATGTTTTGTCATGCGCACGCATGTGGAGGACACTTTGGTCCGAAGCGCACGAGCACAAAGATCCTGGACTGCGAATTTTATTGGCCACGCTTGTTCCGTGACTCCTATGAATACTGCAAGAACTGTGACAGGTGCCAGCGCACAGGAGGCATATCAGCGCGCAATGAGATGCCGCAGACGCCGATTCTAGTGGATGAAGTGTTTGATATATGGGGAATTGACTTCATGGGGCCATTTCCCCCATCTGCCGGCTATGAATATATATTGGTCGCGGTGGACTATGTCTCCAAATGGGTCGAGGCTAAGGCCACACGAAAGGATGATGGTAAGACAGTCGCTATTTTTTTGAGAACTAACATCTTTCGCAGGTACGGGGTACCTAAGGCGATCATTAGCGACCGGGGGACGCACTTTTGTAACAGGATTGTGGCGCAAGTTTTCAAGCATTATGGAGTGCACCACAAGACGTCCACTGCTTATCATCCTCAGACAAATGGACAGGCCGAGGTTTCCAACAGAGAGATCAAGCGCATCTTGGAGAAGATTGTGAGACCATCGCGCAAAGATTGGAGCCAGCGCCTAGACGACGCGCTGTGGGCATACCGCATTGCGCATAAGACGCCAATTGGGACTTCACCGTTCCGGTTAGTTTACGGAAAAGCATGCCACCTGCCAGTGGAGTTAGAGCACAAAGCATATTGGGCCTTACGCATTTGCAACCTGAACCTCGACGAGGCCAGAGGAGCGCGCATTTGAGCTAAGCGAATTAGAAGAGCTGCGCCTGGATGCCTATGAGGGACTGCGCGATTACAAGGAGCGGACAAAGGCGTTTCATGACAAGCATATCCTCAGACGCACTTTTGAGCCAGGAGACCAGGTATTATTATTCTCATCATGCCTGGAAAGCTGCGCAGCAAATGGACAGGACCGTACACAGTCACCAAGGTTTTCCCCTACGGAACAATCGAGTTAGAAAACGAGCACCGGCATCGTTTTCAGGTCAATGGGCAGAGAGTCAAACGGTATCTAGGAGAACCTTGGGACGACACAGTGCGCGATATTGAATTGGCAGAACCTGAGATAGCAGATGCACAGGTTGCTGCGCCAGAGTCATCACCATACGCGCCAGAGGGAGTACAGGGGACTATTGCTCATATTTCTTCTCCCTCTTTACCTACCCTCGTTACTTATAATTTATCACGTACTATTAACCATGCTGACCACCCGCCCGAACCTTTGCGCAGGACAAAGAAGAACACAGCACATGCACAAGCGCAGGGTCACTCAGGAGCAAGTGTGGGGGAGGTCGCTGGCACACATTTGGGCAAGTAACGAGGTACAGTTGAGCCAACGACGTTAAACAAAGGCACTTGTCGGGAGGTAACCCGACTCGTTTTACTTTTACATGTTTTTCTTTTAGTTTTTCTCGTGTCGTTTAGTTAGTTAGGACTTGTAGTTTTTTTTTGTCGAGCATGCATGTCTGCGTTCTCCGTGCGCTTGAGCTTGAGTCGTGGGGACACGTCTCTGTTTAAGTGTGGGGGGGGGGGGGGAGCGTCAACCTTTGCATTTCACGTTTTTTTGAGCATTATAGTGTAGCTTAGTTTAATTGAAGGAAGCAGTAGCAGTAGTGCGCTAGTGTGCGGGTTGCGCACACTGTTCAGCTTGTTTTGCGCTATCCGTATTGCGTGCGCTGCTATCAACTATTTTTAGTATATTTTTTTCGTTTTTTCTGCTCCTGTTAGTTGGGATATACAGGGGATGTGGAGTTGACAGAAACGCTCTAGAGAGGCGGTTAGTCGTTCGCGCTTCGGAGGAGAGGTATATGGTCGAGAGAGCTAGTGGAGGCCTGTGCTTCGCGACCTTCGGAACAAGAGAGTGCGCTCAGTCACGCAGATGCCGAAGGTGAATACCCAAAGCGTGGCGAGGTGGGAAAACAGACCACCTTCCTTCTGGAAGTCGAGCTAAGGAAGGCGGGCGTGGGTGTAAATGCGTGCGCCGACCTGCGCAGATAGACCAAGGAGGGAGAGCGGGGCGGTGTTACATAGCTGTTATCTGGAGGCCGAGACTGGAACCGTTCTGGGAAAGATAGGAACCATAGACAAAGCTGTACAAAAGAAAAATACCAGCAGATGATATGCGCTACAAAAAGAATCAGCATGCGCACAGATAAGCACCAGCGTGCGCAAAGTCCACAAAGAAAGTCTGCCCACCAAGGGCTAGCCTAGTGGTTGTGGTGGTGTATTATAAACTCCATGTCACAGGTTCGATTCCTGGTGGGTGTTAGGGTTGGGGCTCTAACGGGGTGGGTCTTTAAAAAAAAAAAAAAAAAAAAAAAAAAAAAGTCCACAAAGAAAGTCATCAAAAGGCTCGAGTTCCCAGAAAGCGCGCGGAAGAATCACGCACGGGAAGAAGCTTGCGCTGTTAACCATATACCCATCCTCGGAATGAGAGCTGACAACCTGGAGCCTATGAAGAGCTATCTCCCAGCCATCCGAAATGATCTTCATCCTAGCTGAGAGGTAATGAATTGCGAAATCATTATATTAAAACTGTTGAAGGCAGTTGCGCGCAGGTGGTAGAGCAGCGCAAGGTGATCAGTAGTGCAAATCGCGCCAGAGTGCAAGACTGTGCGCCAGACTCCAGAGAGGTAATGGTATCCGTGCTTGAGTGCTTGTTCGAGGACGAACAAGGGGCAAGTGTGGGGGGTTTGATAGAGCTTATTTGTACACATTATTTAGATCCTAACCCTATGCTTGTTTGCATTATTTTATGTACAAGATTACTGGTTTCCAGTGTTTTTGTATTTCAGGGCAAAACGAGGGCCTAAGTCGGTTACGCGCTAACAGGAAGCGTTTAGGACGCGCATCACACAGCCTGCGGAGCTAGCGGCGCAAACAGAAGAATTGGCAGAGTTGACCACGGTGCGCTAACCGATGTCGTGCGCCATGCGCAGATGATGGTGTTTCCAAATCCTGACACCACCAGATTTGGAAGTTGCCAAGAATGAGCCTCTGAGCAGTATATAAAGAAGAAGAAGGCTAGGGTTTCAAAAAAAGAGAGATCATAATTCAGCGAGAGAGCGGAAGAACTGAAAAACACACGAGCTTGTTGAGAAGACCTGCGCTAGCCGACTGCGCCAGCCGAGACTGCAACCTGCACGCACTATTTGCTATTGTTTTCTTGGACACTCTAGTTATTATTTACTGTTTCTATGATGTTTACCACTAGCATGTCTAGCTAAACGCGTAGTATCGGTTGGGCATGAATCTATGAGTATTTCCTTTGAGACTTGCGCTTAATGCATAGCTTGCTTGCTTATATTAGTTATGTGCACATTGTTGGCAGCTAGTTGCATGAGTAGGGGAAGCCTTGAACCGCAATCTTACTCTTGTTGCTTGTTGTTGTATGTTAAACTAGTTGAATAGCCTGACGGTGCCAACTAGGAGTAACGCGCTAGGATAAGCAATTACTACCTTGATCGGATTCGTAGTTGTTTAGTCTAGTTCAAGAATTAATAGCTCGTGAACTTTGATCGGAACATGCGCACATGTTAGGAAGCCTTGACCGGACACTAACATTAGCAAACCAAGCTATAGACATTTAGAGTCGATGATAAGGAATACACTCATAGAGGATTGTCTGCGCCGATACTTCTCATAGTCATAGTACTTAATCTCTACTGCCTGCGCACGTCTAGTGCAATTCCTGCGTTTACTACTGTTTACTCGCGCATCGCGCAACCTCAATCACTCACACCCTCAGTTTTCGTAAGTGCAGGATACTAGTTAAAGCTAATCTACTGCTTCCTTGTGGATTCGACCCCGACTTAACCGTTGTACTAAGTGGAAGAGGAAGGAATTAATTTGACGCGCACAACGACCACGGATCAGTCATCTTCCCAAATTTGGAGGGCTGCCAGAAGAAGTTGCAGCAAGGAATTTACAAGAATTCAATGGAATATGTTAGACTTTAAGGCCATATGATGCCCCTGAAGAGAGGTTTAAATTAAAATTATTTCCATTAAGCTTGACTGACCTTACCAAAACTTGGTTTCTTTCTTTGCCTTCAGGAAGTATCAGGACTTGGGAGAAAATGGAGAGAAAGTTCCTTGATAAGTATTATCCCCCTGCTAAATCTGCTCAAGTGAGGAGAGAGCTTTCCACCATTAGACAAGGACCAAGTAAATCAATGTATGATTATATGGAGAGATTCGGCGCCTTGGAACAAAGTTGCTGTAATTTGGGTGTCTAGGAAAAAGATGCTTGTTGAATACTTATTGGATGGATTGAGACCCATGGAAAGGATGTTATTGGACGCAGCTGTTGGTGGTACAATTTTGAATTTGACACCTGCTGAGGTGCGAGAGCTGATTAATGAGACTGGTGACTCCTTCTCTAGCAGCTTCCTCGGGATTCATCTCAAGTTAAGGACTCTGCCGCCTCAAGCTATCCCTAGCCTGTCTTCTGGCTTCTTTCTCAAGTGGTGTCTTCAGATAGCTTCTGCTTTCATCGGATGGTGTACCAACTTCTTGCTCATTGTTATTTTGTTAGTCTTTTGAAGAAGCTCTAGCTTCAATCTTCACGGGATGCTGTAGCAACTTCTTGCGCTGGTTTTGTCACGGATGCCATTACCTTAACAAGGTGGTTTTGATTCCACCAAAGAGTTGCTTGATTCAATTAGGTGCTTGGCTCAATTCGGTTCAATTGGAAACCCTAGAAAACTGAATATTCTAGTTTAGAGTGTGAGATAAGGGGGGCAGCAAAAAGAGACGGCGGCTGCAAAAAATGGGGGCTGTGAAGGAAGAGCGGAAGTCAAGGAGTCGTGGGCAGGAAGGCGCGCATAAAAGAAGGCAGTGAGGCGCACATAGGAGAAGGCAGCGAGAGGAGGAGAGCTTCCCTCTATCATTTGATCACCGGAGTGACAACGGAAGAAGGATCATTAAAAGAGCCCCAACGGAACAACCTTTGTGACAGATTTCTTATTCTCTAAAATCAATATTTTCATTAAACTTGATGGATTGTAGTAGTAACTAAACCTGCTCAGTTTAGGGATTTGCACTGCGACGCTCAATTTGAGTTCTATGGGTTTAATGAATTTCTGCTCTTCGTTTAAAACGCATGTTTTGATTGACGGTTTAGCATTGCCTAGCAGTGAAACTACATTGATGTCAATTGCATGATAGTGGATTGCTTTTCCATGGTAGTGAAGCCTAGCGGAACAACTAGTTTGGTGTTGTTAGTCTAGTCATTGTTAAATCTGTTCGAGAACCTACCGGTTAAGAGTAGGTGGAACTCGAGAGTAGTCTTTCACTAGATGATGCATACTTGGTCAATGATTACTACTTGGAGTGCATTCTGTAAACTGATATTTTGGATTTCATAAACTCTAAACAGTTCGTGAGAATAACTCCTTATTAGTTAAGAGTAGGATTCTATACTAATTGCTCTCTCTTAAGTACGACCCTACTTACCAATTGCCAGTATAGTAGGTCTTCATAAATTTAGGTTTGCAACACCCAACAACGTGTTGTCACCTTGGCATTGGGTTTGGGAGAAAAATGCTTAGAGATTGACTTGCATCATTGTACAAGTCAAGATATTTATTTTGTTTCGTAAGATATACTAGTGCAGTGGCAAGCGGGATTGATCCCATTGGGAACTATTTTCTTAAAGGTTGTGAAAAGCAATCAAACAAAGAAGTCCTTCTTCCAACTAATGATGCAATTTAGTTCAAGATAATAACTTGTGTTAAGGTAAGTGGCATCCTTGACAAAATATGGTAGTGAAGCCTAGCGGAAGAACTGTTTGGTGTTGTTAGTTTAGTCATTGTTAAATCTATTCGAGAACCTAGCGGTTAAGACTAGGTGGAACTCGAGAGTAGTCTTTCACTAGATGATGCATACTTGGTCGATGATTACTACTTGGAGTGCATTCCCTAAGCTGATTTTTTTGGATTTGATAAACTGTAAACAGTTCGTGAGAATAACTCCTTTTTAGTTAAGAGTAGGATTCTAAACTAATTGCTCTCTCTTAGGTACGACCCTACTTACCACTTGCCAGTATAGTAGGTCTTCATAAATTTAGGTTTGCAACACCCAACGACGTGTTGTCACCTTGGCATTGGTTTTGGGAGAAAAATGCTTAGAGATTGACGCGCATCGTTGTACAAGTCAAGATATTTATTTTGTTTCTTAAGAGATACTAGTGCAGTGGCAAGCGGGATTGATCCCATTGGGAACTATTTTCTTAAAGGTTGTGAAAAGCAATCAAACAAAGAAGTCCTTATCCCAACTAATGATGCAATTTAGTTCAAGATAATAACTTGTGTTAAGGTAAGTGGCATCCTTGACAAAATATGGTAGTTAAGCCTAGCGGAAGAACTAGTTTGGTGTTGTTAGTTTAGTCATTGTTAAATCTATTCGAGAACCTAGCGGTTAAGACTAGGTGGAACTCGAGAGTAGTCTTTCACTAAATGATGCATACTTGGTCGATGATTACTACTTGGAGTGCATTCCCTAAACTGATATTCTTGGATTTGATAAACTGTAAACAGTTCGTGAGAATAACTCCTTTTTAGTTAAGAGTAGGATTCTAGACTAATTGCTCTCTCTTAGGTACGACCCTACTTTTTTTTTTTTTTTTAAAACTATGTTCTTTATTAATCAGGATCCAAAAAGCCTGGATCATGGCGAATACATAAGAGGTTGAGCTTGATCCTCAAGTGCCAGTTGGAAAACATTCCCAACTTAAAAACACTGAACAGATTATAAACCCAGCTCAACCTAAAAGAAAATAAGAGGCGCTGTTGACACCTAGAAAAAAACAAAAAGAAAGAAAAGCAAGGGAATTGAAAGGCTTCACGCAGGGGCCATATCTTCACATGAATGACTGGAATCACCCATAACTCAACTACCAAAGCTCTTTGAACCAAGCCTGCAGACTGTGAATACGCATCAAGCGGCGACCCTAATGCTAAGCCAGCCCCATAGCCAATAAAGCAACTACAGCTACTACAGCAAGGCTGCAAAAAGAGATAACCGGGAGGAATTGATAACCAGATGGCAGCAGCCACTTTCATAGGGCAGTGCAGGCTGATAAAGCGTAGCAAGCTAAAAAAACCCTTAAAAAACCAAGACATGGCAATCTCATAAGCTTGGTTCCCGCATGAACTACCAGGGAGACTAACCTCAGGACAAAAGCTATTAAAAGCCAAGGAATTATCCACTGCCTCACACCTGCTATTGTTATGCCAGCCCCATATCCAACAAAGCTTCAAGGTGTGAGAACCACAAGAAACCAGGCTGACAGCAAACAATGAAGAACCGGACGGATCAAAAGGAAACAGCAAGCTAGAAAGACCATGATAATTTTTTAACTCCAATAACACACCACTGGAGCTAAATACACATGTCATCTCGCAACCTCGATCTATAGGCATTGGTGTTTCTATCAAGATACGTGTCATCTTGCGTAATTGTAATTGTATATGGGGCTGAATAAGGCTCAATAGGGCTGCTGCCAGGAGAGCTTGGGCAGAAAACCGGCAAAAACCTCATGTCATTCCGAATACAATTTTGAACAGCTTTTGGAAGGAGCAGAAATTCCCTAACCTCCATGGGTTGTGGACAAGAAAAGGCTAAACAAACCGCCGCTTGATTAATGTAAATGGGAATGCGCCTCATTTTCTGTATTCCAAACTGCTCAAATAGAGATCTTATACCGTGAGCAAGATGCCATGGACCAGATATGTAGTTATGTTTATTAACCGCAGGCATATCAAAGTGTGAGCTCTGAATCAATGTTGGAAAGATATTGCGCTGCTTGGCCTCAGAAATAATGTGTTGTAGAAAATTCAAAAAAATTTCTCCAGCAATACCACTTTGAACATACATTGTACAAGCAAAAATAAAAATACCTTGGTGGGATCTAAATAATGCAGCTCCACATATATCGGTGATGTGGACATCAACACAAATACCTTGCAGGCCAGGTTTCCACATCTTCCAGCTCCCAGTAATTAAAGTATTGCAGTTCTGTTGTATATCAAAGAAGAACAAGGCTCTCCTAATATACTTATCATCCCAATGAGTTCCTGGTATTAAAAATACCAACACGCGAGCCCAGTAGGAAAGTTTTGAAATAAGGTTGCAACCCTCAAGATTATCATGTAAGAAATTATTCCTGGCATTCCAAATCTCCCAAAGACCAAAACAAGCTAAGCCAAATTTAAGACAGCTACGATAATCATTTTTTTGGGCAGGAGAGGCCCAAAAACGAGTCAGGGAATTAAGAGAAAGCGGTCTAGCACAAGAAAAGGCAGCAGCCAGGGTATTCCACATATCCTTAGCCCATTTCCCTCTAAAAAATAAGTGAACCAGAGATTCCTCAGAGTTAAAGCAGCAACAACATCTCGAGGTAATGGGGATACCAATTCTACGGATATTATCATCAGTTGGCAGACCACGCAAGAGCAGTCGCCACATAAAAAGAATGATCTTAGGAGGAAGCCATTTCTGCCAAATCGCAATAGTCCAACTCAGAATATTATGTTTTGTACAAAAAGTCTTCAAAAAGGCTTTAACGGTAAACAAACCAGAAGAATTCCCTGTCCATCTCAGAGTTGCTGCATTATTCCAAAATCTGAGTTTATTATAGTAGCTGACAGCAAAGTTAGGAAGTCTAGAAATGAACGAAAATCTGGTTGAAGGGTTATCAAAAACCTGCTTTACAGATTTCCCTTGTAGATCATTTAAGCAACGAATATCAAAGTGCCAGCATAGTTTTTCAATCATCATTGTACCATCCCCAGGGTCCCAAATCGACTGGGATTTCAGGTAGGAAATCAGATGATCAATAGCATTCCAAATAGGGGATCCCTTTTTTCCGAAAATAAATCTTGAACTAGCGTATCGAGCCCAAAGACATTTCTGTTGCAAAAATTCCCAGGCAAGCTTGCCATGAAAAGCTAGCATATTGTCAGAAAGGCTTCTGATGCCCAAACCCCCCATGGATTTGGGTCTACAAACCAAATCAAAACGGATCCAGTGGAATTTCTTAACCGTACCTTGGTTCCAAAGGAAGTTAGCAATAAGTCTATCAATCATCTTGAGAACACCCTTCGGAATTGGGAGAATAGCCATGACATGAAGGCTCATAGAATTGAGGACGGACTGAATTAGTGTGACCCTCCCTGCCATCGAAAGAAGATTCCTAGTCCATCCCCCAATAGTGTGACGCAGTTTTCCCAGAATGTCCTCGAAATAAATCTTCTTAATCCTGCCTTGAAGGAGAGGAGCACCCAGATATTTCGTAGGAAGAGTGGCCTCAGTAAATTGGGTAATATTCAGAATTTCTGCTTTCCTCTCTGCGCTCGTACCTCTAGAAAAAATGGCCTGGCTTTTGGAAAAGTTGAGGACTTGCCCTGATATCTTGCAAAATTTATTGAGGGACATGAGATTGTTAACTGACTGCGGACAATCCTTAGTGAAGATCAATATATCATATGCAAAAAGAAGATGATTGATCTGTATGGTGCCGCTTTTAGATTTAAAAGCCTTCAAATCACCTTCGCTGACAGAATAGTTAATTGCCTTCGATAGCCATTCCATAGCCAGCACAAAAAGCGTCGGAGAAAGGGGATCTCCTTGTCTCACTCCGCAGCAAGATTTAAAGAAACCATACCTTCGCCCATCCCAACAAACCGAATACTAGTTGTTAGAAATACATCTAAAAATCAGGTCGCACCAGACCTCACTGAACCCATAAGCCCTTAGCACATGAAAAATAAAATTCCAGGAAATGCGGTCATAGGCTTTGGACATATCCAATTTAATTAGAAGATTTCCATCAGCGCCATTTTTGTGAAGGTCATGAGTAAGGTCATGAGCAAGAGCCAGATTCGCATGAATATTACGACCTCTCACAAAACCAGCTTGTTCCTCACTGATAAAATCAGGCAAAACTTTGCCCAGCCTCTTACTGAGAATGCCAGATATGATCTTGTGGTTAACATTACACAAACTGATAGGTCTAAGATGATCAATGGAGCTTGCATTGGCCTTTTTAGGTATGAGGGATAAAGTAGTGGCAGACCACGTCGAGGGGAGCTGAAAACCTTTGAAGAAGAATTGGACAGCCTTGGTGAGATCTTCTCCAATTAAGTACCAAAAGGTCAAATAGAAGGGAACACTGAACCCATCCGGGCCTGGAGCACCACTAGCATTCATACCACGAATAACCTCAATAATTTCTTCACTTTGCGGAATAAGGATAAGCTTACTGTTCATATCTTCCGAGATGGCGTTGTTAAATAAACAAAAATATGAGATTAGAGGGGGAGGAGTGTGTCCAGTAAAAAGGTCCTGATAGTAATTGACCGCGGCAGGTCCAATCTCATCACCATTACAAGTCGATGATCCATCTTCGCGAATTAGGGTCATACGAGTTGTACTGCGTCTAGCTTTAATTGCAGCATGATAAAAGGCAGTATTCCTGTCCCCCTCTTTAAGCCAAGAAATTCTAGCCTTATCCTTAGCCATAGCCTCCTTTTGACGATGAACATCAGCCAGAAGGGCCTTTGATTTTCTAAGTCTTTGGTTGGCTTCTTCATTACCGACCTCTTGTAAATTAATTTCAGCAGCAGATACTTCATCTAAAAACATCTTCTCTTTTTTCCGCAGGTCACCAAAAACCTCCCAATTCCATTTCTTCAGAACCTTCCTGAGTTTTCTGAGCTTGTGGGCAAAATTATGAAGAGGATTGTCATGTAAGGTCCCTGTCCAGGCGGATTCAACCACATTTTTAAAGCTTGGATGAGACTCCCAAATACTAAAATAATGGAAACGGGCTTTAGGTTTTGCATCCACATCTGCTATCAGGAGAAGAGGGCAATGGTCCGAGAAGGCTCTTGTCAGGTGGGAAACCTTAGGCCAAGGGAATTGAGACGCATATTTACCATTAATCAGAAAACGGTCTAATCTTTCCCAAATGACATCATTACCTTGTCGATTATTACTCCAAGTGAAAGGAGATCCACTGAATCCAGTATCGCTAAGACCTGCCCTCATACAGATATTATTGAAATCCAAAATAGCTCCAACATCCGGAGGATTGCCACCTTTCTTTTCACAAGAATGAACTATAGCATTAAAACCTCCTCCAATAAGCCAAGGGATATCATTCCGGTCTGCAATATCAATAAGATTCTCCCAAAGAGAAATTCTCTCCATTCTCCTACAAAGAGCATAAACAAAGGAATATAGTACACTAATGTTAGAACCAGCAGTAGACAACTTACATAGAACATGTTGAGGCTGCCATTGCAAGATCTCGACATCGATGTGGTTATTCCATAAAATCCAGATCTTGTCATTAGAAGAACCACCCTGAGCAGCATAATCGAAGGGTAGAGAAATCCGAAACTGATTAATATTATTCCCATCCACCATGGGTTCAATAATAACTAGTAAATCCGGTTTGTGTTGAGAGCAGATATGCTTAAGATAAGTCATCGTGCCCCTGCTAGAGATACCTCTGATATTCCAACAAAGGATATTTATCATTGCTTTATGGCAGAAGAAAGGTTAATTTCTTGATTCTCCTCTCCTTCACCAAGGATTGGAAAATTTATTTTCTCTCCTGTATTTGAGATTTGTATGTTACCTTTATCTAGCAATTGCTGACTCCCCTCTCAAATAGGCAGGATTGAAACTCCTTGATAACAGGAAGGACCATCAGTGAAAATAGCTCTCGACCTTCTGAGGATGGATTTTGCTGGTTTAATTTTCGGGTCAAAATGTTTTGCTGAGTAGCTCACATCATTGATGTCAGATGACTCAGGCTGGTTAATGTGTTGCGTATGCTGGACCTTATTTTCAACAAGAGCCAGGTGAGTAGTGGCTGGAGCATCCCGTTCATCTGTAATTTGGAGTAGCTGGCGCTCTTCTCGAGCAACTGGTTCAATATTCTGAGGTGTATAACTTAAAGAAACTCCATCCACGCGATTACTTGTCTCATTATGGTCAGCAGAGTTGTCCTTCCCACGCCGCCTTCTATTAGAGACCTTAACCCATTCCTGACCTGTGGCCTTGATTGGTTGCCGACTGATACCTCCATGGTCTTGATCAACTCGAACTGTTTCTTTCATAAGAATATCAGGGCCATATTCAGTTTCATCCACAATATGTGTTCCAGCCATAGAACTGGGATTTGCTTTTCTGCATATACTAAGATCATGACCATGAATACTACATTTTGCGCAATAGGCTAATTTACTCTCAACCTGAATCTGTTGCCAGTATCCACCTGCATTCCCCATTGTAACCCAAAACTTCCGACGGGATTGGACGTGTGACATCCAATTCTACACAAGCTCTTGCATACCGAAGAGATGAGCAGGCTTTAGTTCGATCATCCACATCAAGAAAAGAGGAGAAAGAAGACACAATAGCTCCAATAAATGCTTTATCATAGAGAGGTAAAGGGAGGTTCGGAAGTCTAAGCCAAACCGTAGTGCAGGTCGCTTCTTTTTTCGGATCATAGCTATCAGACCACCGAAATAGCCGAAACATGGCGTGATTAATCTTACGCATTGGGCAAGTAAGGGCAGCCACTGCGTCATCCGCCGAGTCCAGAATGACTAGAACATGTCTACTATCCCACACCTCACTGATAGAAGCACGCCCTTTAATTTGCCAAGATGATTGAAAGGCCTTTTGAATCCCTGCAAGCGACGGTCTACCCATCGTAAATTTGGCAATTAGAGAGGACCCGAACCTACGAGCCCCTGCCTGGACTTCTCCGTTAGTGAACGCAACTGCCGGCTTGCCATCACGTGAGCCGAACTGACGCGAAGGAAGGCTGATAGGAGCGAAACGTGGCTGCGGCCGCGGACGAGAAGCAACAGCCGCAAAAGACTTGGAAATCCCAATCGGCTGAACCCCCAGATCTACTTTGCCTTGACTTGAAGGAACTTGCGGATCAGGTGGTTTAGGGGGCAGTGCAGTGCTTACGACCCTACTTACCACTTGCCAGTATAATAGGTCTTCATAAATTTAGGTTTGCAACACCCAACAACGTGTTGTCACCTTGGCATTGGCTTTGGGAGAAAAATGCTTAGAGATTGACACGCATCGTTGTACAAGTCAAGATATTTATTTTGTTTCCTAAGAGATACTAGTGCAGTTGCAAGATGGATTGATCCCATTGGGAACTATTTTCTTAAAGGTTGTGAAAAGCAATCAAACAAAGAAGTCCTTCTTCCAACTAATGATGCAATTTAGTTCAAGATAATAACTTGTGTTAAGGTAAGTGGTATCCTTGACAAAATATGGTAGTGAAGCCTAGCGGAAGAACTAGTTTGGTTTTGTTAGTCTAGTCATTGTTAAATCTATTTGAAATTCGCAGCGCCTCTGATAGACAGATTTGTGGACAAGCAATTGCTACAGCACACTCTTGTTCACCAATAAACTGCTTCAGCAAGAATGAACAAGGACAAATATTTGTTCACCCAGTTCGGCCAATTGCCTATGTCTGGGGAGGGCTATTCTCAGTCCTCAATCCACTAATCTCAAAGGTCTCCAAGTACACACGGTTACAACTCCACGCAACCTATGCTACTCAACCTTTGGTGGATCCTCGAACACAATCAGAGCAGGCTCTAACTTGTGTCTGCACACTCTCTACTGATATCTATCTAGAATAGCTACAGTTATTTCAAACTTAGCCTATTCTAAACAATACTCAGATTCTGCAGGGTTGCTATAGCATCTGCTGTAGCACACAGCTAATGCACAAAATAGCCGCGTCGCTCCGAAGTCTTCCGCTGAGCCGTTCGAACGATTCCATGAGCGCTGCACACTCTGGAATACTCCCCCTCACTCAGTGACCTCCTGTCACTAGCGAGCACTGCCGCCCAGACACTCGACCGAGTCACTCACCAGTTAGTTCTTCCGCGGCTGCCCTTAATCAACCAACAAACACTCTCTGCTCTGAATTGGCTTCCAGGTCAAGCTTGGATCATACTACGCAAGTCCTGATCATCTTCTGCTTCTGTCACCACAGCTGTGCGCTCACGCTCTGCTCTCGGTGATAATTGAAGATCTCGTTCGCACACCAAAAATACTCTCTCGGAATTCTGTGTGTGTTCTCACTCTTTGCGCTCTTCTTCGATCCTCCTCCTTGCTCTGAAGGGTCTTCTTTATATAGGAGCACCCACTTGCCCACTTAGAAACTCCTCTGACGCTCTTAGACGGACTGCCACGCCCTCTTTCCAAAGACCCAGGTTGCCGCTGCTCGGACAGATGCTACAGCTCTTCTGAACATGCTCCTATTATAGCTTCTCCTTATTCACTGGTCTTGTTCACGTATGTTGCTGGACTCTTGCTATAGCAGCATCTTGTTCACGTGTGCTGGTTTTGTCAAACACTGCCATAGTGCATCATCCCTATTCAAGAACCTAGCGGTTAAGAGTAGGTGGAACTCGAGAGTAGTCTTTCACTAGATAATGCATACTTGGTCAATGATTACTACTTGGAGTGCATTCCGTAAACTGATTTTTTTTGGATTTGATAAATTCTAAACAGTTCGTGAGAATAACTCTTTGTTAGTTAAGAGTAGGATTCTAGACTAATTGCTCTCTCTTCGGTACGACCCTACTTACCACTTGCCACTATAGTAGGTCTTCATAAATTTAGGTTTGCAACAACCAACGACGTGTTGTCACCTTGGCATTGGGTTTGGGAGAAAAATGCTTAGAGATTGACGCGCATCGTTGTATAAGTCAAGATATTTATTTTGTTTCCTAAGAGATACTAATGCAGTGGCAAGCAGGATTGATCCCATTTGGAACTATTTTCTTAAAGGTTGTGAAAAGCAATCAAACAAAGAAGTCTTTCTTCCAACTAATGATGCAATTTAGTTCAAGATAATAACTTGTGTTAAGGTAAGTGGCATCCTTGACAAAAATATGTACAAGGTGATCTATCAAAATGCTACAACAACATACGAAGACGGCAGCTAGAGCATTTGAAGACTACAAAACGCATACAAATTAATCTAGTAAGATGCTATAGCAACTTGTGAGGATAGCAGCTGGAGCATCCTGAAGGCCAGCATCCGCAGACTTTCTGGAGCCTTCCAAATTCAAACGATCAGCTTTTGGCGATTGTTTTGCTAATTATTTTAGGAAAGTTCAGCAGCAGTAGATTGCTCAAACAATTCAGCAAGCTCAAGTTAAAGATATGGTTCCAAAAAGGATTTTTAGAAAGAAGTTTGTTACTACCATATCTCAACAAACTCCTAAGACCTTGGGATAGATCTTGGACTACTAAAACGAGTTTAGAAGGCGCCTAAATTCTAGTGGGACTAGGACTAGGATTTCATTATTCCTTCAAGGGCTGCCAGTAAATAAGGTCAGCTCACACTCACCGAGAAAGAGACATACGTAGAAGTGAGTATGTGGCTTAGAGAAGATCAGGACTAGAGTAGTCTGATCTACACTTGATCGAGAAAACTCAACTGGAGCGCTAGCTCGTTGATAGATCAAGTACAAGCTTTGAAGCAGAGTTGCGAAGAGGAGCTGTCACAAACTAATGAAGATCAAAATCGAGTTCCCTGTTGCTCACTGGAGGTCATTGATCGAGGGGGAGCGATTGCCAGAGTCTAGAGTACTCATGGAAGTCCGACGTCACAGAGAGTGTGCGTGTTGAGTCGTGGACAGAAGCTACAACAGCTTGACCAGTAAGTTGCTATAGCATCCTGTTACACATTGTAATAGTTTAGGCTGATTTTGTGAGTTCAGGTTTGTAGCTATCTATTAATGGAAGTGTGTAGACAGTAGAGTCTGTTTTGTGTGATCAGACTGAGTGTAGATTCAAGCTAAGTTAGAATTAAAGGTTGAACTAGCATGGTCTGAGTTCTGGAATCTTTGTACTAGAAACCGAGCTTAGTGGAATCTTGAGGACTCAGGAGAATTCTTCCCAGACATAAGAAGTTGTCGAATTGGGTAAACAAATTGCTTGTGTCTTTCAGGTTCGGATGAAGTTAAAACAATTCCGGAAAGTGACCCAGAGGTTGCTATAGCAACCTGCTGATACAAGTCACCAGCAGCGCTAGTAATTTCAATTGGTCAGAGCCGATCAAACCCCCTTTGACTCCTATAGCGAACATGAAAGAAGGACAAAGCACAATCAGACCCCCGTTGCTCGAAGAAGGTAATTATGGATATTGGAAAGCTCGAATGAAAGCGTTCTTGAAGGCCATGGATGAGAAGGCTTGGAGAGCTGTGATCTCGGAATGGGCACATCCATTTGTGATGGATGATAGAGGTGTAGCACAAAAGAAATCCGAAGATCGATGGACTGCAAAAGAAGTTGCTATAGAATCAGTGAACTTCAAGGCTCTCAACGCCATAATTACTGTAGTAGATGCAAACAATTTCAAACTGATCTCGAACTGCTATGTTGCAAAACGAGCTTGGGACATTCTGGAGACAGCTCATGAGAGCAGAGACAAAGTTATGACGTCAAGGATCCAGATGATCACACAATGTATGAAAATCTAAAGAAGGTTGAAGAGGAAACCATGACAGAATTCAATGCAAGGCTATGCCACCTGTCAAACGAAGTTCATACACTCGGAGAGCCTATGAAAGAAGAAAAATTTATCCCCAAGGTGCTTAGATCACTGCCTCCAAGATTTGCCATGAAAGTCACCGCAATTGTGGAAGCTCAAGATGTCAAGAACATGTGACTGGATGCACTGATTGGCTCTCTAAAACAGTTGAGATGAAGCCAGTGAGAAGATTATTGGGCTGAAAGCAGAAACAAAGGTCAAGCAACTAGAGGAGATGATGCAGCAACTTGCTCTGCTAGCCAAAAACGTTGAAACAATTATGAAGGAACTCTGAAATTTCCGCAGCGCCTCTGCTGAGATGCAGATTGTGTACAAGCAGTTGTTACAGCACACTCTTGAACATCCAAATATGATGCAGCAAGATAGAACAAGGAACAATGGTTTGTTCACCCAGTTCGGCCAATCTGCCTACGTTTGGGAAGGGCTGAACTCCAGCCCTTAATTCACTAGCTTCTCAGTCCATAGTACAACACGGTTCGATGCACGACACCTATGCTACCTGACTTAAACTAGTCACAAAATCAGAAAAAGCACTGACTTGTGTATTGCACACCTACATACTTGAAATAATTCATAATAGCTACAACTCTGATCCCACAGACTCAGCCTATTCTAATTAATTCAATGCTACCTGAATGTCTCTGCACTTAACCACTCAGCTCTGCTCACGGAGGTGATCGAATCTTCGCACGCACTTGAATCTCTCTCTCGGTATTCTGCGTGTGTTCTCAGTATTTTCTCTCTGATTCAATGCCTTCGATGCTTTGCCCAGCCTCCTTTAAATAGGAACTCCAAGTTCCATCAATATCAAATTTTAGGAAGCCTTCCAAAAAGCTTTCCTAGATATTTGCAAGTTTGTTGAGATTTGATTTCGTAAAGCCAACTTTAGAAATCTTATATTTACCTTGAGCTTGCTGAGTTGTTTGTTGCTGATGGCATTTCCTAAGTCCATTAGGAAACCTTCCAAAATTCCATGCTCCACCAATATCAAATTTAGGAAGATCCTCAAAAATCTCAACAAGATCCTATCTCTTAATTTTTAAGAGATTTGATTTCCCAATCAAATCTTCAAGCTTGTGGCATGGAATCTTCACTGGATATTCTGAGAATATTTAGAAGCCTCTCTTTGCACTACTTCGTCATATCTGGGCAGATTCCTCTTCGGTCAAAAATTGCTGCCAAGCTGCTACAGCTCCTGCTATAGCTTCTGCTGTAGCAACTGCTTCTTCACTGAGCTTGTTCGCTGGCTGGATTTGCATAAACTGCTGTCTTCATACGGGCAGCTGCATCATCTTTCTGTCAATCTTCACGATACTCTACCTACTTATTGCGATGCTAGCAGCAACCCTCAGTACGTTCTTAGGACTGCTCCAAGTTAATCGGCATGCCATTGATTCTGGGAATCTTCTAAATTCCATTTAGAAAGCTTCCGTTGCTCTTCTCTTCAATTCTGGGCAGCTTGTCCTTCACACAGAAATCTGCTATTTAGGATGCTACAGCTCTCTGCTACACAGGTTGCTGTAGCAACGCCTTGTGCACTCTACTTGGTCATTCTGGAACGCTCTGTATCAGCTGTTGTCTTCACATGTTTTCTGTAGCAGACTCTTGTGCACCTTGTAGAAGTTTGTCAATGATGCCACATACCTTAACAATCTCCCCCTTGGCATTTTTGACAAAATCCAAGGACCCTTCTGATCTTAGGCAATCCATCTCTTCTTCAGACTCCTTCTCTAGCGCCTTCCTCAGCTTCTTCAAGATTCATCTCAGTGTAAGGACTCAAGCTATCCCTAGCTTGTCTTCTGGCTTCTTCTGAAGTGGTGTCTTCAGATAGCTTCTGCCGTCATCGGATGCTGTAGAAACTTCTTGCGCTGGTTTTGTCAGGGATGCCATTACCTTAACAATCTCCCCCTTGGCATTTTTGATAAAACATGAGCATCTTCTGCAGGGGCTCCTCTTCTCCCTCTGGGGTCGACTGGAAAATCTGCCAACACAATGCAAATATCAGAACACATCTTCTCCCCCTTTTTGTCACAAATGATGGGGGGGCCTCAAGCTAAACTCAGCAAATAGGCCAACGCCTCTTCTCCATCCACCGAAGAAGGGGAACTCTTGCTGTCTCGGCATGTGTCTCTTCTGATGATTGTGGGGGACTATCTGGTGGCTGCTCTCCACACATACTTGTACTGGTTTTCGAATCCACTGCTTCCGAGCTCTGTTGTGTCCAGCAACTCTTTTTTTCCTTCCGGCATTGTTTCGTTGTCTCACCTGATCTGTGCCAATGTCCTTTACAATCTTCATTCTCCAGTTCATTGTCCTTCAAACGTATCTGATGTTTTTGTGCACAACTGGACAGTGACAGTCCTTCATCGGCTTTGATGAGCTGAAGGTCATCTGCATGCCACGTCTGATCCTTGGCTTCATCCGGCATTGTCCGTCTGTGGGTGATCTCTACTTTTTCAAGATCGGACATCTCCTCCGAATGTGTCTCTTCTGATCACAAAAATAGCATCTGCGGCCATCGCTTCTGGATTTCTTTTCTGCTACAGGTGGTTGATACAGTGGTTGCTGTAGCAGCCTCTTGTTCACCCTTCTAGGCACATTTTTCTATACTGGTTTCTGGGAAGGACCGGTTTCTCCACGGCAATCCCATCATCTTCTGTACTGGTTTCTGGGACAGGACCGGTTTCTCCACGGCAATCCCAGCATCTTCTGGCTCCGTAGCTTTGACAAATACCATCATCCCAGTATTTTCTTCACCCGTCTATCCAAGACTAGAATAGCCACCTCCACATCTTTGGCTTGCTTGTATATCTTCAAGTGTGCTTGAGCCACTGCTAAGCATCTTTGTGGTCTTCCTGTAGAGGTTAAGCTCTTCCTTCTCTGTAGCAAACTTCTCTTCTTGATGGGCAGCCTGATCCGTAAGAGAAGTGATCATCTTCAGTAGCTCCTCTTGTTTTTCTTCCAGACACGATACTTTGGCAGTTGACGTTGGCGTTTTAGGCAAGCAAAATGAAGTGCTATTCTAGTCACGCAAATATCAAACAATATTTATAACCGAGTGACCTCGGATCGAACCCAAGGGAAAAGCGTAGACTAATTGACAACTAATCAATGCTACTAATGTAAGTCTACGGTTTTGGGGGGGGGGGGGGGGTGGTTTGTCCTCCTATAGAAGTATCTCCAGCAAGCACTAAAGACAAATGATATTCTTGAGTTCTACTTAATGAATAAAAAGGGTGACTAGGGATTCAACTTCTCTCCTAAGTTATGAGGAAATGAAATAACTCACTAATACATGCATGAACTACATTTGGTTGATAAAAGCAAGGCTAATGCATCGTCCGCTCTAGGTTCAACTCTCGCTCCTTCCCTAGAATGGAGAGGATACATAAATGACATGGTTCTCAAACTCTCATTCTATTGAACCGTGTAGAATATGAGTCCCATAACCGCACCCTCTCGGTCTATTGGCCGGTTACTCAAATCCGCTCAAAACTTAGCCTAATGTCAAGAATGCATGTCGCTCTCACGCACAAACACTCCATCTATGATCACACGATAGCCATGAAACATCCTAAGTTCAACTCTCGCTCCTTCCTTAGGGGTTCTAACCAAGCATACTCACTTAAGCATTTCGTCAAACACTTGGTGTGCATACAATGAATACATAGCTAGGGCACAATAAGATCAAACCAAACTTCATTCAATGCAATAACAATAGTGTTCTACATCATATCCAATCCTAGGGGATCCATTTAATCCCCAACCACAAAACTAACTACTCACTCATAATGAGTGTGTACAAATACATGACAACTAAGGGAAGCATAAATGTAAATACAAAGCTAGGGTTTAGGAGAGGATGATGTAGAATCTTCAATCCAAGCTTCAATCTTCCATCAAGCTTGGTCTTCCTTGAGTTTTTGTCGCCTAGGGTTGCAAAAAGTTGGAAGCTTCTTTTTAGGGTTGAGAAAATATGCAAGCTTCTGGTTCTTTACTTCTATCTCCTTCTATTTATACTTTGTGAAGATTTCCAAAAAGAGCCCGAAGTGACCGAATCAAGTGTCCATGTGATTCGCTCGAAGCTTTTGTTCAGTGGTGTCTTGAGTTTGGGCGAATCAATTATCCTGGCCGAATCACTTTTGATTCGGTCAAACGTCTTGTGGAGCTAAACTGATTCGGGCACCTCTGGGCGAATCACCTCTGATTCGGCCGAATCATCTGTTCAGTAGTGGTCTCGGACTGGGCGAATCAATTTTCTTGGCCGAATCACCTTTGATTCGGTCACACCCATTATGTAATTTAAAGTGTCTCTACTTATGCAGATTTGTGAACTAGCAGTTGCTGCAGCACACTCTTGTTCACTTAAATGCAGGCACAGCAGACAATGAATAAGACACAGATTTGTTCACCCAGTTCGGCCAATCTGCCTACGTCTGGGGAGGACTATTCTCCAGTCCTCAATCCACTCAACCAAAGGTTCAAAGCCCACTCGGTTACAACGCACGCAACCTATGTTACTTTAACCCCGTGTGGACTACTCAACACAATCAGAACAAGCTCTGATTTGTGTCAGCACACCCTCTACAATATGTCAGTCTAGAATAGCTACAATCCTCTCAAAGAACTCAGCCTATTCTATACTACACTACTCAGCAGGGTTGCTGCAGCAACAGCTGTAACACCAGCTGAAGCACTCTGTCCGCGTCGCTCCAAGGCCTCCTGCCGAGCCGATCGAACCACTCCAAGAGCGCTGCACACTCTGAGTAACTCCCCCTCACTCAGTGACCACCTCCCACTAGTGAGTTCTTCCGCACGAACCTCGACCGAGCCTTCCACCCGTCAGTTCTCCCGCGGCTGCCTTTGATCAACCAACAAGCTCCACAGCTCTAAATTGGCTTCCAGATCAAAGCACGAATCAGTCTCTGCAAGACCTGATTCTCTTCTGCAATACGCACCACAGCTCTGCGCTCAACGCTCTGCCCGTGTGTGTTGATCGAAGAACAACTCTCGTAGCACACCCAGAAAAAATCCTCACTCTGAATTCTGTGTCTACTCTCGTGTATCACTCAGCTTCGATCCCCCTCTTCAGCCCTCAAACCTTCTGCTTAAATACCCTCACCACTTTAAGCAATTTCCAGGTTTAGGCAATTGACCCACAAGATCAATTATCTCTTAAAATCTAGGAGATTAGATTTGATTCATATCTTTAAGCACATCTCCTTCTCTGACTAGTAATCCTTGCTGAAATATGCTCAGCAGCATATTAGAAATTCTTCTAAGCACTTTCACAAAGCTGCCAAACCTTCAAAACTCACCCAGCACAAAACTGCTACTCGGACAGTTGAACTAGCTCTTGAACCAGCACCTGCTGCAGCATCCCCTGCTGCATCTGCTGCTGGTTTACTTCTGCTGGTCTGCTTGATTGTTTGAGCTGCAGCAGCTCCTTGTTCACATAAGCTGGTTTTGTCAAACACTGCCATACTTGCAACAACAACCTTACTGGAACTTTGCCCTAATGCATTAGAGGTGCCTGGAAGTTATTGAAATTAACAAAGAACTGAACTACAAAGTATGTCGTCTAGAAGAAGAAAAAATTAATTTGCAGGAAGCTGTGGAGGATGAGAAGAACTGTCTAAGTCAGACCATCACCACCCTGACGACTCAAGCGAAACAGCGCGAAGAAGATTACACTACTGTGAAGGAAAAGCTGAGTCTACACAAAAGAATGGCAAAGATGCATAACATTGCATCAAGCAATCTCGATGACATTTTAGAATGTCAAAGGTACGGGGGAGGAAATACGGGTTTGGGCTACACCAGAGAAGTTGGCCTTGGAAAGATGTAGTTTGTTAAAGCGAAAGAGCCAGAACAATCTGAAGATGAAGTACAAGTGTTTGATAGGCCAACCAAACTTCATAAATCGGTTCAAAAGAAATCGCTCGGAAGAAGCAGCCAGTAGATGCTACAGCAATCTGTGCATCAACTTCTTAAAAGTGAGTCTTGGAATGATAAACACATCCTCTACTTCTGTAACCAAAGTGGTCATATACAGCAGTTCTGCCCTATCCTTACCATGTATTGGAGACCACGAAGAATGTCTTTTTTTCTATTCTACCACAAACCCCCACCAGAGCAAGGGCGTTGTTGTGCGCGTCAAATTTATTCCTTCCTTCTCCACTTAGTATAGCGGCTAAGTCAGGGTCGAATCCACAGGGAGCAAGTAGATTAGCTTTAACTAGTAACCTGCACTTACGAAAACTGGGGGTGTGAGTGACTGGGTTGCACAAGTGCGCGAGTAAACAGTAGTAAACGCAGGAATTGCACTAGACGTGCGCAGGCAGTAGAGATTAAGTACTATGACTATGAAAAGTATCGGCGCAGACAATCCTCTATGAGTGTATTCCTTATCATCGACTCTAAACGTCTATAGTTTGGTTTACTGATGTTAGTGTCCGATCAAGGCTTCCTAACATGTGCGCATGTTCCGATCAAAGTTCATGAGCTATTAATTCTTAAGACTAGTCTAAGCAGCTACGAATCCTGTCACAGTAGCAACTGATTATCCTAGCGCGTTACTCCTAGTTGTCACCGTCAACCTATTCAACTAGTTTAACATATAACAAACAAGTAACAAGAGTAAGATTGCGGTTCAAGGCTTCCCCTACTCATGCAACTAGCTGTCCACCGTGTGCACAGAATTAATATAAGCAAACAAACTACGCATTAAGCACTAGTTTCAAAGGAAATACTCATAGAATCATGCCCAATTCATACCAAGCGTTTAGCTAGACATGCTAGTAGTAAACATCATAGAAACAGTAAATAATATCGAAAGTATCCAAGAAAACAGTAACAAGCAGGTGCGTGCAGGTTGCAGAGTCTCGGTTGGCGCAGTCGGCTAGCACAGGTCCTTTCAGTAGGCTCGTGTGTTTTTCTGTTCTGCCGCTCTCTCGTGTGCTGTGGTCCTCTCTTGGTGCTATCAATGTGTGTCTCAAACCCTAGCCTTCCTCTCTTTATATACTGCTCATGAGGCCCAACCTTGGCAACTTCCAAATCTGGTGGTGTCAAGATTTGGAAACACCACTCTTTTGCGCATGGCGCACGGCATACTGGTTAGCGCAATCGATCTGCGCACCGTAGTCGACTCTGCCACTATTTTTTTTTTAAAGCATAATTTTATTGATAAATCGACCCAAAGAACCTGGATCATGGTGTTTACAAGGTCTGGGGGATGGCCTGGGAATATCCATATCCCTCCCAAACACAAAATAGGAGAGGCAATCAAAGGCCTAGAAACACAGCAAAAATTAAAAGAAGCAAAAGAGAGAATGGCATTTCCAAACTCTGAAATGGCAGCAGCAGCACTGGGAGAGAAATCTGTACACTGCCAAGGTCCGGTGATAACCAAGAGGATGCGAAAACCCACCAAGGAGCCTACTAAATGCGCTTGGCCATCCGCACAACATAAAAACCTGATCAACCAAAGCAAAGGCGTTGGAAACCAGCGAGCAAAAAACAGCACCGAGCAGCCAATTGAGCATATAAGCAAAAACATGGCAGCAAAATATAAAGAGAAGGCAGCTAGAGAAAAATAAGATGCTCAATAAAAGAGCAAGGGTGAGGCTTACTGTCCTGATCAAGAGCATGAAGAACAGACCGCGGGAGGTCTTCTCTATGAGTAGAAAAGGTAAACCTTTGTTTTGAAAAACAAAGCGCAGCAGCAGGCCGATTGAGAGAATGGCTGGTTTTGAAAATATCAATACCTTTTAGTCTGCGAACAAGTTGTCTCTTGATAGAGAAAAAAACCCAATCAACTGCTGAATCCCGACCCAACAAAGCCACATCCGAATGGGAGATTTTTAAACAAGTAAAGCTCATGTTATGACTGAAAAGCTCCAACAGAATCTGATACAAGCAATGCAGAAAATGTTTTCTCAGAGAAACAATCTTTATGGCAGCGAAGAATCTGCCAAAACTGTCTCAAATCACTACAGCCGAGCGAGAGCGCTCATCATCAACAAAAACTGCAACGTTACAAGTATTTCCTCTATAATCAGGCTGCCATGGTGACCAAAGAATATTACACTTTACAGCAGCGGGCATATTGATGTGCAGGGCTTTACAGATATTACTGGACGGCGAGTCAAGAACAAAAGGGGCCTTGATAGTGCCAGAAAGATCAGCTGCCCATTTAAAAATAATCCATCGACTGAAGCTGCAAGCATGATCATCATACATAATCTGGTTTCTGTATTTCCAGATTTCCCAAAGACAACAAACTAACACACCAAATCCGAGGCAATCCATAAAATTCTCAAAATCTGCATTAATACCCCAATCATAAAAAAGCTGGTGAAAAGATATCGGTCTCATATCATTTCAGAGGAGGGGATCAAGGTAGACAAAGCTAAGATAGATCTTATTTCTAATCTACCTTATGCCACCAACGTGCGCGACGCGAAATCATTCTTAGGGCATGCTGGGTTCTACAGGCGTTTTATCAAAGATTTCTCTAAAATTTGTATACCCCTGTCTAACCTTTTGCAAAAAGATGTGTGCTTCGACTTTACTGATGAGTGCAGGGCTGCGTTTGATAAGCTGAAAGAAGCGCTGACCAGTGCGCCAGTAACGCGCGCACCAGACTGGAACCTGCCGTTTGAGCTGATGTGCGACGCAAGTGATTATGCAGTAGGTGCAGTCTTGGGGCAGCGCGTAGACAAGAAGCCGCATGCCATTTACTATGCATCGCGCACACTGGACTCTGCGAAGAGGAACTACACCACCACGGAGAAAGAGCTTCTGGCAATTGTATTTGCGCTGGAGAAGTTCCGAGCATATGTTCTAGGCGCAAGAGTCATCATCTACACTGACCACGCAGCTATCGGCTACCTCATGTCCAAGAAAGAAACCAAGCCGCGCCTGATGCGCTGGGTGCTCTTACTGCAGGAATTTGACTTGGAGATCAAAGACAAGAAGGGCACGGAGAATCCAGTTGCTGATCACCTGAGCAGGATCGTGAAAGAGGAAGAACCAGGGCAGATCACGGAAACATTCCCTGACGAGCATCTGATGGCGCTGACAGGTAAGGTACCATGGTATGCGCACATCGCAAATTACCTGGTCACAGGTACGTTTCCTCCGCATTTCAATAAAACTCAGTGCATGCGATTAAAACATGAGTCCAAGCATTACCTTTGGGATGATCCTTACATGCTTAGAATAGGACCAGATCAGATATTGAGGCGTTGCGTGCCTGACCACGAAATTAATTCTGTTTTGATGTTTTGTCATGCGCACGCATGCGGCGGACACTTTGGTCCCAAGCGCACAAGCAGAAAAGTCCTGGACTGCGGATTCTATTGGCCGCACCTGTTTAGAGACGCCTATAATCACTGCAGGAATTGTGACAGGTGCCAGCGCACAGGAGGAATATCCGCGCGCAATGAGATGCCGCAAACCCCGATTCTGGTGGATGAAGTGTTCGATGTTTGGGGAATCGACTTCATGGGGCCATTTCCTCCATCTGCAGGTTACGAGTACATATTGGTGGCAGTAGACTATGTCTCCAAATGGGTTGAAGCTAAGGCCACGCGGAAGGATGATGGTAAGACTGTCGCTGATTTTCTCAGAACTAACATATTTTGCAGGTACCGAGTACCTAAGGCAGTAATCAGCGACCAGGGGACACACTTTTGCAACAGGGTCGTGGTGCAAGTTTTCAAGCACTATGGGGTGCGCCACAAGACGTCCACCGCTTACCATCCGCAGACGAATGGACAGGCCGAAGTTTCTAACAGGGAGATCAAACGCATCTTAGAAAAGACTGTGAGACCATCGCGCAAAGATTGGAGCCAGCGCCTTGATGATGCGCTATGGGCATACCGCACTGCGCATAAGACGCCCGTTGGGACCTCACCATTTCGTCTGGTCTATGGGAAAGCATGCCACCTGCCAGTAGAGCTCGAGCACAAGGCATATTGGGCCTTACGCATTTGCAACCTGAACTTGGATGAGGCAGGAAGGGAGCGCGCATTTGAGCTGAACGAACTAGAAGAGCTGCGCCTGGACGCCTATGAGGGACTGCGCGATTACAAGGAGCGCACCAAGGCCTTTCACGACAAGCATATCCTCAGACGCACTTTTGAACCAGGAGACCAGGTATTACTATTTTCATCACGCCTGAAGCTTATGCCTGGAAAGCTGCGCAGCAAATGGACGGGACCATACACGGTCACCAAGGTTTTCCCCTACGGAACAATCGAGTTAGAAGACGGGCACCGGCATCGTTTTCAGGTTAATGGGCAGAGAGTCAAACGATACTTAGGAGGACCTTGGGATAGCACAGCACGCAACATTGACTTGGCCGAACCAGAAATAATAGATGCGCAAGCTGCTGCGCCAGATACACCACCGGATGTACCAGAGGGAGAACTGGAACCTATTGCTTATATCTCTTCTTCCTCTGCATTTACCCTCGTTACGCATAATTTATCACATGCTGACTTCCCATCTTACCCTTCGCGCAGGACCAATGAGATCGCAACACACACACTGGCGCAGGAACACTCAGGAGCAAGAGTGGGGGAGGTCGCAGGCACACATTTTGGCACGTAACGAGGTACAGTCGAGCCAACGACGTTAAACAAAGGCACTTGTCGGGAGGTAACCCGACACGTTTTCACTTTTGCATATTTTATTTTCTACTTGTTTTGTTTTTTTTAGTTTTTAGCTAGTTTAGGACTTGGTAGTTTTTTAGTCACGCAGTAGTGCGCAGGACCGTGCGCCTAGCACTGCGCAGGTCAGATGCGCTAGCCAGGGGAGTATATAAGGCAGGACTTAGGAAAAAAAAAATCCAGCACTTTTCACTCGACCGTTGCACACGAGCCCCCGCCTTCAGACCTCTGCCCGTCGATCAGCGCCCAACCCAGCGTCCGTTTAGAGTGATTCAAGGACCGCACAGCCGCACTACCCCCAGGTAACCTCTCCCCCCGATTTGAGCAGCTTCCGTTAGGGTTTGTGCGGAGGAGAAGTTTTTTAGGGTTTTGAAATCGCACCGGGGTAGAGTGCGCCGATTGGAGTATGAGTCATGCGTGTGCTCGAATACTTAGCGCCAGAGGGGGCGGATTTAAGTATGAGTCCACCATCCGGGTGGAGATTTGGAGATGCGATTCCCCCTCTCCTCAGCCTGCACCGGCCACCTCCAGTACCACCACCAGCACCAGCACCAGCACCGGCAGCCCCCGCAGCAAAACCCACCCCTGAACCAGAACCGATACCACCACCAGCAGTTTCCCCTGCCCGGCCTTCTGTTCCGGAGTCCCCCATAGCCTATCCCAGCGTAGACTCCGATTCCATTTGGGATTCCCTTTCCGAGGACGACCTCGTAGCGCCGCCTGACCCCCTCACCATAGTGCCACCAGCCTCCGACACCGACTACGTGACAGATTCTTCAGAGGATGAGGCGCTTGGCTCCGCAGCTGCGTCTAGCTCGGAGGACTTCTAAGGCCGAGGGGCAGCAGCATTAGTTTTCTTTAGGGTGGTGTCTTTTATTTTGCTGCGTCTTATTGGATATTATGTGCTGAATATTTGTGCCGCATATTTTGTGACCCTGTGCTATCATTTATGCTGTGTGACTATTTGTTTTTTGTTCTTATGTTCTTTATTTTTGCATTACATGCCTGTGTGCGCTCTCCATGCGCTTGCGCTTGAGTCGTGGGGACACGTCTCTGTTCAAGTGCGGGAGGGGGGGGGGGGGGGGGGCGTTACATTCACTTTTCACGTTTTTGAGCATTTTAGTGTAGCTTAGTTTAAGTTAAAGAGAATAGTAGCAGTAGTGCGCTAGAGTGCAGGATGCGCATGCGCTCCAGCTTGTTTTGCGCTATCCATATTGCGTGCGCTGCTATCTACTGTTTTAGTATAATTTTTTCGTTTTTTTTGCTCCTGTTAGTCGGGATATGCAGGGGATGTGGAGTTGACAGAAATGCTCCAGAGAGGCGGTTAGTCGCTTTTGCTTCGAAGGCAAGGTATATGGTCGAGAGCGTTAGTGGAGGCCGGTGCTTCGCAGCCTTCGGAACAAAAGAGCGCGCTCAGTCACGCAGATGCCAAAGGCGAAATACCCATAGCGTGGCGAGGTGGGAAAACAGACCACCTTCTCTCTGGAAATCGAGCTAAGGAAGGCAGGCGCGGATGTAAACGCGTGCGCTGACTTGCGCAGACAGACCAAAGGAGAGAGAGCGGGGCGAGTTCCATAGCTGCTATCCGAAGGCTGAGACTGGAACTGCTCTGGGAATGTGAGAAATGAAAGAGAAAGCTGTACAAAAGAAAAATACCAGCAGATGATACGCGCTACAAAAGAATCAGCATGCGCACAAGCATCAACATGCGCAAAGACCATAAGGAAATCATCAGAAAGCTCAGGTTCCCAGGAAGTGCGCGGACGAATCACGCACTGGAAGAAGCTGCGTTATCCACCATATACCTATCTTCAGAGTAGGAGCTGGCAGCCTGGAGCCTAAGAAGAGCTATCTCCCAGCCATCCAAAAATCTTCAACCCGGCTGAGAGGTAATGAATTTCGAAATTATTATATTAGAACTGTTGAGTGCAGTTGTGCGCAGGTGATAGAGCAATACGAGTTGAGCAATTGTGCATTTGCATCAGAGTGCAAGACTGTGTGCTAAACTCCAGAAGAGGTAATTGTATCCGCGCTTCAGTGCTTGTTCGGGACGAACAAGGGGCAAGTGTGGGGGGTTTGATAGAGGCTATTTGTACGCATTATTTAGATCATAACCCTATGCTTGTTTGCAATATTTTATGAGCAAGATTACTCGTTTCTAGTGTTTTTGTATTACAGGGCAAAACGAGTCTGTGAGTCGGATACGCGCTAACAGGCAGCGTTCTAGGAGTGAAAGATCCGCCTGCGAAGCTAGCAGCACAAACAGGAGAGAAGTTGGCGAGAGTCAGCAGAGGTGCGCTAGCCGATGCCGTGCGCCAAGCGCAAAGTCCAGTACTGCCTAATCTTGACGTGACCAGATTTGGAAGTTGCCAAAAGTGAGCTTCCCAAGCAGTAAATAAACAAGAGGAAGGCTAGGGCAACAAGGAGAAAAAACAAGAGACCTTCTGGAGACGCATCAGAGATCACCTAGAGGCACTGCGCAGCAGAACTGGAAAACACACGGACGTGTTGAGAGGATTTGCGCCAGACCGACTGCGCCAGCCGAGAAGACAAGCTGCACGCACTGTTTGCTTCTGTTTTCTCAGACACATTAGTCATTATTTACTATTCTATGATGTTTATCAGTAGCATGTCTAGCTAAACTCTTAGTGTTGGTTGGGCATGAATCTATGATGTATTTTCTTTGAGACTTGAGCTTAATGCATAGTTTACTTACTTGTATTAATCCTGTGCATACGGAGACAGCCAGTTGCATGAGTAGGGGAAGCCTTGAACCGCAATCTTACTTGTGTTGCTTGCTTGTCATATGTTAAACTAGTTGATAGCTTTACGGTGACAACTAGGAGTAACGAGCTAGGGTGATCAGTTGCTACTTTGAACGGATTCGCAGCTGTTTTAGTCTATGTTCTAAGGATTAATAGCACATGAACTTTGAACGGAACATGCGCACGTGTTAGAAAGCCTTGACCGGACACTAGCCCAAGTAAACCGAAAACTATAGACGTTTAGAGTCGATGATAAGGAATGCACTCATAGAGGATTGTCTGCCCAATGCTTCTCATAATCATAGTATTTAATCTCTACCGCTTGCGCACGTCTAGTGCAAATTTCCTGCGTTACACTAGTTACTGTTCACTTGCGCATCGCGCATTTCAATCACTCACACACCCCCCCAATCTTCGTAAGTGTAGGTCACTGGCTAGAACTGAACTACTTGCTCCCTGTGGAGATCGACCCTTACTTAACCGCTGTACTGAGTGGAAGAGGAAGGATTATATTTGACACGCACAACGACGCGCGATCAACTGCCAGAAGCCACGATTCTCCGGCAGATTAATCCATACCGAATCAGGAATAGGTAGAAATGATGGCTTCAATGAAGGCACTATCGTAAATAGATAAAGGCAAACCTGGAAGCCGAACCCAAATGGTGGTAACTGTCGATTCCTTCTTAGGATTATAATCCGCACTCCATCTGAAGAGCCTGAAGAAAGCGTGACCCACTTTGTTAAGCTGAGATGACAGGGCAGCGCGAACATCAGCTTCCGAATCAAGGATGATAAGAATATGGCGGCTGTCCCAGATCTCACTCATGGAGGCACGCCCACAGATTGCCCAGTTGGCCTAAAAAGCTTTCTGAATTTCCGTGAGATTGGGACGACCGACTGTGAACTTTGCTATGATAGAGTGCTCGAAACGCTTCTCGCAAGCCCCAATCTCAGCTCCGGAGAAGCCAATTGCTGGTCTGCCATCTTTAAGGCCTACCTGTCTGGTCGGAAGGGAAAGAGGAGGGAAACGAGGCCGTAACTTAGGCTTTGCAGAGGCGGCCATCGCAGCAAAGGAAGGGCGAGCATCCGACCTAGGAATGTCAGATTCAGAAACTAATGGGGGACCGCCACTACTCAGGTCAGGAGGCCTGACCACTGACTGGGTGGGAGAGGCCATACGGCCCGGCAATCGCCACGGCCGAGAGCGCTGGAGAGCAAGACCTAGAATCGCCAAAATCGCCCAAAATCGCTAGTCAACGCTAATTACATAGGCTGACTGGTCTTAATTGGTCTAACTCTGCCACTATCTGCCCTGTTTGCGCTGCTAGCTCCGCAGGCTGTGTGTTGCGCGTCTTAAACGCTGCCTGTTAGCGCGTATCCGACTTAGGCCCTCGTTTCGCCCTGAAATACAAAAACACTGGAAACCAATAATCTTGTACACAAAATAATGCAAACAAGCGTAGGGTTAGGATCTAAATAGTGTGTATAAATAGGCTCTATCAAACCCCCCACACTTGCCACTTGTTCGTTCCGAACAAGCACTCAAGCACGGATACAATTACCTCTCTGGAGTCTAGCGCACAGTCTTGCACTCTAGCGCGATCTGCACTACTATTCTCCTTGCGCTGCTCTATCACCTGCGCGCATCTGTCTTCAACAGTTTTAATATAATAATTTTTGAATTTCGTTACCTCTCAGCTGGGATGAAGATCATTTCGGATGGCTGGGAGATAGCTCTTCATAGGCTCCTGGTTGTCAGCTTTCACTCTGAGGATGGGTATATGGTTAATAGCGCAAGCTTCTTCCGGTGAGTGATTCTTCCGCGCACTTCCTGGGAACTCAAGCTTTTCTGATGATTTTCTTATGAATTTGCGCAAGCTGGTACGTATTTGTGCGCATGCTGATTCTTTTGTAGCGCATATCATCTGCTGGTATTTTTTCCTTTTTGTACAGGTTTATCTACGGCTCCTATGTTCCTAGAACGGTTCCAGTCTCGGCCTCCGGATAGCAGCTGTGGAACAACGCTCCGCTCTCCCTCCTTGGTCTATCTCCGCAGGTCAGCGCACGCGTTTACACCCGCGCCCGCCTTCCCTAGCTCGACTTCCAGAGGAAAGGTGGTCTGTTTTCCCACCTCGCCACGCTATGGGTATTCGCCTTCGGCATCTGCGTGACTGAGTGCGCTCTCTTGTTCCGAAGGTCGCGAAGCACCGGCCTCCACTAGCACTCTCGACCAAATACCTTACCTTCGAAGCTCAAACGACTAACCGCCTCTCTAGAGCATTTCTGTCAACTCCACATCCCCTGTATATCCCAACTAACAGGAGCAGAAAAATATGCTAAAACAGTTGATAGCAGCGCATGCAATATGGATAGCGCAATACAAGCTGAACAGTGTGCGTAACCCGCACACAAGCGCACTGCTGCTACTATTTTCTTCAACTAAACTAAGCTACACTACAAAGCTCAAAAAAACGTGAAATGTAAATGTAACGCTCCTCCCCCCCACACTTAAACAAAGACGTGTCCTCACGACTCAAAGCTCAAGCGCACGGAGAGCGCACACATGCATGCAAGCAAAAGAAAGAAAGAATATAGCAAGGGGTCACAAAATATTCAGCACGATAGTCAGCAAAATATAGCAACATATAGCAACAGTTTTCAAAAAGATAAGAAAAGAAACCACCCGAAAGCAATGCGCGCCCCACTGCAGCCCTAAATGTCCTCGGAGCTGGACTCAGCCGCTGATCCGCGCGCCTCCTCATCTGAAGAATCAATCACATACTCGGTGCTGGAGGCTGGCGGCACTACAGAAATGGCGGCGGGCTGACCCACGAGGTCGTCCTCTGAGATAGGATCCCATAGTGAATCTGAGCTGGAACTAATTAATGATGGGATCGGCTTCAGGGGACCTCTGAATAGAAGGCTGTGCAGGGGGAGCTGCAGGTGCTGGTACTGGGTCTGCTGCTAGGGCTGGCTTTGCTGCATGGACCGGGGACTGGGTAGGAGGGCTGGCTGGCTGGCGCGGCTCGCTGGGGGATCCTGGAGGCGGCCTGCGCAGACTGAGGAGAGGGGGAATGGCATCTCCAAATCTCCACCCTGATGGTGGGCTCATGCTCAAATCTGCCCCCTCGGGCGCTAAATATTCGAGCTCGCGCATGACGTTGAACATCATGCGCTGCTCCTCTGGTACCTCCTCAGGCGCCTCCTCTGCCTCTGTCCTGGGGCGCTTTCCTCGTGCACGCAGGGGAGAATCCTCAATGGCAATGGTAACTGGCTCCCCCTGCGGTGCACTCGCCCTCCGGCGTGCTCCAGTCTGCGCACGAGTCCTCATGCGCCTGACTGGAGGCGCAACTGGCTCTGGGGCCTCGTCCCTCTCCATTTCCTCCGCAGCCGCTTCTGCTTGCGTGCTGCTCTCTGCTCGCTGCCTCGGCGCTCTGGCCGGCTGCAGCCGGTAGCACCATTCCAATGTACCATCCTTTCTCACGGCTACCGCTCTTATTTGCAGCATCTGGGCGCGGTCCAAGGGAACAGCCGGCACTACTGTGTGCTCGGGCACCTCTGGCTCTCCATGCAACGCACACAGCAGGTGCGTTATCATTCCTCCACAAGTCAGCGGCCCCTTCGTGCTGACCCGACTCTAGTGGAGCACCATGTTCAAGACAAACAGCACCTTCTTCCCATAGTAAAAACCCTTCAAAATCTACATGTCCAGTAAGCTGATATTGGGCGCACCATTGAAGCGCCCGATGATGGCATAGGCGACCATGCGCCATAAGTAGAACATCCACTGGTCGCGCAGCTCGCGTCCTCGGCTGCGCCCTGCGGCAAAAACGGGGCCGGACGCCATCTCGCGCCACGCCTCCTAATTCGTGTGCGTGTCTATATCCGCCTCACGCACCTTTGCGCACCTCAGCGTGAGCTTCAGCCTCTTGGCCGAGGCAATGTACCAGACCCTCTGTGCCGGTACCTTATCTCCAGATCAGCCGTCTCTAGCGATGCCAAAAACTCGCAGGTATCCTCCTTATCTGCTGCGCTGTTGATCTCCAACAGCGCCTCCCAGCCCGCCAGCGTGAGCTTCTCCACAATGAGGTCCTCCATCCCGACCTCTCGCAGGAACTCCCTGCTGATGTACGGAGTCCCATACATCTCCAGCCTCATGAACGCTTCATACTTGCTGGCGAAAGAGGCTGGGGTCGCTTAATCCTCGGCAGGCTGCATGGTGTGCTAGGTTTCCTCGGGTCAACTAAGGTCAACGCTCACAAATGTTCACAAAAACCAAACTCCGCCAAATCCACCAAATGGGCGCCTACTGTTCGCCTACAAAACCCCCTAACCAAAAGTCCAAATGGTGCACGCTAGCTTGGTGCGATTTCAGACCTAGGGCACTCCTCTTATCGCACAAACCCTAACTCAATCGGCTCAAATCTGAGGGGAAGGGTTACCTGGTGAGTGTGCGGCTGTATGCTCCTCAAATCTCTCTAAACGAAAGCTGTGCTGAGTGCCGGACGGTGAGCGGATGCTGAGGGCGGGAGCTTCTTGCAACGGTCGAGTGTGAAAAGTGCTGAAATTTTTCTAAGTACTGCCCTTATATACCCCCTCTGCCTGGCGCAGCTGCTCTGCGCACTGAATTTGCGCACTGACTGCGCACTGCTGTGCGACTAAAAAAACGACAAGTCCTAAACTAGCTAAAAGACACTAGAACAAACTAAAAAAAAAGTGTGAAAGTAAAACGTGTCGGGTTACCTCCCGACAAGTGCCTTTGTTTAATGTCGTTGGCTCGACTGTACCTCGTTACTTGCGTGAAAGTGTACCAGCGACCTCCCCCACACTTGCTCCTGAGTGACCCTGCGCTCGTGCGTGTGTTGCGTTCTTCTTGTTCCTGCGCAAAGGATCGGAAGGGTGGTCAGCATGGTTAAAAGTATGTGATAAATCATAAGTAACGAGGTTAGGAAAAGAGGAAGAAGAAATATGAGCAATAGTTCCCAGTTTTCCCTCTGGTGCATCTGGTGGCGACTCTGGCGCATCATCCTGCGCATCTGCTATCTCTGGTTCTGCCAATTCAACTTCACGCGCTGTGCCATCCCAAGGTTCTCCTAAATACTTTTTGACTCTCTGCCCATTGACCTGAAAACGATGCCGGTGCTCGTTTTCTAACTCGATTGTTCCGTAGGGGAAAACCTTGGTAACCGTGTATGGTCCCGTCCATTTGCTGCGCAGTTTCCCAGGCATGAGCTTTAGGCGAGAGGAAAACAATAGTACCTGGTCTCCTGGCTCAAAAGTACGTCGGAGGATATGTTTGTCATGAAATGCCTTTGTGCGCGCCTTGTAATCGCGCAGTCCCTCATATGCATCCAGGCGCAGCTCTTCTAATTTGCTTAGCTCAAATGCGCGCTCCTTACCGGCCTTGTCTAGGTTCAAGTTGCAAACGCGCAATGCCCAGTATGCTTTGCGCTCTAACTCCACTGGCAGGTGGCACGCCTTTCCATAAACAAACCGAAATGGTGAAGTTCCGATTGGTGTCTTGTGTACAGTTCGGTATGCCCACAGCGCATCGTCAAGGCGCTGGCTCCAGTCTTTGCGCGATGGTCTCACAGTTTTCTCCAGGATACGCTTGATCTCTCTGTTGGAGACCTCAGCTTGGCCATTCGTCTGAGGGTGGTAAGCGGTGGACGTCTTGTGGCGCACTCCGTAATACTTGAACACTTGCGCCACAATCCTATTGCAAAAATGCGCCCCCTGGTCGCTTATGACTGCCTTAGGCACTCCGTACCTGCAAAATATGTTAGTCCTTAAAAAGTCAGCGACCGTCTTACCATCATCCCTCCGGGTAGCCTTGGCCCCATGAAGACATAATCTACCGCGACCAATATATACTCATATCCGGAAGATGGAGGAAATGGCCCCATGAAGTCAATCCCCCAAATATCGAATACTTCATTGATCGCGCGTCGTTGTGCGCGTCAAATATAATCCTTCCTCTTCCACTCAGTACAGCGGTTAAGTAAGGGTCGATCTCCACAGGGAGCAAGTAGTTCAGTTCTAGCCAGTGACCTACACTTACGAAGATTGGGGGGGTGTGTGAGTGATTGAAATGCGCGATGCGCAAGTGAACAGTAACTAGTGTAATGCAGGAAATTTGCACTAGACGTGCGCAAGCAGTAGAGATTAAATACTATGATTATGAGAAGCATTGGGCAGACAATCCTCTATGAGTGCATTCCTTATCATCGACTCTAAACGTCTATAGTTTTCGGTTTACTTGGGCTAGTGTCCGGTCAAGGCTTTCTAACACGTGCGCCTGATCCGTTCAAAGTTCATGTGCTATTAATCCTTAGAACATAGACTAAAACAGCTGCGAATCCGTTCAAAGTAGCAACTGATCACCCTAGCTCGTTACTCCTAGTTGTCACCGTAAAGCTATCAACTAGTTTAACATATGACAAGCAAGCAACACAAGTAAGATTGCGGTTCAAGGCTTCCCCTACTCATGCAACTGGCTGTCTCCGTATGCACAGGATTAATACAAGTAAGTAAACTATGCATTAAGCTCAAGTCTCAAAGAAAATACATCATAGATTCATGCCCAACCAACACTAAGAGTTTAGCTAGACATGCTACTGATAAACATCATAGAATAGTAAATAATGACTAATGTGTCTGAGAAAACAGAAGCAAACAGTGCGTGCAGCTTGTCTTCTCGGCTGGCGCAGTCGGTTTGGCGCAAATCCTCTCAACACGTCCGTGTGTTTTCCAGTTCTGCTGCGCAGTGCCTCTAGGTGATCTCTGATGCGTCTCCAGAAGGTCTCTTGTTTCTCTTCCCTGTTGCCCTAGCCTTCCTCTTGTTTATTTACTGCTTGGGAAGCTCACTTTTGGCAACTTCCAAATCTGGTCACG
Source organism: Umbilicus rupestris (assembly GCA_963678935.1). Classification (NCBI taxonomy): domain Eukaryota; kingdom Viridiplantae; phylum Streptophyta; class Magnoliopsida; order Saxifragales; family Crassulaceae; genus Umbilicus; species Umbilicus rupestris. The sequence goes on along the minus strand of OY787610.1, from coordinate 9,795,188 downwards.
TCAAGATTAGGCAGTACTGGACTTTGCGCTTGGCGCACGGCATCGGCTAGCGCACCTCTGCTGACTCTCGCCCATTTCTCTCCTGTTTGTGCTGCTAGCTTCGCAGGCGGATCTTTCACTCCTAGAACGCTGCCTGTTAGCGCGTATCCGACTCACAGACTCGTTTTGCCCTGTAATACAAAAACACTAGAAACGAGTAATCTTGCTCATAAAATATTGCAAACAAGCATAGGGTTATGATCTAAATAATGCGTACAAATAGCCTCTATCAAACCCCCCACACTTGCCCCTTGTTCGTCCCGAACAAGCACTGAAGCGCGGATACAATTACCTCTTCTGGAGTTTAGCGCACAATCTTGCACTCTGATGCAAATGCACAATTGCTCAACTTGTACTGCTCTATCACCTGCGCACAACTGCACTCAACAGTTCTAATATAATAATTTCGAAATTCATTACCTCTCAGCCGGGATGAAGATTTTTGGATGGCTGGGAGATAGCTCTTCTTAGGCTCCAGGCTGCCAGCTCCTACTCCGAAGATAGGTATATGGTGGATAACGCAGCTTCTTCCAGTGCGTGATTCGTCCGCGCACTTCCTGGGAACCTGAGCTTTCTGATGATTTCCTTATGGTCTTTGCGCATGTTGATGCTTGTGCGCATGCTGATTCTTTTGTAGCGTGTATCATCTGCTGGTATTTTTCTTTTGTACAACTTTCTCTTTAATTTCTCACATTCCCAGAGCAGTTCCAGTCCCGCTCTCTCTCCTTTGGTCTGTCTGCGCAGGTCAGCGCACGCGTTTACATCCGCGCCTGCCTTGCTTAGCTCGATTTCCAGAGAGAAGGTGGTCTGTTTTCCCACCTCGCCACGCTATGAGTATTTCGCCTTTGGCATCTGTGTGACTGAGCGCGCTCTTTTGTTCCGAAGGCTGCGAAGCACCGGCCTCCACTAACGCTCTCGACCATATACCTTGCCTTCGAAGCAAAAGCGACTAACCGCCTCTCTCGAGCATTTCTGTCAACTCGACATCCCCTGCATATCCCGACTAACAGGAGCAAAAAAAATGAAAAAATTATACTAAAACAGTAGATAGCAGCGCACGCAATATGGATAGCGCAAAACAAGCTGGAGCGCATGCGCATCCTGCACTCTAGCGCACTACTGCTACTATTCTCTTTAACTTAAACTAAGCTACACTAAAATGCTCAAAAACGTGAAAAGTGAATGTAACGCCCCCCCCTCCCCCCCCCCCCCCCCCCCCACACTTGAACAGAGACGTGTCCCCACGACTCAAGCGCAAGCGCATGGAGAGCGCACACAGGCATGTAATGCAAAAATAAAGAACATAAGAACAAAAAACAAATAGTCACACAGCATAAACGATAGCACAGGGTCACAAAATATGCGGCACAAATATTCAGCACATAATATCCAATAAGACGCAGCAAAATAAAAGACACCACCCTAAAGAAAACTAATGCTGCTGCCCCTCGGCCTTAGAAGTCCTCCGAGCTAGACGCAGCTGCGGAGCCAAGCGCCTCATCCTCTAAAGAATCTGTCACGTAGTCGGTGTCGGAGGCTGGTGGCACTATGGTGAGGGGGTCAGGCGGCGCTACGAGGTCGTCCTCGGAAAGGGAATCCAAAATGGAATCGGAGTCTACGCTGGGATAGGCTATGGGGGACTCCGGAACAGAAGGCCGGGCAGGGGAAACTGCTGGTGGTGGTATCGGTTCTGGTTCAGGGGTGGGTTTTGCTGTGGGGTCTGCCGGTGCTGGTGGTGGTGGTGGTACTGGAGGTGGCCGGTGCAGGCTGAGGATAGGGGGAATCGTGTCTCCAAATCTCCACCCGGATGGTGGACTCATACTTAAATCCGCCCCCTCTGGCGCTAAGTATTCGAGCACACGCATGACTCATACTCCAATCGGCGCACTCTACCCCGGTGCGATTTCAAAACCCTAGAAAACTTCTCCTCCGCACAAACCCTAACGGAAGCTGCTCAAATCGGGGGGAGAGGTTACCTGGGGGTAGTGCGGCTGTGCGGTCCTTGAATCACTCTAAACGGACGCTGGGTTGGGCGCTGATCGACGGGCAGAGGTCTGAAGGCGGGGGCTCGTGTGCAACGGTCAAGTGAAAAGTGCTGGATTTTTTTTTTCCTAAGTCCTGCCTTATATACTCCCCTGGCTAGCGCATCTGACCTGCGCAGTGCTAGGCGCACGGTCCTGCGCACTACTGCGTGACTAAAAAACTACCAAGTCCTAAACTAGCTAAAAACTAAAAAAAACAAAACAAGTAGAAAATAAAATATGCAAAAGTGAAAACGTGTCGGGTTACCTCCCGACAAGTGCCTTTGTTTAACGTCGTTGGCTCGACTGTACCTCGTTACGTGCCAAAATGTGTGCCTGCGACCTCCCCCACTCTTGCTCCTGAGTGTTCCTGCGCCAGTGTGTGTGTTGCGATCTCATTGGTCCTGCGCGAAGGGTAAGATGGGAAGTCAGCATGTGATAAATTATGCGTAACGAGGGTAAATGCAGAGGAAGAAGAGATATAAGCAATAGGTTCCAGTTCTCCCTCTGGTACATCCGGTGGTGTGTCTGGCCCAGCAGCTTGCGCATCTATTATTTCTGGTTCGGCCAAGTCAATGTTGCGTGCTGTGCTATCCCAAGGTCCTCCTAAGTATCGTTTGACTCTCTGCCCATTAACCTGAAAACGATGCCGGTGCCCGTCTTCTAACTCGATTGTTCCGTAGGGGAAAACCTTGGTGACCGTGTATGGTCCCGTCCATTTGCTGCGCAGCTTTCCAGGCATAAGCTTCAGGCGTGATGAGAATAGTAATACCTGGTCTCCTGGTTCAAAATGCGTCTGAGGATATGCTTGTCGTGAAAGGCCTTGGTGCGCTCCTTGTAATCGCGCAGTCCCTCATAGGCGTCCAGGCGCAGCTCTTCTAGTTCGTTAAGCTCAAATGCGCGCTCCCTTCCTGCCTCATCCAAGTTCAGGTTGCAAATGCGTAAGGCCCAATATGCCTTGTGCTCGAGCTCTACTGGCAGGTGGCATGCTTTCCCATAGACCAGACGAAATGGTGAGGTCCCAACGGGCGTCTTATGCGCAGTGCGGTATGCCCATAGCGCATCATCAAGGCGCTGGCTCCAATCTTTGCGCGATGGTCTCACAGTCTTTTCTAAGATGCGCTTGATCTCCTTGTTAGAAACTTCGGCCTGTCCATTCGTCTGTGGATGGTAAGCGGTGGACGTCTTGTGGCGCACCCCATAGTGCTTGAAAACTTACGCCACGACCCTGTTGCAAAAGTGTGTCCCCTGGTCGCTGATTACTGCCTTAGGTACTCCGTACCTGCAAAATATATTAGTTCTGAGAAAATCAGCGACAGTCTTACCATCATCCTTCCGCGTGGCCTTAGCTTCAACCCATTTGGAGACATAGTCTACTGCCACCAATATGTACTCGTAACCTGCAGATGGAGGAAATGGCCCCATGAAGTCGATTCCCCAAACATCGAACACTTCATCCACCAGAATCGAGGTTTGCGGCATCTCATTGCGCGCGGATATTCCTCCTGTGCGCTGGCACCTGTCACAATTCCTGCAGTGATTATAGGCGTCTCTAAACAGGTGCGGCCAATAGAATCCGCAGTCCAGGACCTTTCTGCTTGTGCGCTTGGGACCGAAGTGTCCGCCGCATGCGTGCGCATGACAAAACATCAAAACAGAATTAATTTCGTGGTCAGGCACGCAACGCCTCAATATCTGATCTGGTCCTATTCTAAGCATGTAAGGATCATCCCAAAGGTAATGCTTGGACTCAGGTTTTAATCGCATGCACTGAGTTTTATTGAAATGCGGAGGAAACGTACCTGTGACCAGGTAATTTGCGATGTGCGCATACCATGGTACCTTACCTGTCAGTGCCATCAGATGCTCGTCAGGGAATGTTTCCGTGATCTGCCCTGGTTCTTCCTCTTTCACGATCCTGCTCAGGTGATCAGCAACTGGATTCTCCGTGCCCTTCTTGTCTTTGATCTCCAAGTCAAATTCCTGCAGTAAGAGCACCCAGCGCATCAGGCGCGGCTTGGTTTCTTTCTTGGACATGAGGTAGCCGATAGCTGCGTGGTCATTGTAGATGATGACTCTTGCGCCTAGAACATATGCTCGGAACTTCTCCAGCGCAAATACAATTGCCAGAAGCTCTTTCTCCGTGGTGGTGTAGTTCCTCTGCGCAGAGTCCAGTGTGCGCGATGCATAGTAAATGGCATGCGGCTTCTTGTCTACGCGCTGCCCCAAGACTACACCTACTGCATAATCACTTGCGTCGCACATCAGCTCAAACGGCAGGTTCCAGTCTGGTGCGCGCATTACTGGCGCACTGGTCAGCGCTTCTTTCAGCTTATCAAACGCAGCCCTGCACTCATCAGTAAAGTCGAAGCACACATCTTTTTGCAAAAGGTTAGACAGGGGTATACAAATTTTAGAGAAATCTTTGATAAAACGCCTGTAGAACCCAGCATGCTCTAAGAATGATTTCGCGTCACGCACGTTGGTGGCATAAGGTAGATTAGAAATAAGATCTATCTTAGCTTTGTCTACCTTGATCCCCTCCTCTGAAATGATATGACCTAGTACTACTCCGTGCGTTACCATGAAATGACATTTTTCGTAATTTAGCACTAAGTTCTTAGAAATGCACCGCGCTAAGACTTTATCTAGATGTGTTAAGCATGCATCAAAGGTACTTCCATATACGGTAAAATCATCCATGAACACTTCTATGCATATACCAATCATATCAGAGAAAATGCTCATGACAAGGCGTTGGAACGTACCTGGCGCATTGCACAGCCCAAAAGACATGCGCCGAAACGCAAACGTACCGAACGGGCATGTGAATGTGGTCTTCTCTTGATCTTCCGCAGCTATGGGTATCTGGTTGTACCCTGAATATCCGTCCAAGAAACAAAAATAAGGTTTACCTGCTAAGCGATCCAGCATCTGGTCCATGAAGGGTAGTGGGAAGTGGTCCTTGCGCGTTACTGCGTTAAGCTTCCTGTAGTCGATGCACATGCGCCAGCCAGTTTGTATGCGCTTGGGAACTAGCTCGCCCTGCGCATTTTCTTCCACTGTGATTCCTCCTTTCTTTGGCACAACATGCACCGGACTGACCCATTTGCTGTCCGAGATTGGGTAAATGACCCCTGCGCCAAGCAATTTCAGGACTTCCTTTTGCACTACCTCCATCATATTTGGATTCAACCTGCGCTGAGCCTCTCTGGATGGTTTGGCACCATCGTCCAATAGAATCCTATGCATGCACACGTCTGGGCTCACTCCCCGCAGATCGGCAAGTGTCCATCCTATGGCGCGCTGGTTCTTGCGCAGTACCTGCTGTAAGCGTGCCTCCTGCTCCTTTTCTAATCCTTTCTTTATGATCACTGGCAGGGTGTCCTCATCTCCCAAGAAAATGTATTTGAGGTGCTCTGGGAGTTGCTTCAGTTCGATCTTGGGTGCCTGTTCAATAGAGGGCAAGATTTTGTTAGCGGTGCAAATATGAACTATATCACGTACCTGTGTGGGTGCTGGTTCCGCACTGCCCAGCTCTTCCTCTTGTTCCTCCAGCTCTGCCTGTGTCAGTAGCTCTGGTCCTACGGTTGCGCTCGCACATTGCGCTTCTGTGACTAAATCGTCAATGCTGTCCATTGCGTGCACTGTAGCGTCCTCATGTGGATGCTGCATCCCCTTGAATATGTTGAAATGGATTTCTTCGCCATCTACCTCCATGGAGAGCGTGCCCCTCCACACGTCTATCTTTGTGCGCGCGGTCATCAGAAACGGTCTGCCTAGGAGGATCTGCGCACCGCTGGCGCTTGATTCACCCTCCATTTCGAGCACATAAAAATCTGCTGGGAACACCAGCTCTCCTACTCGAACTAGGACATCTTCTATCATGCCTGCAGGTTGTTTGCACGATCTATCTGCTAGCTGAATGGTGAGACCTGCAGGCTTTAGTGGTCCAAGGCGCAATGTCGTATATAGGGAATAAGGTAGCAAATTGATGTATGCGCCTAAATCGATCATGCAATTACTCACTGTGGTCTTACCTAGCGTGCATGGAATAGTAAATGTACCTGGGTCTTGGCACTTAGGTGGTACCTTTTGTTGCACGATTGCTGAGGCCTGCGCATTTAGCATTACCTGTGCGCATTCGCCCTTCCTCCTTTTGTTTGTGCACAGCTCTTTTAAAAACTTTGCATACCTGGGAATCTGCCGAATAGCTTCAATGAGGGGAATATTGATTTCCACCTTGCTGAACAACTCATAAAGCTCCTTGTCCAACGCTTCCTTTCTAGCCAATGGTGCCTGCACAGGGAAAGGTGCAGGTATGTTAGTACAATTTATGTCCTTGTTTCTGGACTGAGTCATACCTGGCATGTTGCCCTGCTGGTTTGTGGCTGGCGCTTCTGGTTGCGTATCTTGCTCTGGTTGCGCATTCTGATCTGCTGAATCCGGGACTTGCACAACTGGTTGTGCGGGCGCCTGCGCGGTCTGCTCTGTTCCTACTGTGCGCCCAGTCCTCAGTGTCACTGCATTGACTCCTTCTTTAGGGTTCTGAATCACTTGCGAAGGCAGGTTGCCATCGCTCTTTTTTAGCTCATATACTGTGGTTGCGATCTGTGATAACTGCTTTTCGATGGACTCGAACCTTTTGTCATATTTCTCGTCATTTTTGCGCACTGTGTCTGCTAGCTGCCCCACGATATCTTCTAAAGATCGCCTCGGTTGCTGGTTGTTATGCGCTGGTGCGTCATTGCGGCGATGCGGTGGATTGTAGAGCGCAGCTGGTTGCGTCTGCTGTGGCGCGCGCTGATCAGTGGACTGCCTCTGGAAATTGTTCTCTTCCCTCCATCTGAATCCATTTGCGGCAAGCCCAAAGCGCGGCTGATTCTGCCTCTGCGGCCCTCTGTTGTCCCATCCTCCAAGAGCGTTGACATCTCCAGATTCTTCAAAAAGTGTTGGGCATTCATCTGTCTTGTGCTCGGTGGACCTGCAGAATTCACATACCTTTGGCGCAACTAGTTGTGCGCTCTGCGCACTCATCAATTTCTGCAGCATGGCCTTCATTTCCTTGATCTCAGCGCTTGTTTCGACCTGATGCACAGAACGAGCACGACTATTTTCAAGCGTTAGTTGATGTCTTACCTGCCCAGCAGAGTCTTCTATCAGCTGCCATGCATCCTCTGGGTACATGTTGCAAATGTCCCCGCCTGCGCATGCATTCAGTAGTCGCAGCTCCATGGGAAGAAGCCCATTCAGGAAGTTCTCTATCAGCACATTCCGGGGCAGGCCGTGATTGTAACAGTTGGCCTCCAGCTCCCTGAAACGCTCGTAATATTCTGACAGAGACTCCCCTGCGCTCTGCCTTGGCGCGGCCAGTTCCCTTCTGAGCAGCGCAATCTTTGCTGCTGGATAGAATTTATCTAGGAATTTCTTCTGCAGCTGCTCCCATGTGTGAATGGATCCTGCGGGTAAATTCATCAACCAATGTCTGGCTGTATCACACAACGAAAATGGGAATGCCTTCATTTTCAGCGCCTCATCACTCTCCCCTTCGGTCTTCATGTTCTCGCAAATGACTAGGAACTCTCGCACATGCTTGACTAGATTTTCGTTGTTCATCCCGTGGAACTTGGGCATGTGATGGATGAGCGAGCTCCTTAGCTCAAAATGACCGCCTGGTGGAAGCACGATGCACCATGGCTGGTTAACAGTGATAGGGGCTGACATCTCGCGCACTGTTCTGCGTCGCGTGGCTTGTTGCACGGGTGGCGCATGATACACTTCAGCGGCCATCCTTGCTTCAACCTCGCGCTGCACTTCCTCTCTGAACAGGGCTGCGCGGTTATGTGCTCTTGCTTCCTCTGGGGTTCTGTCCCCCAAGTTGTCTCCTACGACACTGTTATCCTCCATAACCTGTTCTGAATCTCAAAGAAAATGAAATTAAAAGATAACTAATGTTGTTGCGTCTGCCAGTGCGCAACTAGAATCTGCGCAGCGCAACTATTTCAAGGTTGCGCAGGCTAATGGTGATTGCGCGCTGTCAGAAACAACAACGAAAACAAAACAAACTGAAATAACTAGTTACTAAAAAAAAGGAAAAAAACGTAAACTAACTAGAACTTAGCTGTGTTGTTCCCCGGCAACGGCGCCAAAATTTGATCGCGCGTCGTTGTGCGCGTCAAATATAATCCTTCCTCTTCCACTCAGTACAGCGGTTAAGTAAGGGTCGATCTCCACAGGGAGCAAGTAGTTCAGTTCTAGCCAGTGACCTACACTTACGAAGATTGGGGGGGTGTGTGAGTGATTGAAATGCGCGATGCGCAAGTGAACAGTAACTAGTGTAATGCAGGAAATTTGCACTAGACGTGCGCAAGCAGTAGAGATTAAATACTATGATTATGAGAAGCATTGGGCAGACAATCCTCTATGAGTGCATTCCTTATCATCGACTCTAAACGTCTATAGTTTTCGGTTTACTTGGGCTAGTGTCCGGTCAAGGTTTTCTAACACGTGCGCCTGATCCGTTCAAAGTTCATGTGCTATTAATCCTTAGAACATAGACTAAAACAGCTGCGAATCCGTTCAAAGTAGCAACTGATCACCCTAGCTCGTTACTCCTAGTTGTCACCGTAAAGCTATCAACTAGTTTAACATATGACAAGCAAGCAACACAAGTAAGATTGCGGTTCAAGGCTTCCCCTACTCATGCAACTGGCTGTCTCCGTATGCACAGGATTAATACAAGTAAGTAAACTATGCATTAAGCTCAAGTCTCAAAGAAAATACATCATAGATTCATGCCCAACCAACACTAAGAGTTTAGCTAGACATGCTACTGATAAACATCATAGAATAGTAAATAATGACTAATGTGTCTGAGAAAACAGAAGCAAACAGTGCGTGCAGCTTGTCTTCTCGGCTGGCGCAGTCGGTCTGGCGCAAATCCTCTCAACACGTCCGTGTGTTTTCCAGTTCTGCTGCGCAGTGCCTCTAGGTGATCTCTGATGCGTCTCAAGAAGGTCTCTTGTTTCTCTTCCCTGTTGCCCTAGCCTTCCTCTTGTTTATTTACTGCTTGGGAAGCTCACTTTTGGCAACTTCCAAATCTGGTCACGTCAAGATTAGGCAGTACTGGACTTTGCGCTTGGCGTACGGCATCGACTAGCGCATGGGCTAGCGCACCTCTGCTGACTCTCGCCAACTTCTCTCCTGTTTGTGCTGCTAGCTTCGCAGGCGGATCTTTCACTCCTAGAACGCTGCCTGTTAGCGCGTATCCGACTCACAGACTCGTTTTGCCCTGTAATACAAAAACACTAGAAACGAGTAATCTTGCTCATAAAATATTGCAAACAAGCATAGGGTTATGATCTAAATAATGCGTACAAATAGCCTCTATCATTCATCCACTAGAATCGGCGTCTGCGGCATCTCATTGCGCGCTGATATGCCCCTGTGCGCTGGCACCTGTCACAGTTCCTGCAGTGGTTATACGAGTCACTAAACAAGTGCGGCCAATAGAATCCGCAGTCCTGGATCTTTCTACTCTTGCGCTTTGGACCAAAGTGTCCTCCACATGCGTGCGCATGACAAAACATCAAAACCGAGTTAATTTCATGGTCAGGCACGCAGCGCCTCAAAATCTGATCAGATCCTTTTCTGAGCATATACGGATCATCCCAAATGTAATACCTGGACTCATGCTTTAATCTCATGCATTGGGTCTTAGTGAAATGAGGAGGAAACGTACCTGTGACCAGGTAATTCGCAATGTGCGCATACCATGGTACCTTACCTGTCAGCGCCATCAGATGCTCGTCAGGGAATGTCTCCATGATTCGCCCTGGCTCCCCTGCTTTCACGATCCTGCTCAGGTGTTCCGCGACTGTGTTCTCCGTGCCCTTCTTATCTTTGATTTCCAAGTCGAATTCCTGAAGTAGGAGCACCCAGCGCATCAGGCGCGGCTTAGTCTCCTTCTTGAACATTAGGTAACGGATTGCTGCGTGGTCTAGGTAGACGATGACTCTAGCGCCAAGAACATATGCGCGGAACTTCTCCAGTGCAAACACGATTTCCAGAAGTTCCTTCTCCGTGGTGGTGTAGTTCCTCTGCGCAGCGTCCAGTGTGCGCGATGCTTAATAAATGGAGTGCGGCTTCTTGTCCACTCGCTGTCCCAAGACTGCTCCTACTGCATAATCGCTTGCGTCGCACATCAGTTCAAATGGCAGGTTCCAGTCTGGCGCGCGCATCACTGGCGCACTTGTCAGCGCCTCCTTCAGCTTATCAAAAGCGGCCCTGCACTCATCAGTAAATTCGAAACACACATCCTTTTGCAAGAGGTTAGACAGGGGTATACAAATCTTAGAAAAATCTTTTATGAAACGCCTGTAAAACCCAGCATGCCCAAGGAATGATTTCACATCGAGCACATTAGTGGAATAAGGCAGATTAGAAATAAGATCTATTTTGGCTTTATCTACCTTGATCCCCTCCTGCGAGACAATATGTCCTAGTACTACTCCATGTGATACCATGAAATGACATTTCTCATAATTGAGCACTAGGTTTTTCGAAATGCAGCGCGCTAAGACCTTATCAAGATGAGTTAAGCATGCGCCAAAGGTACTTCCTTGCACAGTAAAATCATTCATGAACACTTCTATGCATATACCAATCATATCAGAAAAGACGCTCATGACTAGACGTTGGAACGTACCTGGCGCGTTACACAGCCCAAATGACATGCGCCGAAACGGAAACGTACCGAATGGGCAGGTGAACGTGGTCTTCTCTTGATCCTCCACAGCTAATCGATTGTATCCTGAATACCCGTCCAAGAAGCAAAAGTAGGGCTTCCCCGCTAATCGATCTACCATCTGATCCATAAAGGGTAGCGGGAAATGGTCCTTGCGCGTGACTGCGTTAAGCTTTCTGTAGTCGATGCACATGCGCCATCCAGTTTGCATGCGCTTGGGAACTAGCTCGCCCTGCGCATTCTCCTCTACGGTGATTCCTCCTTTCTTCGGCACAACGTGCACTGGACTTACCCATTTACTGTCCGAGATTGGGTAAATGACTCCTGCGTCAAGCAACTTCATGATCTCTTTCTGCACCACCTCCATCATGTTCGGGTTCAATCAGCGCTGAGGTTCCCTGGATGGTTTGGCACCATCTTCCAATAGAATCATATGCATGCATACGTCCGGGCTCACTCCGCGCAGGTCAGCAAGTGTCCATCCTATAGCGCGCTGGTTCCTGCGCAGCACCTGCTGTAATCGCACTTCCTACTCTTCTTCTAATCCTTTCTTTATGATTACCGGCAGGGTGTCTTCATTTCCCAAAAATATGTATTTGAGGTGCTCTGGGAGTTGCTTAAACTCGACCTTGGGTGCCTGTTCAATAGAGGGCAAGATTTTATTAGCAGTGCAGACAGTAACTATGTCATGTACCTGTCTGGATGCTGGTTCAGCACTGCTCAGCTCATCCTCTTGCGCCTCCAACTCTGCCTGTGCCAGTGTCTCAGGTTCTTCTGTTGCGGTCGCACATTGCGCATCTGCAACCAAGTCGTCTATGCTGTCCATCGCGTGCATTGTGGCGTCCTCAAGAGAGTGCTGCATCCCTTTGAATATGTGATGAGCGGACAAATAACCTTTTATTTGTCCACTTTTTCCCTTACTTCTTGTTTGTTCCGCAATTCTATAAAGCCATTTGATGATTTCTTCGTCCATTTCAGGTTAAAATTATGTATCTCGCAATACGAAGTGGACCGAAGAAAATCTAGGCGAATTCCGGTCGATGGAGATCAAAAGAAGAAAAGCTGAGCAAACTGCAGAAGTGATTCGGCCGAATCACTAGTGATTCGCCCACCAGCCTGACCGAATCACTCTCAGCTGCACGAATTGACCTGATCCGGGGAAGTCCTGAAGATTTGACCGAATCACATAATGGGTGTGACCGAATCAATGGTGATTCGGCCTGGACTAGTTGACTCGCCCGGATCAAAGAACTCGGGCAAATTGGAACTCTCTGGAAAGTTGACTCGCCCGAGTCAGTTTTGCCCGAATCAGTTTAGCTCCACAAGACGTTTGACCGTATCAAAACAAAGACGTTTGACCGAATCAAAAGTGATTCGGCCAGGATAATTGATTCGCCCAAACTCAAGACACCACTGAACAAAAGCTTCGACCGAATCACATGGACATTGACCGAATCAAGTGATTCGGTCACTTCGGTCGCTTTGTGGAAAACTTCAAAGAGTATAAATAGAAGGAGATAGAAGTAAAGAAAGAGAGCTTCCACATTTTCTCAACCCTAGGCGACTGGAGCTCGGAGAAGACCAAGCTTGGGTGAAGAACCAAGCTTGAGTCGAAGATTCTACATCAACTTCTCTTAAACCCTTTACCCTTTGTATTTACATTCATGTCTCATTTAGTTTTCATGTATTTGTGCACACTCATTATGAGTGAGTAGTTGTACTTGTGGTTGGGGATTAAATGGATCCCCTAGGATTGGATATGATGTAGAACACTATTGTTATTGCATTGAATGAAGGTTGGTTTGATTATATTATGCCCTAGCTATGTACTCATTGTATGCACACCAATGTTTGACGAAATGCTTAAGTGAGTATGCTTGGTTAAAACCCCTAAGGAAGGAGCGAGAGTTGAACTTAGGATGTTTCATAGCTATTGTATGATCATAGATGGAGTGTTTGTGCGTGAGAGCGACATGCATTCTTGACATTAGGCTAAGTTTTAAGCGGATTTGAGTAACCGGCCAATAGACCGAGAGGGTGCGGTTATGGGACTCAAGTTCTACACGGTTCAATAGAGCGAGAGTTTGAGAACCATGTCCTTTGTGTATCCTCTCCACTCTAGGGAAGGAGCGAGAGTTGAACCTAGAGTGGACGATGCATTAGCCTTGCTTTTATCAACCAAATGTAGTTCATGCATGTGTTAGTGAGTTATTTCATTTTTCTCATATCTTAGGAGAGAAGTTGAATCCCTAGTCACTCTTTTGTTTCATCAACCAAAAACCAAAAATATCATTTATCTTTAGTACTTACTAGAGGTACCTCTAAAGGAGGACAAATCCCCCCCAAATCCGTAGACTTTCAATAATAGCATTAATTAGTTGTAAATTAGTCTAAGCTTTTCTCTTGGGTTCGACCCGAGGTCACTCGGTTATAAATATTGTTTGATATTTGCGTGACTAGAATAGAACTTCATTTTGCTTGCCTAAAACGCCAACGTCAAAATGGCGCCGTTGCCGAGGAATAGCCATTAGACTAGTTTGCTAGTTAATATTATTTTAGTTAGTCTACTACCTTTTCTTTTTTTCTTTTTTTTTTCTTCTTTTTTTTGTTGATCGTGATTGCGTGTTTGCGTGCTTTTCTTGCTTACTTTAATTTAAGTTCACACTTATTGATGCTTTCTCTGATTGCTTGGTAGGTGTTTGAATGAAAATCAAAGCACGCGCGAAAAAGGCATAAGAACAAGCCTCCACATCAACGGAGCAGAAATTGCCAGATTTTGATACTCCTTCACCTCAAATTTGCGTTGATCAACCACCAACAGAAACTATGGATCAACCAAACTCGAGGAGGGAAGGAAATGCCACTCTTCCGCAAGAGGAAGACGAGAGACCGGTTGAATTCCCACGCTATCGACGCATGTCACTTGAGAAGGGATCCTCGCAAAGGACTTCTCAAGTGTGTTTCTTATGAAAAAGGGAATCGGCTACGTCTTAGCCAAGACGTTAAACTAGGCTTGTGAGTATTTATGCTTTTATTTTTACTTGATTGTAGTATAGAATCGTTGTGGAATTTGTGATGTGCATTTTGATACCTTCACATGAGAGAAGTTCCTTCGAAGCTTTCTCTTTTATTCTATTACTTTATATTGCTTAGAGACTAAGCAAATTTTTAAGTGTGGGGTGTTTGTTTGCGCTTGCGCTTTTATTTGCTTAACACCATGGTTCTATGCTACATACTTACTTTGAGCACATTATACTCACATGATTGTTGTCATCCTAGCTTTAAGTATTGATCACATGAAGTGATGTTTCATAAGCAATTAAGTAGTATCATTTAAAAAAAATTTGGAATGAGTTGTGCTTTGAATTCATGAATCGTATCTTTAAGTCGATTGACATGCTTTGTGATGATTTTATTCACATGATTTGGTGTTTTTGACTAGCTTAGTTCGATTTATTTTTGAGCTCTTTCCGTGCATGAAGAATGAAGTTAAGTCTAGCGAGCAAAAAAATAAAATAAAAATAGTTTTCATATAAAAACCTCATACTTGTTCTTGTTTGCTTTTAGGTGACTTTAGCATTCCTATTTAGCCTTTGCATTTATTGAGCTCACACTTCATGCTTCATTATATATCACTTAGGCACATTGTCAAGTATTAAGTGTGGGGTCAAATAAAGTGTTTGCGATAAGAAAAACAAAAGAGGCGCAAGAAAGGACGAATTATATTTTTAAGGTTTTACAATTGCCAAGGGTTAGGAAGGTAAGTTCCCCCTTGAAAGCATTTGTATAAACACAAAAATATTATTTGTTTGTTTTTTGGGTCAAGGAAAAGTTTTACAATTGCCGAGGGTTAGGAAGGTAATTTCCCCCTCCAAGAGCATTGACATCTCTTGATTCCTCGAAAAGTGTGGGACACGCATCGGTTTTGTGCTCAGTGGATGCGCAGAACTCGCATACCTTTGGCGCAGCTGGTTGCGCCCCCTGCGCATGCATCAACTTCTGCAGCATGGCCTTCATTTCCTTTATCTCAGCGCTTGTTTCTACCTGATGCACAGAACGAGCACGACTATTTTCTAGTGTTAGCTGATGTCTTACATGTCCAGCAGAGTCTTCTATTAGCTACCACGCGTCCTCTGGGCATGTTGCAAATGTCGCCTCCTGCGCATGCATTCAATAATCTCAGCTCCATGGGCAGCAATCCATTCAGGAAATTCTCTATCAGCACATTCTGGGGCAGGCCGTGATTGTAGCAGTTGGCCTCCAGCTCCCTGAAATGCTCGTAATATTCTGACAGCGACTCTCCTGCGCTCTGCCTAGGTGCAGCCAACTCCCTCCTGAGTAGCGCGATCTTTGCTGCGGGATAGAATTTTTCCAAGAATTTCTTCTGCAGCTGCTCCCATGTGTGAATTGATCCTGCTGGTAAGTTCATTAGCCAATGCCTGGCCGTGTCACACAATGAAAATGGGAACGCTTTCATCTTCAGCGCTTCATCGCTCTCCCCTTCGGCCTTCATGTTCTCGCAAATGACTAGGAATTCTCGCGCATGCTTGACTGGGTTCTCGTTGTTCATCCCGTGGAACTTGGGCATGTGATGAATGAGCGAGCTCCTTAGCTCAAAATGACCGTCTGGTGGAAGCACTATGCACCACGGCTGGTTAACCGTGATTGGGGCTGACATCTCGCACACTGTTCTGCGTCGCGCGGCCTGTCGCGCGGGTGGCGCGTTATACAGTTCAGCGGCCATCCTTGCTTCAACCTCGCGCTGCACTTCCTCTTTGAACAGGGCTGCGCGGTTATGTGCCCTCGCATCCTCTGGGGTTCTGTCCCCTAAGTTTTCTCCAACGACACTGTTATCCTCCATAACCTGTTCTGAATCTCAAAGAAAACGGAATTAAAAGAAAACTAAGCTGTTGCGTCTGTCAGTGCGCAACTAGAATCTGCGCAGCGCAACTGTTTCAAGGTTGCGCAGGCTGATGTTTATTGCGCGCTGTTAGAAACAACAACGAAAACAAAGCAAACAGAAATAACTAACTATTGTAAAAGAAAATTTAAGCTGGTTAAAGCTTATCTGTGTTGCTCCCCGGCAACGGCGCCAAAATTTGATAGTGCGTCGTTGTGCGCGTCAAATTTATTCCTTCCTTCTCCACTTAGTATAGCGGCTAAGTCAGGGTCGATTCCACAGGGAGCAAGTAGATTAGCTTTAACTAGTAACCTGCACTTACGAAAACTAAGGGTGTGAGTGATTGGGTTACGCACGTGCGCGAGTAAACAGTAGTAAACGCAGGAATTGCACTAGACGTGCGCAGGCAGTAGAGATTAAGTACTATGACTATGAAAAGTATCGGCGCAGACAATCCTCTATGAGTGTATTCCTTATCATCGACTCTAAACGTCTATAGTTTGGTTTACTGATGTTAGTGTCCGATCAAGGCTTCCTAACATGTGCGCATGTTCCGATCAAAGTTCATGAGCTATTAATTCTTAAGACTAGTCTAAGCAGCTACGAATCCCGTCACAGTAGCAACTGATTATTCTAGCGCGTTACTCCTAGTTGTCACCGTCAAGCTATTCAACTAGTTTAACATATAACAAACAAGTAACAAGAGTAAGATTGCGGTTCAAGGCTTCCCCTACTCTTGTTGCGCTGCTTTTGCAGCTATCTCCTTTTGCGCTGCTAGCTTCGCGCAGTCGTGCATTGCGCTCTAAAACGTCCATTAGCGGACATCTGACTTATGCTCCTGTTTTATCCTGTAATACAAAAATACCGAAAACCAGTAATCTTGTACACAAAATAATGCAAACAAGCACAGTGTTAAGATCCAAATAGTGCATATAACTAGGCTCTATCAAAGATGCTATAGCATCCTGTTACACACTGTAATAGTATAGGCTGAGTCTGTTAGTTCAGGTCTGTAGCTAGCTATTACTGGAAGTGTGTAGTAGTAGAGTCTAGTTTGTGTGATTACAGTGAGCGTAGATTCAAGCTAGGTTAGAAGTAAAGGTTGAACTAGCATAGGCTGAGTTCTAGAATCCTTGTACTAGAAACTGATGTACGGACAAATAACCTTATTTTTTTCTGCATTTTACTTTTACTTCTTGTTTGTTCCGTTATTTTATAAAGTCGTTTGATATTTTCTTTGTCCATTTCAGGTTGAAAATATGCATTACATGATATGAAATGATCTGAAGAAGTTCCGAGTAAATTCTCGTTGATTGAGGGCGGAAGCGAGTGAAAATCTGCAACTGCGAAAGTGATTCGCCTATGAAGAATTTGATTCACCCAAGTGGGTGCACGAATCACATTTGATTCCACCAAGTTGGTGGACTCAACCTCTCAACTGCCCGGATCAACCTGACTCGGGGAGAATATTGACTAGTGTTGACCGGATCGAAAGAAGGCTTGAGAGGATCAAAAGTGATTCGCCTAAGAAGAAGGGGCTGCCCTGATCAATTTGACTTAAGAAGGATTTCGTGCGATTGCGGCTTGACCGGATCAAATGAAGGCTTGACCGGAAAAAAAGAAAGAAGGTTAAAAAAAGAAGAAGAGAGATTTGGTTGTCATGTTTTGTTTTTTTGCTTTTTCTACGAAGAAAATCAAAAGGTAAGGATACAAGAAAGTGAAGAGATATCCAACAAATTTTTGTTTCTGTTTTTGTGGATAAGAGAATCAAAAGACAAGAATGCAAATAAAGGATAATCAAAAGATTTTTTTGTTTTGTATTCCTCGCAAATACAATACCTTTTTTTTTCTTTTTTCTTTTGCTGCTTTTTTTGTATGCTTCCTTTTTTTTCTTTGCTTTGTTGTTTTTTTTTTTTGCTTTTACTATTGCGATAAGGAATAACAAAAGAAGAAAATGAATAGTGAAAGGTTTAGTTAAGAAAGGGACAGAAAAAAAAAAGATAACTCAAACTTGCGCTGAAACAAGGCTCTAATACCAAACTGATACGAACCCCACCCTCGAGTGTGATGGAAACCGTTATCTTAAGTTAGATCGTAACCAGAAAAAAATCTGTCACAACAAGTTTGTTGAGCCCGATGACCCCTCACCTCATTGTGATGAGAAACAACGAATTTATAGGAGGAGTCTTCATCCCCACCGTAACGCAAATGGATAGTGTGATGAGAAACTAAGAACTTCAGATTCAAACGCCACACCAAGAATGGTGATAAGTTTGGATTTGAATGCCACAAGATTAACCTTGAGAAGTTCAGAAAGTTCAATCAAGAATAAAAAGAACACATTTTTCTCACAAGTTTATTATTCATTGGATTCTTAACATGATAGTGCAGCAGCCCTTACATAGGAAGTAGATAAGAAACTTAAAGAACAAGAAAATGAAGATAAGAACAACATAATGAGATTGAAGATAAGAGCAACTCCTGAGTTTTCTTGCTGTTCAAAAGTCTTCTATACTTAGCCCGAATCAGTTTAGCTCTATAAGGATCTTGACCGAATCAAATGGAGTTTAACCGAATTAGAAAGTAATTCAGCCAGAAGAAATCTCCCAAGCAGAAACACCGCTGAGTATATGATACGGCTGAATCAGAAAGTGATCCGCCCAGGTACCCTAACCATCTTAGCTCCATAAGGATGTTTGACCAAATCAAATAAGGGTTGACCGAATCAGAAGTGATTCGGCTAGGGAAAAGTGATTCGGCCAGCTCGAAACAGCTATGATTAAATGATTCGAACACTCTATGTGAATCAGTTTTATTAAAGCTTTTCCGAATCAATTAATTCGGGCACTGCGGGTAAATTTTGGAAATCTTCAAAGGGTATAAATAGAATGAGATGAAAAAGTAGAAGGCATGCTTCCAGAACGAAAACCCTAGGCGAATTCTCTTGGAGAACTTGAAGAATTGTCAAGGATTGGAGAAAGACACACACAATTGGAGATTCTACCTCAACCCTCTACTCAACCACTACTTCCTTGGATCCAACTTGTAAACAATTTCAATTAAATATCATATTTTGTTTCAAACTCACCATGAGTGAGTAATTGTTCAGTAGTTGGGGTCCTTATGGATCCCTTAGGTTTGATTGTAGTGCAAGACTTGTCTTTTTATCTATATGAGTGAAATTTGGTTGAAAATTCTTATGCTTGTTCTTCATATCAATTTTGTGCACACCAAGTGTTTGACGAAATACCTAAAACACCTAGGGATGGAATGAGAGTTGAACTTAGGTTGTTTAGGAGATCAAGCATGATTATTTTAGGTTGCATGTGTTCGCGAGAGTGACATACGCATCCCACTAGGCTAAGTATTGAGCGACTTTAGTTAACTATCAATAGACCGAGAGGTTGAGATTAGGAGACTTTAAGTTCTACGCGGTTCAACAGAGCGAGAGTTTGAGAATTGTACTATTTAGGTATTATTCCCTTTCTAGAGAAGGAGCGAGAGTTGAATTTAGAATGTGTGATACCTTAGCCTAAAACCATCACTCGAATTTACTCATGATTTAGACAAGTTTTGTATTGCTAATCGCATGACCTAGGGGTGAAGTAGGATTCCGACAATGCTTTCTCTCTTACTTTACTTTTTCATAAATTTGACATTGTCTTTAGTACTAGAGATACCTCACTTAGAGGAAAAAACTCCCCTTTTTATTTAGTAGACTTGCATTTAGCATTACTAGCTAGCTTTAAACTAATTTAGGCTTTTCTCATGGGTTCGACTCGGATTATAAATATTGTTTGAACACCGTGATTGGACTAATATTTATATTACCACAATTACCACCACGTTTCAGGAAGCTGCCCCTGTTGATGAAGAAGAGGATGTCTGGTACCCCACTTGCCATCTTTTGTCAAAAAGGGGGAGAAAAGTCCACGATGAGAACTGTTTTTTTGAACTGAAGTGATTGTAATAGGTAACTATTATTGTTTTGCAGCCCTGCGTGGCTGAACTGACTTTAAGACCAAATGTGATCATATATGTCCCAGACAGTTAGTGGTTGTTTAGCAGCTGAGCAACAGTTTTGGTCTGTTTGAGAAATCTGCCCAGATATGAAGTAGCAATGCAATGTAAGGCTTCCAAATATTCTCAAAATATCCCAGTAAGGATTTCCGTGCCTCAAGCTTGAAGATTTGATTAGGAAATCAAATCTCCTAAAAACTAGGAGATAAGATCTTGTTGAGATCTTTGAGGGCTTCTTAATTTTGATGGCGGAAGAGTTCATATAGAAGCAGGCTGGGCAGAGCAAGAAAGAGCATCCGAACAGAGAGAAAAACACAGGGAGAGCATCCGAGCACCTGAGATTGCAAAGCAATGATCAGTGGAGGATCGGATCACCACCGTAAGCAGAGTGTGAGCAAATATCAGTGTGGTTTCTATATCGATTGATTGCAGACTAGCAGTGTCTGGTCAGTGCTTGATCAGGAGAACCAATTCAGAGCAAGGCGTGCTTGTTGGTTGATCAACGAAGGCAGCAGGAGAGTTGTCGAGTGGAGGAACTCGGACAATCTGCAGAAGGCCTATTCTTGCTAGTGACAGGCGAGCATTGAGTGAGGGGGAGCATTCCAGTATGAGGGGCATTCATGACAGAGTTTGAGCTGCTCAGCAGAAAGCTTTGGAGCGAAGCTTCAGAATCTGTACAAACTAGTTGCACAAGCGTGTTCTATGGCAAACCTACTGAGACATTGTGTTAATTAGAATAGGCTGAGTCTGTGTGATCAGAGGAGCAGCTCTTTTGAATTAATTCGAGTGTGTAGGTGAGTGAGACATAAATAAGAGGGTGTTTAGATTGTGTGTGAGCTGCTAGTTGAGGTCAAGTAGCATAGATTGTCGCTAAGTCGAGTCTGTGTTGTACGGAGTACCTTGGAGACTAGTGGATGGAGGACTGGAGTATAGTCCTCCCCAGACGTAGGCAGATTGATAGCGCGTCGTTGTGCGCGTCAAATTAATTCCTTCCTTCTCCACTTAGTATAGCTGCTAAGTCAGGGTCGATTCCACAGGGAGCAAGCAGATTCGCTCTAACCAGTAACCTGCACTTACGAAAACGGGTGTGAGTGATTGGGTTGCGCAAGTGCGCGGATAACAGTATTGAACGCAGGAATTGCACTAGACGTGCGCAGGCAGTAGAGATTAAGTACTATGACTATGAAAAGTATCGGCGGAGACAATCCTCTATGAATAAATTCCTTATCATCGACTCTAAACGTCTATAGTTTGGTTTACTGATGTTAGTGTCCGATCAAGGCTTCCTAACATGTGCGCATGTTCCGATCAAAGTTCATGAGCTATTAATTCTTAAGACTAGTCTAAGCAGCTACGAATCCTGTCACAGTAGCAATTGATTATCCTAGCGCGTTACTCCTAGTTGTCACCGTCAAGCTATTCAACTAATTTAACATATAACAAACAAGTAGCAAGAGTAAGATTGCGGTTCAAGGCTTCCCCTACTCATGTGATAATGTTGTATGGCAGTGTTTGACAAAACCAGCTCAAGTAAACAAGCAGTTCAGCAGAAGTGAACTAGCAGCAGCTGCAGCAGGGGATGCTACAGCAGGAGCTTGTTCAACTGGCTGCATCATCTGTCTAAGAAGCAGGAGCAACCTGGGCGTGTCTAGAAGGGCTGGAAACTCTACGAAGAGCATCTGAAGAATTTCTAATATGCTGTGGAGTATTTTCCAGTGAGGTTTACTAGTCAGAGAAGGAGATTTGCATTGGAGATAAAAATCAAATCAAATCTCCTAGATTTTAGGAGATAATTGTTCTCTTTGGGACATTGCCTAAACCTGGACATTGCTTAAAGCTGGTGCTGCTATTTAAGAAGAAGAGGTTTAGAGCAGAACAGCTGATCGAAGCTGAGGGATACACGAGTGCATACACAGAATTCAGAGAGAGCAATTTGTGGTGTGCGACGGACGTTTTTCTTCGATCATCACCCAAGAGCAGAGCGTGAGAGCAGAGCTGTGGTGACAGAAGCAGAAGGTGGTCAGGACTTGCAGAGTCTGATCCAAGCTTGATCTGGAAGCCAATTCAGAGCAGTGGTGCTTGTTGGTTGATCAAGGACAGCCGCGGAAAAACTGACGGGTGGTTGGCTCGGTCAAGTGTCGTGCGGCAGTACTCGCTAGTGGCAGGTGGTCACTGAGTGAGGGGGAGTATTCCAGAGTGTGCAGCGCTCGTGGAATCGTTCGATCGGCTCGGCAGAAGGCCTTGGAGCGACGCGGACAAATTGTGCTTCAGCTGTGTGTTACAGCAGTTGCTACAGCAACCCTGCTGACTGAGTGTAGTTTAGAATAGGCTGAGTCTTGAGAAGTCTGTAGCTATTCTAGATTGACATTTGTAGAGGGTGTGCAGACACAAGTCAGAGCTAGTTCTAATTGTGTTGAGTGATCCACACAAGGTTGAGTAGCATAGGTTGCGTGAGTTGTAACCGAGTGTACTTGGAGACCTTTGTTTTCAGTGGATTGAGGACTGGAGAATAGTCCTCCCCAGACGTAGGCAATTGGCCGAACTGGGTGAACAAACTTCTGTCTTGTTCATTGTTTGCTGAGACAATTTCCGAGTGAACAAGAGTGTGCTGCAGCAACTGCTTGTTCACGAATCTGTCGAACTGAGACATTGCGAATTTCATCATGCAACTAGCTGTCAACCGTGTGCACAGAATTAATACAAGCAAACAAACTATGCATTAAGCACTAGTCTCAAAGGAAATACTCATAGAATCATGCCCAACCGATACAAAGCGTTTAGCTAGACATGCTAGTACTAAACATCATAGAAACAGTAAATAATATCTAAAGTATCCAAGAAAATAGCAACGAGCTGGTGCGTGCGTGTCTCGGCTGGCGCAGTCGGCTAGCGCAGGTCCTCTCAGTAGGCTCGTGTGTTTTTCAGTTCCGCCTCTCTCTCCTGTTTCTCTGTGTGTCGTGGTGTTGTTGTTCAAACCCTAGCCTTCCTCTCTTTATATACTGCTCATGAGGCCCAAGGACGGCCTTGGCAACTTCCAAATCTGATGGTGTCAAGATTTGGAAACACCAATATCCTGCCCATGGCGCACTGCACACACTGGTTAGCGCAATCGGTCTGCGCACCGTAGTCGACTCTGCCACCTCTAATCTGTTTGCGTTGCTAGCTCCGCAGGCCGTGTGATGTGCTCCTTAAACGCTGCCTGTTAGCGCGTATCGGACTTAAGCCCTCGTTTTGCCCTGAAATACAAAAACACCGGAAACCAGTAATCTTGTACACAAACTAATGCAAACAAGCATAGGGTTGGGATCTAAATAGTGTGTATAAATAGGCTCTATCAAACCCCCCACACTTGCCCCTTGTTCGTCCCGAACAAGCACTCAAGCACGGATAGAATTACCTCTCTGGAGTCTAGCGCACAGCCCTGCACTCTAGCGCGATCCGCACTACCAATCACCTTGCGCTGCTCTATCACCTGCGCGCATCTGCCTTCAACAATTTTAATATAATAATTTTCAAAATTTGTTACCTCTCAGCTGGGATGAAGATCATTTCAGATGGCTGGGAGATAGCTCTTCATAGGCTCCTAGTTGTCAGCTTTCACTCCGAGGACGGGTATATGGTTAATAGCGCAAGCTTCTTCAGGTGCGTGATTCCTCCGCGCACTTCCTGGGAACTCAAGCTTTTCTGATGATTTTCTTATGAATTTGCGCACTCTGGTATGTATTTGTGCGCATGCTGATTCTTTTGTAGCACATATCATCTGCTGGTGTCTTTTCCTTTTTGTACAGCTTTTTCTATGGTTCCTATGTTCCCAGAACGGTTCCAGTCTCGGCCTCCGGATAGCAGCTATGGAACAACGCTCCGCTCTGCCTCCTTGGTGTATTTGCGCAGGTCCGCGCACGCGTTTACACCCGCGCCCGCCTTCCCTAGCTCGACTTCCAGAGGAAAGGTGGTCTGTTTTCCCACCTCGCCACGCTTTGGGTATTCGCCTTCCACATCTGCGTGGCTGAGCGCGCTCTCTTGTTCAGAAGGTCGCGAAGCACCGGTCTCCACTAGCGCTCTCGACCATATACCTCACCTTCGAAGCAAAAACGACTAACCGCCTCTCTAGAGTGTTTCTGTCAACTCCACATCCCCTGTATATCCCAACTAACAGGAGCAGAAAAATGAAAAAAATATTCCAAAACAGTTGATAGCAGTGCATGCAATATGAATAGCGCAATACAAGCTGAACAGTGTGCGCAACCCGCACACAAGCGCACCACTGCTACTATTTTCTTCAACTAAACTAAGCTACACTACAAAGCTCAAAAAACATGAAATGTAAATGAAACGCTCCCCCCCCCCCCCCCCACACTTAAACAGAGACGTGTCCCCAAAACTCAAGCTCAAGCGCACGGAGAGCGCACACATGCATGCAAGCAAAACAAAGAACATAAGAAGTAAAACGTGTCGGGTTACCTCCCGACAAGTGCCTTTGTTTAACGTCGTTGGCTCGACTGTACCTCGTTACTTGCCCATTGACCTGAAAACGATGCCGGTGCTCGTTTTCTAACTCGATTGTTCCGTAGGGGAAAACCTTGGTCACTGTGTATGGTCCCGTCCATTTGCTGCGCAGCTTTCCAGGCATGAGCTTGAGGCGTGATGAGAATAATAATACCTGGTCTCCTGGCTCAAAAGTGCGTCTCAGGATATGTTTATGATGAAATGCCTTGGTGCGCGCCTTGTAATCGCGCAGTCCCTCATAGGCATCCAGGCGCAGCTCTTCTAATTCGCTTAGCTCAAATGCGCGCTCCTTTCCGGCCTCGTCTAGGTTCAGGTTGCAAATGCGTAATGCCCAATATGCTTTGTGCTCTAACTCCACTGGCAGGTGGCACGCTTTTCCGTAAACCAGCCGGAATGGTGAAGTCCCAATTGGCGTCTTATGCGCAGTGCGGTATGCCCACAGCGCCTCGTCAAGGCGCTGGCTCCAGTCTTTGCACTACGGTCTCACAGTTTTCTCCAGGATGAGCTTGATCGCTCTGTTGGAAACCTCGGCCTGTCAATTCGTCTGAGGGTGGTAAGCGGTGGGCGTCTTGTGGCGCACTCCATAATGCTTGAAAACTTGCGCCACAATCCTGTTGCAAAAGTGCATCCCCTGGTCGCTAATGATTGCCTTAGGCACTCCATACCTGCAAAATATGTTAGTCTTTAAGAAGTCAGCGACCGTCTTACCATCGTCCTTCCGCGTAGCCTTGGCCTCAACCCATTTGGAGACATAATCTACCGCGACCAAAATATACTCGTATCCGGAAGATGGGGGAAATGGCCCCATGAAGTCAATCCCCCAAATGTCGAATACTTCATCCACTAGAATTGGCGTTTGCGGCATCTCATTGTGCGCTAATATGCCTCCTGTGCGCTGGCACCTGTCACAGTTCCTGTAGTAGTTATATGAGTCACTGAATAAGCGCGGCCAATAAAATCCACAGTCCAGGATCTTTCTGCTCGTGCGCTTTGGGCCAAAGTGTCCTCCACATGCGTGCGCATGACAAAACTTCAAAACAGAGTTCATGGTCAGGTACGCAGCGCCTTAAAATCTGATCAGGTCCTATTCTGAGCATATACGGATCATCCCAAATGTAATGCTTGGACTCATGTTTTAATCTCATGCATTGGGTTTTAGTGAAATGAGGAGGAAACGTACCAGTGACCAGGTAATTCGTAATGTGCGCATACCATGGTACCTTACGTGTCAGCGCCATCAGATGCTCGTCAGGGAACGTCTCCGTGATTTGCCCTGGCTCCTCTGCTTTCACAATCCTGCTCAAGTGGTCCGCGACTGTGTTCTCCGTGCCCTTCTTATCTTTGATCTCCAAGTCGAATTCCTGAACTAGGAGCACCCAGCGCATCAGGCGCGGCTTAGTTTCCTTCTTGGACATTAGGTAGCGGATTGCTGCGTGGTCTGTGTAAACGATGACTCTAGCGCCAAGAACATATGCACGGAACTTCTCCAGCGCAAACACAATTGCCAGAAGCTCCTTCTCCGTAGTGGTATAGTTCCTCTGCGCAGCGTCCAGTGTGCGCGATGCATAATAAATGGCGTGCGGCTTCTTGTCCACGCGCTGTCCCAGGACTGCACCTATTGCATAGTCGCTTGCATCACACATCAGTTCAAATGGCAGGTTCCAGTCTGGTGCGCGCATCACTGGCGCACTTGTCAGCGCCTCCTTTAGCTTATCAAATGCGGCCCTGCACTCATCATTAAATTCGAAACACACATCCTTTTGCAAGAGGTTAGACAGGGGTATGCAAATTTTAGAGAAATCTTTTATGAAGCGCCTGTAAAACCCAGCGTGCCCGAGGAATGACTTCACATCGCGCACGCTAGTGGCATAAGTTAGATTGGAAATAAGATCAATTTTAGCTTTATCTACCTTGATCCCCTCCTGCGAGATAATATGTCCTAGTACTACACCATGCGATACCATGAAATGACATTTTTCATAATTGAGCACTAGGTTCTTTGAAATGCAGCGCGCTAAGACCTTATCAAGATGTGTTAAGCATGCGTCAAAGGTACCTCCGTACACAGTAAAATCATCCATGAACACTTCTATGCATATACCAATCATATCAGAAAAAATGCTCATGACTAGGCGTTGGAACGTACCTGGCGCGTTACACAGCCCAAATGACATTCGCCGAAACGCAAACATACCGAATGGGCAGGTAAATGTGGTCTTCTCTTGATCTTCCGCAGCTATGGGTATCTGATTGTACCCTGAATATCCGTGCAAGAAGCAAAAGTAGGGCTTCCCGCTAATCGATCTAGCATTTGATCCATAAAGGGTAGCGGGAAATGGTCCTTGCGCGTGACTGCGTTAAGCTTCCTGTAGTCGATGCACATGCGCCATCCAGTTTGAATGCGCTTGGGAACTAGCTCGCCCTGCGCATTCTCCTCTACTATGATTCCTCCTTTCTTTGGCACAACGTGCACTGGACTTACCCATTTGCTGTCCGAAATAGGGTAAATGACTCCTGCGTCAAGCAACTTTAGAATCTCCTTCTGCACCACCTCCATCATATTCGGGTTCAATCTGCGCTGAGGCTCCCTGGATGGTTTGGCTCCATCTTCCAATAGAATCCTATGCATGCATACGTCTGGGCTCACTCCGCGCAGATCAGCAAGTGTCCATCCTATAGCGCGCTAGTTCTTGCGCAGCACCTGCTGTAGTTGCGCCTCCTGCTCCTCTTCTAATCCTTTCCTTATGATTACTGGCAGGGTGTCTTCATTACCCAAGAATATGTACTTGAGGTGCTCTGGGAGTTGCTTCAGCTCGACCTTGGGTGCCTGTTCAATAGAGGGCAAGATTTTATTAGCATTGCAGACTTTAACTATGGCTTGTACCTGTCTGGGTTCTGGTTCAGCACTGCTCAGCTCCTCCTCCTGCGCCTCCAACTCTGCCTGTGTCAGTGTTATGGGTTCTTCTGCTGCGCTCGCACATTGCGCATCTGCGACCAAGTCATCTAAGCTGTCCATTGCGTGCACTGTGGCGTCTTCATGAGGGTGCTGCATCCCCTTGAATATGTTGAAATGAATTTCTTCGTCATCAACCTCCATGGAGAGCGTGCCCCTCCACACGTCTATCTTTGTGCGCGCGGTCATCAGAAATGGTCTGCCCAGTAGGATCTGCGCACTGCCTGTGCTCGGCTCACCCTCCATTTCTAGGACATAGAAATCTGCTGGGAACACCAGCTCTCCTACTCGAACTAGAACATCCTCTATCATGCCCGTAGGCTGCTTGCATGACCGATCTGCTAGCTGAATGGTGAGACCTGCAGGCTTTAGTGGTCCAAGGCGCAATGACGCATATAGGGAATTGGGTAGCACATTTATAGATGCGCCTAAGTCAATCATGCAATTGCTCACTGTGGTACTACCTAAAGTGCATGGGATGGTAAACGTACCTGGGTCTCGGCATTTAGGTGGTACCTTATGTTGCACGACTGCTGAGGCCTGCGCATTGAGCATTACCTGTGCGCACTCGCCTTTCCTTCTTTTGTTTGTGCACAGCTCCTTTAGAAATTTGGCGTACGTAGGGATTTGCCGAACTGCCTCAATAAAGGGAATGTTTATTTCCACCTTACTGAATAACTCGTAGAGCTCCTTATCGAGCGCTTCCTTCCTAGCCGATGGTGCCTGCACAGGGAAAGGTGCAGGTATGTTAGTACGATTCGTGCCCTTGTCTTTTAATTGTGTCATACCTGGCGCTTCGCCCCGCTGGCTTGTGGCTGGCGCTTCTGGTTGCGCGTCTTGCTCCGATTGCGCATTCTGCTCTGCTGGATCCGGGACTTACGCAGCTGGTTGCGCGGGCGCCTTCGTGGTCTGCTCTGTTCCTATTGCGTGCCCAGTCCTCAGTGTCACAGCGTTGACTCCTCCCTTGGGGTTCTGAATCACTTGCGAAGGCAGGTTGCCATCGCTCTTTTTCAGCTCGTACACCGTGGTCGCAATCTGTGATAACTGCTTCTCAATGGACTCGAACCTCTTGTCATACTTCTCATCATTCTTGCGCACTGTGTCTGCCAGCTGCCCCATGATATCTTCTAAGGATCGCCTTGGCTGCTGGTTATTCTGCGCTGGTGCGTCAGTGCGGCGATGCGGTGGATTGTAGGGCGCAGCTTGTTGCGTCTGCTGTGGTGCGCGCTGATCCGCGAACTGCCTCTGGAAATTGTTTTCCTCCTTCCATCTGAACCCATTTGCGGCTAGTCCAAAACGCGGCTAATTTTGCCTCTTTGTCCCTCTGTTATCCCATCCTCCAAGAGCATTGACATCCCCTGATTCCTCAAACAGTGTGGGACATGCATCGGTTTTGTGCTCGGTGGAATTGCAGAACTCACATACCTTTGGCGCAACTGGTTGTGCGCCTTGCGCACTCATCAACTTCTGCAGCATGGCCTTCATTTCCTTGATCTCAGCGCTTGTTTCTACCTGATGCACAGAACGAGCGCGACTATTTTCAAGTGTTAGCTGATGTCTTACCTGCCCGGCAGAGTCCTCTATCAGCTGCCACGCGTCTTCTGGGTACATGTTGCACATGTCACCTGCTGTGCATGCGGTCAATAATCTCAGCTCCATAGGAAGCAATCCATTCAGGAAATTCTCTATCAGCACATTTTGGGGCAGGCCGTGATTGTAGCAGTTGGCCTCTAGCTCCCTGAAACGCTCGTAATACTCTGACAGCGACTCTCCTGTGCTCTGCCTAGGTGCGGCCAGCTCTCTCCTGAGTAGCGCGATCTTTGCTGCTGGGTAGAACTTGTCCAGGAACTTCTTCTGCAGCTGCTCCCATGTGTGAATTGATCCTGCTGGTAAGTTCATTAGCCAATGTCTGGCCGTGTCACACAATGAAAATGGGAACGCTTTCATCTTCAGCGCTTCGTCGCTCTCCCCTTCGGCCTTCATGTTCTCACAAATGACTAGGAACTCGCGCACATGCTTGACTGGATTCTCGTTGTTCATCCCGTGGAACTTGGGCATGTGATGAATGAGCGAGCTCCTTAGCTCAAAATGACCGTCTGGTGGAAGCACTATGCACCATGGCTGGTTAACCGTGAGTGGGACTGACATTTCGCGCACTGTCCTGCGTCGCGCAGCTTGTCGCGCGGGTGGCGCATTATACAGTTCAGCGGCCATCCTTGCTTCAACCTAGCGCTGCACTTCCTCTCTAAACAGGGTTGCGCGGTTATGTGCTCTGGCTTCCTCTGGGGTTCTGTCCCCTAAGTTGTCCCCAACGACACTGTTATCCTCCATGACCTGTTTTAAATCTCAAAGAAAACGAAATTAAAAGATAACTAAGCTGTTGCGTCTGTCAGTGCGCAACTAGAATCTGCACAGCGCAACTGTTTCAAGGTTGCGCAGGCTAATGGTGATTGCGTGCTGTCAGAAACAACTAAAACAAAACAAACCGAAATGACTAACTATTATAAAAGAAATCTTAAGCTAATTAAAGCTTATCTGTGTTGCTCCCCGGCAACGGCGCCAAAATTTGATGCGCGCGTCGTTGTGCGCGTTCAAATTAATTCCTTCCTCTTCCACTTAGTACAGCGGTTAAGTCGGGGTCAAATCCAAAGGGAGCAAGTAGATTAGCTTTAACTAGTGACCTCCACTTACGAAAACTGGGGGTGTGAGTGATTGGGGTTGCGCAATGCGCGAGTAAACAGTGGTAAACGCAGGAATTGCACTAGACGTGCGCAGGCAGTAGAGATTAAGTACTGTGACTATGAGAAGTATCGGCGCAGACAATCCTCTATGAGTGTATTCCTTATCATCGACTCTAAATGTCTATAGCTTGGTTTACTAAAGTTAGTGTCTGGTCAAGGCTTCCTAACTTGTGCGCATGTTCTGATCAAAGTTCATGAGCTATTAATTCTTAGGACTAGTCTAAGCAGTTACGAATCATGTCTTAGTAGCAACTGATTATCCTAGCGCGTTACTCCTAGTCGTCACCGTCAGGCTATTCAACTAGTTTAACATATAACAAACAAGCAACAAGAGTAAGATTGCGGTTCAAGGCTTCCCCTACTCATGCAACTAGCTGTCAACAGTGTGCACAGAATTAATATAAGCAAACAAGCTATGCATTAAGCGCAAGTCTCAAAGGAAATACTCATAGATTCATGCCCAACCGATACTAAGCGTTTAGCTAGACATGCTAGTAGTAAACATCATAGAAACAGTAAATAATATCTAAAGTATCCAAGAAAACAATAGCAAACAGTGCGTGCAGATTGTAGTCTCGGCTGGCGCAGTCGGCTAGTGCAGGTCCTCTCAGCAAGCTCGTGTGTTTTTCTGCTTCGCTGCTCTCTCGTGTGCTGTGATGATGATGATGTTATCAATGTCTCATATATCTCTCTCAAACCCTAGCCTTCCTCTCTTTATATACTGCTCAAGAGGCCCATCCTTGGCAACTTCCAAATCTGGTCGTGTTAGGATTTGGAAACACCACTATCTGCGCATGGCACACTGACTAGCGCAATCGGTAAGCGCATCGTTGTCGACTCTGCCAATTTCTCTATTTGCGCCGCTAGCTCCGCAGGCTGTGTGATGCGCGTCCTAAACGCTGCCTGTTAGCGCGTATCCAACTTAGGCCCTCGTTTCGCCCTGAAATACAAAAACATTGGAAACCAGTAATCTTGTACACAAAATAATGCAAACAAGCATAGGGTTAGGATCTAAATAATGTGTATAAATAGGCTCTATCATTCATCCACTAGAATTGGCGTCTGCGGCATCTCGTTGCGCGCTGATATGCCTCCTGTGCGCTGGCACCTGTCACAGTTCCTGCAGTGGTTATACGAGTCACTAAACAAGTGCGGCCAATAAAATCCGCAATCCAGGATCTTTCTGCTCGTGCGCTTTGGACCAAAGTGTCCTCCACATGCGTGCGCATGACAAAACATCAAAACAGAGTTAATTTCATGGTCAGGCACGCATCGCCTCAAAATTTGATCAAGTCCTATTCTGAGCATATAGGGATCATCCCAAATGTAATGCCTGGACTCATGCTTTAATCTCATGCATTGGGTTTTAGTGAAATGAGGAGGAAACGTACCTGTGACCAGGTAATTCGCAATGTACCTTACCTGTCAGCGCCTTCAGATGCTCGTCAGGGAATGTCTCCGTGATTCGCCCTGGCTCCCCTGCTTTCACGATCCTGCTCAGATGGTCCACGACTGTGTTCTCCGTGCCCTTCTTATCTTTGATTTCCAAGTCGAATTCTTGAAGTAGGAGCACCCAGCGCATCAGGCGCGGCTTAGTCTACTTCTTGGACATTAGGTAACGGATTGTTGCGTGGTCTGTGTAGACGATGACTCTGGCGCCAAGAACATATGCGCGGAACTTCTCCAGTGCAAACACGATTGCCAGAAGTTCCTTCTCCGTGGTGGTGTAGTTCCTCTGCGCAGCGTCCAGTGTGCGCGATGCATAATAAATGGTGTGCGGCTTCTTGTCCACTCGCTATCCCAGGACTGCACCTACTGCATAGTCGCTTGCATCGCACATCAGTTCAAATGACAGGCTCCAGTCTGGCATGCGCATCACTGGCGCACTTGTCAGCGCCTCCTTCACCTTGTCAAACGCGGCCCTGCACTCATCAGTAAATTCGAAACACACATCCTTTTGCAAGAGGTTAGACAGGGGTATACAAATCTTAGAAAAATCTTTTATGAAGCTCCTGTAAGACCCAGCATGCCCAAGGAATGATTTCACATTGCGCACGTTAGTGGAATAAGGCAGATTAGAAATAAGATCTATTTTGGCTTTGTCTACCTTGATCCCTTCCTGCGAGACAATATGTTCTAGTACTACTCCATGTGATATCATGAAATGACATTTCTCATAATTGAGCACTAGGTTTTTTGAAATGCAGCGCGCTAAGACCTTATCAAGATGAGTTAAGCATGCGTCAAAGGTACTTCCGTGCACAGTAAAATCATCCATGAACACCTCTATGCATATACCAATCTTATCAGAAAAGATGCTCATGACTAGACGTTGGAACGTACCTGGCGCGTTACACAGCCCGAATGACATGCGCCGAAACGCAAACGTACCGAATGGGCAGGTGAACGTGGTCTTCTCTTGATCCTCCGCAGTTATGGGTATCTGATTGTACCTTGAGTATCCGTCCAAGAAGCAAAAGTAGGGCTTCCCCGCTAATCGATCTAGCATCTGGTCCATGAAGGGCAGCGGAAAATGATCCTTGCGCGTGACTGCGTTAAGCTTTCTGTAGTCGATGCACATGCGCCATCCAGTTTGCATGCGCTTGAGAACTAGCTCGCCCTGCGCATTCTCCTCTACTGTGATTCCTCCTTTCTTCGGCACAACGTGCACTGGACTTACCCATTTGCTGTCCAAAATTGGGTAAATGACTCCTGCGTCAAGCAGCTTCAGGATCTCTTTCTGCACCACCTCCATCATGTCCGGGCTCACTCCGCGCAGGTCAGCAAGTGTCCATCCTATAGCCCGCTAGTTCTTGCGCAGCACCTGCTGTAATCGCGCCTCCTGCTCCTCTTCCAATCCTTTCTTTATGATTACTGGCAGGGTGTCCTCATTTCCCAAGAATATGTATTTGAGGTGCTCTGGGAGTTGCTTCAGCTCGACCTTGGGTGCCTGTTCACTAGAGGGCAAGATTTTATTAGCAGTGTAGACATTAACTATATCATGTACCTGTCTGGATGCTGGTTCAGTACTGCTCAGCTCATCCTCTTGCGCCCCCAACTCTGCCTGTGCCAGTGTCTCAGATTCTTCTGCTGCGCTTGCACATTGCGCATCTGCAACCAAGTCATATGTGCTGTCCATCGCATGCAGTGTGGCGTCCTCATGAGGGTGCTGCATCCCTTTGAATATGTTAAAATGAATCTCCTCGCCATTGACCTCCATTGAGAGTGTACCCCTCCACACGTCTATCTTTGTGCGCGCTGTCATTAGAAATGGTCTGCCCAGTAGGATCTGCGCACTGCCTTTGCTCGACTCACCCTCCATTTCTAGGACATAGAAATCTGCTGGGAACACCAGCTCTCCTACTCGGACAAGGACGTCCTCGATCATGCCCGTCGGTTGCTTGCACGACCGACCCGCTAGCTGAATGGTGAGACCTGCAGGCTTTAGTGGTCCAAGGGGCAATGACGCATATAGGGAATAGGATAACACATTTATAGATGTGCCTAAGTCAATCATGCAGTTGCTCACTGTGGTCTTACCTAAAGTGCAGGGGATGGTGAACGTACCTGGATCCAGCATTTAGGTGGTACCTTATGCTGCACGATCGCTAAGGCCTGCGCATTTATCATTACTTGTGCGCACTCGCCTTTCCTCCTCTTGTTTGTGCACAGCTCCTTTAAAAACTTGGCGTACCTAGAAATCTGCCAAACTGCTTCAATAAGGGGAATGTTTATTTCCACCTTACTGAATAACTCGTAGAGCTCCTTATCAAGCGCTTCCTTCCTAGCCGATGGTGCCTGTACAGGGAAAGGTGCAGGTATGTTAGTACGATTCATGCCTTAGTCTTTTGATTGGGCCATACCTGGCGCCTCGCCCTGCTGGCTTGTGGCTGGCGCTTCTGGTTGCACATCTGGCTCTGCTAGATCTGGAGCTTGCGCAACTGGTTGCGCGGGCGCCTTTGCTGTCTGCTCTGTTCCTACCGTGCGCCCAGTCCTTAGTGTCACTGCGTTGACTCCTCCCTTGGGATTCTGGATCACTTGCGAAGGCAGGTTGCCATCGCTCTTTTTCAGCTCATACACCGTGGTAGCGATCTGTGATAGCTGCTTCTCAATGGATTCTCTGAAACGCTGCTTCTCAGGAAATTCTCTATCAGCACATTTTGGGGCAGGCCGTGATTGTAGCAGTTGGCCTCCAGCTCTCTGAAACGCTCATAATACTCTGATAGTGACTCTCCTACGCCCTGCCTAGGTGCGGCCAACTCCCTCCTGAGTAGCGCGATCTTTGCTGCGGGATAGAACTTGTCCAAGAACTTCTTCTGCAGCTGCTCCCATGTGTGAATTGATCCTGCTGGTAAGCTCATTAGCCAATGCCTGGCCGTGTCACACAGTGAAAATGGGAACACTTTCATCTTCAGCGCTTCGTCGCTCTCCCCTTCGGCCTTCATGTTCTCGCAAATGACTAGGAATTCTCGCACATGTTTGACTGGGTTCTCATTGTTCATCCCGTGGAACTTGGGCATGTGATGAATGAGCAAGCTCCTTAGTTCAAAATGACCGTCTGGTGGAAGCACTATGCACCATGGCTGGTTAACCGTGATTGGGGCTGACATCTCGCGCACTGTTCTGCGTCGCGCAACTTGTCGCGCGGGTGGCGCATTATACACTTCAGCGGCCATCCTTGCTTCAACTTCGCGCTGCACTTCCTCTCTGAACAGGGTTACGCGGTTATGTGCCCTCGCATCCTCTGGGGTTCTGTCCCCTAAGTTATCTCCAACGACACTGTTATCCTCCATTACCTGTTCTAAATCTCAAAGAAAACGAAATTAAAAGACAACTAAGCTGTCGCGTCTGTTAGTGCGCAACTAGAATCTGCGCAGCGCAACTGTTTCAAGGTTGCGCAGGCTGATGTTGATTGCGCGCTGTTAGAAACAACAACGAGAATAAAGCAGACAGAAATAACTAACTATTGTAAAAGAAAACTTAAGCTAATTAAAGCTTATCTGTGTTGCTCCCCGGCAACGGCGCCAAAATTTGATAGCGCGGCGTTGTGCGCGTCAAATTAATTCCTTCCTTCTCCACTTAGTATAGCGGCCAAGTCAGGGTCGATTCCACAGGGAGCAAGCAGATTCGCTCTAACCAGTAACCTGCACTTACGAAAACTGGGGGTGTGATTGATTGGGTTGCGCAAGTGCTCGGATAACAGTATTGAACGCAGGAATTGCACTAGACGTGCGCAGGCAGTAAGATTAAGTACTATGACTATGAAAAGTATCGGCGCAGACAATCCTCTATGAATAAATTCCTTATCATCGACTCTAAACGTCTATAGTTTTGTTTACTGATGTTAGTGTCCGATCAAGGCTTCCTAACATGTGCGCATGTTCCGATCAAAGTTCATGAGCTATTAATTCTTAAGACTAGTCTAAGCAGCTACGAATCCTGTCACAGTAGCAACTGATTATCCTAGCGCGTTACTCCTAGTTGTCACCGTCAAGCTATTCAACTAGTTTAACATATAACAAACAAGTAGCAAGAGTAAGATTGCGGTTCAAGGCTTCCCCTACTCATGCAACTAGCTGTCAACCGTGTGCACAGAATTAATACAAGCAAACAAACTATGCATTAAGCACTAGTCTCAAAGGAAATACTCATAGAATCATGCCCAACCGATACAAAGCGTTTAGCTAGACATGCTAGTAGTAAACATCATAGAAACAGTAAATAATATCTAAAGTATCCAAGAAAACAGCAACGAGCTGGTGCGTGCAGGTTGCAGTGTCTCGGCTGGCGCAGTCGGCTAGAGCAGGTCCTCTCAGTAGGCTCGTGTGTTTTTCAGTTCCGCCTCTCTCTCCTGTTTCTCTGTGTGTCGTGGTGTTGTTGTTCAAACCCTAGCCTTCCTCTCTTTATATACTGCTCATGAGGCCCAAGGACGGCCTTGGCAACTTCCAAATCTGATGGTGTCAAGATTTGGAAACACCAATATCCTACGCATGGCGCACTGCACACACTGGTTAGCGCAATCGGTCTGTGCACCGTAGTCGACTCTGCCACCTCTAATCTGTTTGCACTGCTAGCTCCGCAGGCCGTGTGATGCTCTCCTTAAACGCTTCCTGTTAGCGCATATCCGACTTAAGCCCTCGTTTTGCCCTGAAATACAAAAACACCGGAAACCAGTAATCTTGTACACAAAATAATGCAAACAAGCATAGGGTTAGGATCTAAATAGTGTGTATAAATAAGCTCTATCACAGATTAACCGAACTGGGTGAACAAATCGTTGTTCACTATTTGGTTTCTTGTTACACTAGACACGGCTGAATAAGGAGTTGCTATAGCAACTGCTTGTACACTATCAGTAACTCAAGGGCGCTCCGAATTTCAAACTTCTATTTACATAAAGCACCATGAATTACAAGCCTTTACAAGAGAATCCTAATTCAAAAGAACCCAAATTGGTTTTGACCTAGTTTTCTCTCCATCAATCGATTCACTTTTGGTCCCCGAAATCGACCGCTTCGGTATCGGGTGAGGGTGGTTCAATAGCATCAGTAAAGGGATTGCCTGACTCAAATCAACTACCTAGAAGGTCGACTTCAAACGGTTTGGAATGACAGGCTGGCTAGAGACTTAGAAACCCAAAGGGATATTTATGTGGATCTAGATAATAAACTTGCGTTTATGCTGCCTCAGAAGGCGAGCTTGCGCTAGCTCCAAGATGAAGAGCGAATTGAAAAATTCTTTCATGCAAACAAGGCCAGGAAGGTTCAAGACTCTGTGAATCATGCCCTAGGAGAGGATGAATTTACCTCTGATCAAGATATTATCGGCAAGTCTGTTGTGGATTTCTACACAGAGCTTTTCAGTGGCTATTGTGCTCCTCCCCAAAGCTCTATTTTTGATTTCTACGAACCCATTATTTCTGCAACTGAGAGTGAGGTTCTTTCTAAATGCCCGGATGAGGATGTGGTTTACTACGAGATCAAACAAATGCATGAGGACAGCTCCCCCGATCTTGATGGTTTCACAGGTAGATTCTAAGTCAAGTGCTGGAACATCATTGGGGTAGCAGTTGCAGCTTTTTTTTTTAGGAGCTACAACTTCCTACTTCCTTCACATCCACCTATCTCACTCTTCTTCCCAAAGTCAAGAATTCAACCACTATCTCTCAACTAAGGCCAATCAGCCTTTGCAATTTGTGCTACAAGGGTTTTTCGCGGATTATCACTTCCCGCCTTCACTACCTTTTGGCTCGGATTACTAGCCCGGAGCAAGTCGGTTTTGTCCCTGGTCACTCCATCCATGAGAATTTCAGTTTGGCTCATGACCTAATGCATGATCCCAATAACAAAGCCTTTAGTGGAAATGTGATCAAAAAGCTTGACATGGCAAAAGCCTATGATAGTATCTCTTGGTCCTTCATTCTTGGGACTCTTCGGGCCCTGGGTTTTTCAGATCTTTTTGTAGATCTTGGTTACAAGTGCATTTCTAATTGTTGCTATTCAGTCCGATGGGACGCAAAGCTTTTGGTTTCTTTCAGTCTTTCAAAGGTGTCCGCCAAGAAGATCTTTTGTCTCCTGCCCATTTTGTTATAGCTATGGCTTTCTTCTCCAGGAAGCTCAATGCGGCCATGCAACATGACTCCATTGTGCCATATTATGTTGTCCCTCACGCCCTTCGAATCAGTCATCTTTTGCATGTGGATGATATGCTTATCTTCTGCAATGGTTCCAAGCCTTCTATCCGGAGGATGCTCAACCTCATTATGATTGAAATTTTCAGCGCCTCTGAGTATTTGATTGTGTAAAAGTAGCTTCTATAGCAACCTCTTGTTCGGTCGGATCTTGTGCAGGAAGGTAAATACAATGAACAGTGATTTATTCACCCAGTTCGCCCAACTGCCCACGTCTAGGGAGGACTGTACTCCAGTCCTCAATCAACTAGTCTCCAAGGTGCTCCGTACAATACAGATTCGACACAAGGCCAACCTATGCTACCCAACCTTAACTAGTAGTTCACACACAATCAAAACATCCTCTTATTTGTGCCTCACACACCTACACACTCGAATTAATTCAGAGTAGCTACACCTCTCATCCCACAGACTCAGTCTATTCTAATTAAAACACTGTCTCCACAGGTTGCTATAGCACACCCTTGTGAAACTAGCTTGTGCAGATTCTGTCCGCTAGCTCCAAAGCCTTCCGTCGAGCCGTTCAAACTTCGTCGTGAGTTATCCTCACTCAATGACCGCCTGTCACTAGCGAGAATAGGCCTTCTGCAGATTGTCTGAGTTCCTCCACTCGACAACTCTCCTGCCGCCTTCCTTGATCAGCCAACAAGCACGACCTGCTTTGAATTGGCCTTCTCCGATCAAGCTCTGATCAGACTCTACAAGTTTTCGATCAGCCTTTGCTACAACCACTCAGCTCTGCGCTCACACTCTACTCTAGGTGGTGATCCAAATCTCAGCACACTCTCTGAATTTGATATTCTCTGAATATCGCTTTGCTCTCTTTCAATATCTGAGGTGCTTTTTTTTTTTTTTTTTTTTTTTTTTTTTATGATTTTTTTTTTTTTTAAAACCCACCCCGTTAGAGCCCCAGCCCTAACACCCACCAGGAATCGAACCTGTGACATGGAGTTTATAATACACCACCACGACCACTAGGCTAGCCCTTGGTGGGTCTATCTGAGGTGCTTGGATTCTCTATTGGATTGATACTGCTGCTCTGCTCAAGGATTCTCTAAATAGGAACTTTGTGCTCCATAAATATCAACTTTAGGAAGTTCCTAAAAGATCTCAACAAGATCTTATGTCCTGCTTTGTAGGACACTTGATTTCCCTATCAAATCTTCAAGCTGTGGCACGTGATCTTCACTAGGGATATTCTGAAAATATTGGGAGGCCTTCCATTGCACTGCTACTTCATATCTGGCCAGATTGTTCTTCGCGCCAATACTGCTCCTACAGCTCTTGTTGTAGCAACTTCTTATTCACTGAGCTTGTTCACTCTGGCTGGTTTTGCACCAGCTGCTGTCTTTATATGGGCAACTTTATCATCTTGCTTTCAATCTGCACGATACTCTACCGACCTATTGTGATGCTGGCAGCAACCCTTCGTACGTTCTTTGGGTTGCTCCAAGTTGATCGGCATGCTGCTGGCTACTCCAAGCTGATCAGCATGCTGCTTGCTACTCCAAGTCTTCATTGTATGCTGTAGCATCTTGTTATATCACCTTCAGCAGAGTTTGTCAATGATGCCACATACCTTAACAATCTCCCCCTTGGCATTTTGACAAAATCAAAGGACCCTTCTGTTCTTAGCCAATCCTCATCTCGTCTTCAGACTCCTTCTCTAGCAGCTTCCTTAGCTTCTTCAGGATTCATCTCAATTCAAGGACTCTATTGATCTCAAGCTATCCCTATTTAGATAGCTTCTGGTGTCATCGGATGGTCTACCAACTTCTTGCTCTTTGTTGTTGTTAATCTTCGCGGGGTGCTGTAGCAACTTCTTTCGCTTGTTTTGTCAAGGATGCCATTACCTTAACAATCTCCCCCTTGGCATTTTTGACAAAACCTGAGCATCTTCTGCAGGGGCTCCTCTTCTCCCTCTGAGGTCGACTGACAAAACCTGCCACACTTTACAAGCAGCAGAAAACATCTTCTCCTCCTTTTTGTCACAAATGATAAGGGGGCCTCAAGCTAAACTCAGCGAATAGGCCAACGCCTCTTCTCCATCCACCGAAGAAGGGGAGCTCTTGGTGTCTCAATATGTGTCTCTTCTGATGATTTTGGGGGACTATCTGGTGGCTACTTCAGCTTTGAAACAAGCTCTGGCTTCCGAATCCAACGCTTTCGAGTTCTACAGCTTTTAGCAACTCTCTCTCTCCTTCTAGCTTTGTTTCATTGTCTCACGCATTCTGCACCAGCATCCTTTGAGATCCTCATTCTCCAGCTCATTGTCCCTCCAGTATATCTGAGATTTCTTGCACAACAGAACAGTGATTTTCCTTCTTCGGCTTTGATGAGCTGAAGGTCACCCGCGTGCCACGTCTAATCCTTGGCTTCATCCGGAGTTGTCCATCTGTGGTGGTCTCTGAGGTCTCCAATACTTGTTCAGGATCGGGCATCTCCTCTGAATGTGTCCCTTCTAATCACAAAAATAGCATCTGCTACCATCGCTTCTAGGCTTCTTCTCAGCTACAGGCTGTTGACACAGTGGTTGCTGTAGCATCCTCTTCTTCGTCCTTCTAGGCACCTTCTTTTGAATTGGTTTCTAGGACAGGACCAGTTTCTCCACGGCGTTCTCAGCATCTTATGGCTCCGTAGCTTTGACAAATACCATTATCCTAGTATTTTCTTCATCCGTGTATCCAAGACCAGAGTAGCCTCCTCCATATCTTTGGCATGCTAGAATATCTTCAAGAGTGCTTGCGCCACTGTTAAGCATCTTTGTGGACTTCCTATAAAGGTTGAGCTCTTCCTTCTCTGCAGCAAACTTCTCTTCTTGTTGGGCACTCTGATCAGTAAAAGAAGTGATCGTCTTCAGCAGCTCCTCTAATTCTTCTTCCTGGCCTGATACCTTGGCAGTCAATCCTTTGTTGATCTCGATGACTTGCACCCACTCTTCGTGCAACAGGGCAAAGTTTCTTGCAATGGACTCCTCACTGATTTCCTCATCGTCACTACCATATGACTCCTCAACACCATAAATAATTTCCGGCTTTGTTAAAACGGGATTTCCAGTTAATGGTTGGTACAGCTTCCTCTTCAGCTGTTGATCGCGCGTTGTTGTACGCGTCAAATATAATCCTTCCTCTTCCACTAGTACAGCGGTTAAGTAAGGGTCGATCTCCACAGGGAGCAAGCAGTTCAGTTTTAGCCAGTAACCTACACTTATGAAATTGGGGGTTGTGAGTGATTGGTTTGCGCGATGCGCGAGTAAACAGTGGTATCGTAACGCAGGAAATTGCACTAGACGTGCGCAGGCAATAGAGATT
Organism: Umbilicus rupestris; assembly: GCA_963678935.1. NCBI lineage: Eukaryota > Viridiplantae > Streptophyta > Magnoliopsida > Saxifragales > Crassulaceae > Umbilicus > Umbilicus rupestris. The sequence continues at coordinate 9,754,261 of OY787610.1, read as the reverse complement.
AAGTACTATGACTATGAGAAGTATCGGCGCAGACAATCCTCTATGAGTGTATTCCTTATCATCGACTCTAAATGTCTATAGTTTGGGTTGCTAATGTTAGTGTCCGATCAAGGCTTCCTAACATGTGCGCATGTTCCGATCAAAGTTCATGTGCTATTAATTCTTACACTAGACCAAACAACTACGAATCCGATCAAGGTAGTAATTGCCTATCCTAGCGCGTTACTCCTAGTTGGCACCGTCAAGCTATTCAACTAGTTTAACAAACAACAACAAGCAACAAGAGTAAGATTGCGGTTCAAGGCTTCCCCTACTCATGTAACAAGCTGCCAGTAATGTGCACAGAATTAATATAAGCAAGCAAGCTATGCATTAGGCGCAAGTCTCAAAGGAAATACTCATAGATTCATGTCCAACCGATACTAAGCGTTTAGCTAGACATGCTAGTGATAAACATCACAGAAACAGTAAATAATAACTAGAGTGTCCAAGAAAACAATAGCAAACAGTGCGTGCAGGTTGCTGTCTTGGCTGGCGCAGATCCTCTCAACAAGCTCGTGTGTTTCCCAGTCCTGCTGCGCAGTGCCTCCTGGGTGTATGAATTGTGAATCCTGAGAATCGTCTCTCAACCCTAGCCTCCCTCTCTTCCTTATATACTGCTCAGGGGCTCATCCTTGGCAACTTCCAAATCTGGTCGTGTCAGGATTTGGAAACACCACCATCTGCGCCTGGCGCACGGCATCTGCTTAGCGCAATCGGTTAGCGCACCGTGGTTGACTCTGCCAATTCTTCTGTTTGCGCCGCTAGCTCCGCAGGCTGTGTGATGCGCGTCCTAAACGCTGCCTGTTAGCGCGTATCCGACTTAGGCCCTTGTTTTGCCCTGAAATACAAAAACACTGGAAACCAGTAATCTTGTACATAAAATAATGCAAACAAGCATAGGGTTATGATCTAAATAATGCGTATAAATAGGCTCTATCAAACCCCCCACACTTGCCCTTTGTTCGTCCTCGAACAAGCACTCAAGCACAGATACTACTACCTCTCTGGAGTCTAGCGCACAGTCTTGCACTCTGGCGCGATCTGCACTACTGAACACCTTGTGCTGCACTACCACCTGCGCACATCTGCTCTCAACAGTTTAAGTATAAGGATTTCGTAATTCATTACCTCTCAGCTGGGATGAAAATCATTTCGGATGGCTGGGAGATAGCTCTCTATAGGCGCCAGGTTGTCAGTTCTCACTTCGATGATGGGTATATGGTTAACAGCGCCAGCATCTTCCCGTGCGTGATTCTTCCGCGCACTTCCTGGGAACTCAAGCTTTTTGATGATTTTCTGTGTATTTTGCGCACGCTGGTACTTGTGCGCATGCTGATTCTTTTGTAGCGCATATCATCTGCTGGTATTTTTCTTTTGTACAGCTTTGTCTATGATTCCTATCTTTCCCAGAACGGTTCCAGTCTCGGCCTCCGGATAACAGCTATGGAATACCGCCCCGCTGTCCCTCCTTGGTCCGTCTGCGCAGGTTGGCGCACGCGTTTACACCCGCGCCCGCCTTCCTAGGCTCGACTTCCAGAGGGAAGGTGGTCTGTTTTCCCACCTCGCCACGCTTTGGGTATCTCGCCTTCGGCATCTGCGTGACTGAGCGCACTCTCTTGTTCCGAAGGTCGCGAAGCACAGGCCTCCACTTGCGCTCTCGACCATATACCTCTCCTCTGAAGCACGAGCGACTAACCGCCTCTCTAGACCGTTTCTGTCAACTCCACATCCCCTGTATATCCCAACTAACAGGAGCAGAAAAACGAAAAAAAATATACTAAAAACAGTTGATAGCAGCGCACGGCGCAATATGGATAGCGCAAACAAGCTGAATAGTGCGCGCAACCCGCACACAAGCGCACTACTGCTACTGTTTCCTTCAATTAAACTAAGCTACACTAAAAAGCTCAAAAACGTGAAATGTACATGTAACGCTCCCCCCCCCCCCCCACACTTAAACAGAGACGTGTCCCCACGACTCAAGCTCAAGCGCACGGAGAACGCGCACATGCATGCAAGCAAAATAACATAAGAAAGAAAAACATGTAAAAGTAAAACCTGTCGGGTTACCTCCCGACAAGTGCCGTTGTTTAACGTCGTTGGCTCGACTGTACCTCGTTACGTGCCCAAATGTGTGCCAGCGACCTCCCCCACTCTTGCTCCTGAGTGACCCTGCGCTTGTGGATGTGCTGTGTTCTGCGTGGTCCTGCGCAAAGGTTGAGAAGGGTAGTCAACATGGATAATATGTGAGAAGTCTGTAGTAACGAGGGTAGATGAAGAGGAAGAAGAAATGTGAGCAATAATTTCCAGTTCTCCCTCTGGTGCATCTGGTGGTGCCTCTGGCGCAGCAGCTGGTGCATCTGTTATCTCAGGTTCTGCCAACTCAATGTCGCGCACTGTGTCGTCCCAAGGTTCTCCTAGATACCGTTTGACTCTTTGCCCATTGACCTGAAAACGATGCCGGTGCTCGTTTTCTAATTCGATTGTTCCATAGGGGAAAACCTTGATGACTGTGTACGGTCCAGTCCATTTGCTGCGCAGCTTTCCAAGCATGAGCTTCAGGCGTGATGAGAATAATAATACCTGGTCTCCTGGCTCAAAAGTGCGTCTGAGGATATGCTTGTCATGAAACGCCTTTGTCCGCTCCTTGTAATCACGCAATCCCTCATAGACATCCAGGCGAAGCTCTTCTAATTCGCTCAGCTCAAACGCGCGCTCCTTTCCAGCCTCATCTAAGTTTAAGTTGCAAATGCGTAAGGCCCAATATGCTTTGTGTTCTAACTCTACTGGCAGGTGGCATGCTTTTCCGTAGACCAACCGAAACGGTGAAGTCCCGATTGGTGTCTTATGCGCAGTACGGTATGCCCACAGCGCATCGTCCAAGCGCTGGCTCCAATCCTTACGCGATGGTCTCACAGTCTTCTCCAGGATACGCTTGATTTCTCTGTTAGAGACCTCGGCCTGTCCATTTGTCTGAGGATGATAAACAGTGGACGTCTTGTGGCGCACCCCATAATGCTTGAAAACTTGCGCCACGATCCTGTTGCAAAAGTGCGTCCCCTGGTCGCTGATGATTGCCTTAGGCACCCCGTACCTGCAAAAGATGTTAGTTTTCAGAAATTTAGCGACCGTCTTACCATCATCCTTCCGTGTGGCCTTAGCTTCGACCCATTTGGAGACATAGTCCACCGCTACCAATATGTATTCATATCCTGCAGACGGGGGAAAAGGCCCCATGAAGTCAATTCCCCATATATCAAACACTTCATCCACTAGAATTGGCGTCTGCGGCATCTCGTTGCGCGTTGATATGCCTCCTGTGCGCTGGCACCTGTCACAGTTCCTGCAGTAGTCATATGCGTCTCTAAACAGGTGCGGCCAATAAAATCCGCAGTCCAGGACCTTCCTGCTGGTGCGCTTGGGACCAAAGTGTCCTCAACATGCGTGCGCATGACAAAACATCAAAACAGAGTTAAATTCATGGTCAGGCACGCAGCGCCTCAATATCTGATCTGGTCCTATTCTAAGCATATAAGGATCATCCCAAAGATAATGCTTGGACTCATGTTTCAATCTCATGCACTGGGTTTTATTGAAATACGGAGGAAACGTACCTGTGACCAGGTAATTCGCAATGTGCGCATACCATGGTACCTTACCTGTCAGCGCCAACAAATGTTCGTCAGGAAATGTCTCAGTGATCTGCCCTTGCTCCTCCTCCTTCACGATTCTGCTCAGGTGATCCGTAACTGTGTTCTCTATGCCCTTCTTATCCTTGATCTCCAGGTCCAATTCCTGCAGTAGGAGCACCCAGCGCATCAGGCGCGGCTTAGTTTCTTTCTTGGACATTAGGTAGCGGATGGCTGCATGGTCTGTTTATATGATGACCCTGGCGCCTAGAACATATGCACGGAACTTCTCTAGCGCAAACACAATTGCCAGAAGCTCCTTCTCCGTGGTGGTGTAGTTCCTCTGCGCAGCGTCCAGTGTGCGCGATGCATAATAGATGGTGTGCGGTTTCTTGTCCACTCGCTGCCCCAGGACTGCACCTACTGCATAATCGCTTGCGTCGCACATCAGTTCAAATGGCAGGTTCCAGTCTGGTGCGCGCATCACTGGCGCACTGGTCAGCGCCTCCTTCAGCTTATCAAATGCGGCCCTGCACTCATCAGTAAAATTGAAGCACACATCCTTTTGCAAGAGGTTAGACAGCGGAATACAAATTTTAGAGAAGTCTTTTATAAAACGCCTGTAAAATCCGGCATGGCCTAAGAATGACTTCACATCGCGCACGTTCGTGGCATCAGGTAGATTAGAAATAAGGTCTATCTTAGCTTTGTCTACCTTGATCCCCTCCTCTGAGCTGATGAGTCCTAGCACTACACCATGCGTTACCATGAAATGGCATTTTTCATAATTAAGCACTAGGTTCTTAGAAATGCAGCGCTCTAAAACCTTATTAAGATGAGTTAAGCACGCATCAAAGGTACCTCCATATACAGTAAAATCATCCATGAACACTTCTATGCATATACCAATCATATCAGAGAAAATGCTCATGACAAGGCGTTGGAATGTACCTGGCGCGTTACACAGCCCAAATGACATGCGCCGAAACGCAAATGTACCGAACGGGCAGGTGAACGTGGTCTTCTCCTGATCCTCCGCAGCTATGGGTATCTGATTGTACCCTGAATATCCGTCCAAGAAACAAAAATAAGGCTTACCTGCTAATCTGTCCAGCATCTGATCCATAAAGGGTAGCGGGAAATGGTCCTTGCGTGTTACTGCGTTAAGCTTCCTGTAGTCTATGCACATGCGCCATCCAGTCAGTATGCGCTTGGGAACTAGCTCGCCCTGCGCATTCTCTTCCACTGGGATTCCTCCCTTCTTAAGCACAACGTGCACTGGACTGACCCATTTGCTATCCGAGATGGGGTAAATGACTCCTGCGTCAAGCAACTTTAGAATTTCCTTCTGCACTACCTCCATCATATTTGGGTCCAATCTGCGCTGAGCCTCTCTGGATGGTTTGGCACCATCTTCCAACAGAATTCTATGCATGCATACGTCTGGGCTCACTCCACGCAGATCTGCCAGTGTCCATCCTATAGCGCGCTGGTTCCTGCGCAACACCTGCTGTAAACGCACTTCCTGCTCCTCTTCTAATCCTTTCTTTATGATCACTGGCAGGGTGTCCTCATTTCCCAAGAAAATGTGTTTGAGGTGTTCGGGAAGTTGCTTCAGCTCGACCTTGGGTGCCTGTTCAATAGAGGGCAAGATTTTAGTAGCAGTGCAAATATGAACTATATCGTGTACCTGTTTGAGTTCTGGTTCGGCACTCCTCAGCTCCTCGTCCTGCTCCTCCAACTCTGTCAATGCTGCGCTTGCACATTGCGCTTGCACATTGCGCATCTGAGACTAAATCGTCAATGCTGTCCATCGCGTGCACTGTGGCGTCCTCGTGTGGGTGCTGCATCCCCTTGAATATATTGAAATGGATTTCTTCACCGTCAACCTCCATGGAGAGTGTGCCCCTCCACATGTCTTTCTTCGTGCGCGCGGTCATCAGGAAAGGTCTGCCCAGTAGGATCTGCGCACTGCTGGTGCTTGATTCACCCTCCATTTCCAGCACATAAAAATCTGCTGGGAACACCAGCTCTCCTACTCGCACAAGAACATCCTCGATCATGCCTGCAGGTTGTTTGCAAGACCGATCTGCTAGCTGAATAGTGAGACCTGCAGGCTTTAGTGGTCCAAGGCGCAATGTCGCATATAGGGAATAAGGTAACAAATTGATGGATGCGCCTAAATCAATCATGCAGTTGCTCACTGTGGTCTTACCTAAAGTGCACGGGATAGTGAACGTACCTGGGTCTCGGCACTTAGGTGGTACCTTATGTTGCACGATCGCTAAGGCCTGCGCATTGAGCATTACCTGTGCGCATTCGCCTTTCCTCCTCTTGTTTGTGCACAGCTCTTTTAAAAACTTGGCGTACCTGGGAATCTGCCGAACTGCTTGGATAAGGGGAATGTTGATTTTTACCTTGCTGAATAACTCGTATAGCTCTTTGTCCAGCGCTTCCTTTCTAGCCGATGGTGCCAGCACAGGAAAAGGTGCAGGTATATTAGTACGATTCGTGCCCTTGTCATTTATTAGTGTTATACCTGGCGCTTCGCCCTGCTGGCTTGTGACTGGTACTTCTGGTTGCGCGTCTTGCTCTGGTTGCGCATTCTGTTCTGCTGGATCCGGGACTTGCGCAGCTGGTTGCGCGGGCGCCTTCGTGGTCTGCTCTGCTCCTATTGTGCGTCCAGTCCTCAATGTCACTGCATTGACTCCTCCTTTGGGGTTCTGAATCACTTGCGAATGCAGGTTGCCATCACTCTTTTTCAGCTCATACACCGTGGTAGCGATCTGTGATAGCTGCTTTTCAATGGACTCGAACCGCTTGTCATACTTCTCGTCATTTTTGCGCACTGTGTCTGCTAGCTGCCCCACGATATCTTCTAAAGATCGCCTCGGTTGCTGGTTGTTATGCGCTGGTGCGTCAGTGCGGCGATGCGGTGGATTGTAGGGCGTAGCTTGTTGCGTCTGCTGTGGTGCGCGCTGATCTGTGGACTGCCTCTGGAAATTATTCTCCTCCTTCCATCTGAATCCATTTGCTGCCAGTCCAAAGCGCGACTGATTCTGTCTCTGTGGCCCTCTCTTATCCCATCCTCCAAGAGCATTGACATCTCCAGATTCCTCGAAAAGTGTGGGACATTCATCAGTTTTGTGCTCGGTTGACCTGCAGAATTCACATACCTTTGGCGCAACTGGTTGTGCGCTTTGCGCACTCATTAACTTCTGCAGCATGGCCTTCATTTCCTTGATCTCAGCGCTTGTTTCTACCTGATGCACAAAACGAGTACGACTATTTTCAAGTGTTAGCTGATGTCTTACCTGACCAGCAAAGTCTTCTATCAGCTGCCACGCGTCTTCTGGATACATGTTGCAAATGTCGCCTCCTGCGCATGCGTTCAATAACCTCAGCTCCATGGGTAGCAATCCATTCAGGAAGTTCTCTATCAGCACATTCTGGGGCAGGCCATGATTGTAGCAGTTGGCCTCTAGCTCCTTGAAACGCTCGTAATACTCTGACAGTGACTCTCCTGCGCTCTGCCTCGGCGCGGCCAGTTCCCTCCTGAGTAGCGCGATCTTTGCTGCTGGATAGAATTTATCCAAGAACTTCTTCTGCAGCTGCTCCCATGTGTGAATTGATCCTGCGGGTAAGTTCATCAACCAATGTCTGGCTGTATCACACAGTGAAAATGGGAATGCCTTCATCTTCAGCGCCTCATCGCTCTCCCCTTCGGTCTTCATGTTCTCGCAAATGACTAGGAACTCTCGCACATGCTTGACTGGATTTTCATTGTTCATCCCGTGGAACTTGGGCATGTGATGAATGAGCGAGCTTCTTAGTTCAAAATGACCGCCTGGCGGAAGCACGATGCACCATGGCTGGTTAACTGTGAGTGGGGCTGACATCTCGCGCACTGTTCTGCGTCGCGCGGCCTGTTGCATGGGTGGCGCATGATACACTTCAGCGGCCCTCCTTGCTTCAACCTCGCGCTGCACTTCCTCTCTGAACAGGGCTGTGCGGTTATGTGCTCTTGCTTCCTCTGGGGTTCTATCCCCTAAGTTGTCCCCAACGACACTGTATCCTCCATGACCTGTTCTAAATCTCAAAGAAAACGAAATTAAAAGATAACTAATGCTGCTGCGTCTGTCAGTGCGCAACTAGAATCTGCGCAGCGCAACTGTTTCAAGGTTGCGCAGGCTGATGGTGATTGCGCGCTGTCAGAAACAACAACGAGAAAACAAAAAAAACTCAAAATAACTAGTTACTAAAAAGGCAAAAAACGTAAGCTTAGCTAAAACTTAGCTGTGTTGCTCCTCGGCAACGGCGCCAAAATTTGATCGCGCGTCGTTGTACGCGTCAAATATAATCCTTCCTCTTCCACTAGTACAGCGGTTAAGTAAGGGTCGATCTCCACAGGGAGCAAGCAGTTCAGTTTTAGCCAGTAACCTACACTTATGAAATTGGGGGGTGTGAGTGATTGGTTTGCGCGATGCGCGAGTAAACAGTGGTATCGTAATGCAGGAAATTGCACTAGACGTGCGCAGGCAATAGAGATTAAGTACTATGACTATGAGAAGTATCGGCGCAGACAATCCTCTATGAGTGTATTCCTTATCATCGACTCTAAATGTCTATAGTTTGGGTTGCTAATGTTAGTGTCCGATCAAGGCTTCCTAACATGTGCGCATGTTCCGATCAAAGTTCATGTGCTATTAATTCTTACACTAGACCAAACAACTACGAATCCGATCAAGGTAGTAATTGCCTATCCTAGCGCGTTACTCCTAGTTGGCACCGTCAGGCTATTCAACTAGTTTAACAAACAACAACAAGCAACAAGAGTAAGATTGCGGTTCAAGGCTTCCCCTACTCATGTAACAAGCTGCCAGTAATGTGCACAGAATTAATATAAGCAAGCAAGCTATGCATTAGGCGCAAGTCTCAAAGGAAATACTCATAGATTCATGTCCAACCGATACTAAGCGTTTAGCTAGACATGCTAGTGATAAACATCACAGAAACAGTAAATAATAACTAGAGTGTCCAAGAAAACAATAGCAAACAGTGCGTGCAGGTTGCTGTCTTGGCTGGCGCAGATCCTCTCAACAAGCTCGTGTGTTTCCCAGTCCTGCTGCGCAGTGCCTCCTGGGTGTATGAATTGTGAATCCTGAGAATCGTCTCTCAACCCTAGCCTCCCTCTCTTCCTTATATACTGCTCAGGGGCTCATCCTTGGCAACTTCCAAATCTGGTCGTGTCAGGATTTGGAAACACCACCATCTGCGCCTGGCGCACGGCATCTGCTTAGCGCAATCGGTTAGCGCACCGTGGTTGACTCTGCTAATTCTTCTGTTTGCGCCGGTAGCTCCGCAGGCTGTGTGATGCGCGTCCTAAACGCTGCCTGTTAGCGCGTATCCGACTTAGGCCCTTGTTTTGCCCTGAAATACAAAAACACTGGAAACCAGTAATCTTGTACATAAAATAATGCAAACAAGCATAGGGTTATGATCTAAATAATGCGTATAAATAGGCTCTATCAGCTGTCCATGTCTCCTCAGGTTTCTCCCTGTAACTCCTTATCGTTGATGGTCAGTGGGTGTGACCACCCAGAGTCTACTGCTCTCCAAGTCTTCTCATCCATCGCCTTTAGGTCTTCATTCTCGCCTTCCAACAAATATAATCTCCTTCTAGTAGGGGAGGACGACTTGTGCTTTGTCTATCTTTCTTCGCTTGATGAACTCGACTTGTGTGTCGAGTTCCCGCTCTAATACCAATTGAAATTTGCAGCGCCTCTGAGTTACTGATTGTGTACAAGCAACCTCTTGTACAGTTGAATCTTGTGCAGCAATGTAAAAGAATGAACAATGATTTGTTCACCCAGTTCGACCAACTGTCTACGTCTGGGGAGGACTATACTCCAGTCCTCAATCCACTAGTCTCCAAGGTGCTCCGTACAACACAAATTCGACACGCGGCCAAACTATGATACCCAACCTCAACTAGTAGTTCACACACAATTAAAACGTCCTCTTATTTGTGTCTCACACACCTACACACTCGAATTAATTCAGAGTAGCTACTCCTCTCATCCCACAAACTCAGGCTATTCTAATTAAAACAATGCCTCTGTCAGTTGCTATAACACACCCTTGTGCAACTAGCTTGTGCAGGTTCTGTCCGCTAGCTCCAAAGCCTTCTGTTGAGCCGTTGAACTCTATCGTGAGTGATCCACACTCCGAGATGCTCCCTCTCACTCAGTGACCGCCTGTAACTAGCAAGAACAGGCCGTCCTTGATCAGCCAACAAGTACAACCTGCTCTGAATTGGCCTTCTCCAATTAGCTCTGATCAGACTCTACAAGTCTTTGATCAGCCTATGCTACAACCGCTCAGCCCTACGCTCACGCTCTGCTCTCGATGGTGATCCAATTCTCCGCACAGCTCTCTAAATTTGATCTTCTTTCAATATCGCTCTGCTCTCTTTCAATAAATGAGGTGCATGGATTCTCTATTTGAAGGATACTGCTAATCTGCTCGAGGCTTCTCTAAATAGGAACTATGTGCTCCATCAATATAAACTTTAGGAAATTCTTAAAAGATCTCAACAAGATCCTATCTCCTACTTTGTAGGAGATTTGATTTTCCAATCAAATCTTTAAGCTGTGGCAAGGAATCTTCACTGGGGATATTCTAAAAATATTTGGAAGTCTCCCGTTGCACTGCTACTTCATATCTGGCCAGATTGTTCTTCGCGCCAATACTGCTGCTATAGCTCCCTGCTGTAGCAACTGCTTGATCAACTGAGCCTGTTCACTCTAGCTGGTTTTGCACCAGTTGCTATCTTTACACGGACAGTTTTATCATCTTGCTTTCAATCTTCACGATATTCTACCGACCTATTGCGAAGTTGGCAGCAATCCTCCGTACGTTCTTTGTGCTGCTCCAAGTTGATTGGCATTCTGCTGGCTGCTCCAAGCTGATTATCATGCTGCTGGCTGCTCCAAGTCTTCATGGTATGCTTTAGAATCTTGCTAGATCACCTTCAGCGGAGTTTGTCAATGATGCCATGTACCTTAATAGTTCAAAATTCACAGCGCGCTGCTGTTGATGAGTTACAGTTGTTTTTGTAGCACTCTCTAATCACTTTGCAGAATTTGTTTTCCTGCTCAAACCTGAAAGCACGCAACAACTTTGGTTACCCAGTACGGCCAATGCCTACGTCTCGGGAAGATCACGCTCTGATCCTCAAGATTTCACTATTCACGATAGTACAAAGGATTCCTGAAACTAAGCCACGCTCTAGTTTCAACCTCTACTTCTATCCTAGTCGAAACCTTCGCTTAATCTAATCACACAAATTAGCTCGCAGCCTGATCCCATAGACTCGCTTCATACTACCTACACACTTCCAGTAAAGATTAGCTACAGACCTAACGCACAGACTTAGCCTATCCTATTACAATGTGTAGACGAAATGCTATAGTAATCTTTGTATTAGAATTTCGGTAACTCTAGTTGACGACTATTCTAGCACGCTCTGCCAAACAGTCGGACTCACTCTGTGTTCTTCAAACCCAGACCTTACCCCCCCCCCCCCCAAATCAATGACCACATGTCACTATCAGGTAGAAGCGATCATCTCTCCAACAGCCTGCGACACCACCTATCCGCAGCTGTTCTCTAAAGCAACTGATTGATCCTTCAACAAGCCGAGCTCTAGTTGAGTTCTATGGATCAATGCTAGATTAAACTCAGCGAGTTCTGATCTCCTCTGCGCTTAACACAACTCTGTCACTCAGCCTTCTGCTTTTATCTCTCGTTGGTAATTTCAGTTGCTCTGCCTCTGCATTGCTCTTATAGGTTCATCAATGATCAACTTCGGAAACCCTAGATGTCTTCAAATTCGTAGCACAACACAGCATCTTTTGAATCCTCTCCTAGATTCTTGCGGAGTTGTTGAGATTTGGTATCCTAAATCAGAATTTTGAAACCTTATCTTTCTACCTCACTTCCGGCGGCGTGATGGCGTCTGTTGATCACATGATAATGTTTGTAAAGCTCCTTGAACCTCTGCGACGTAGGCAGTATCTCTCAGGACACTCTCAGTGCATCTTCAAGATGACCGGCAATTCTGCTCTAGTTTCAAATCATCACGGGTTGCTATAGCAGATTTTATCATTTGTCTTTTGTCCAGGTTGCCTCAGCTCTTGTAGTCCACAGAATGCTATAGCAGTTTCTTGTGCCTTGTCGCTGTACTTTATTACTGTTTTTTTAGTCTTCAGATTGTACTCCAACTTCAATCTTTAGGGAGTGATGTAGCATCTTCTTGTGTTGTTTTGTCAAGGATGCCATACCTCAACATGGTCGATGATTACTTGGAGTGTGATGAGCAGATAAATAACCTTATATTTTTCTGTATTTTCACTTTACTTCTTGTTTGTTCCGTTATTTTATAAAGTCATTTGATGCTTTCTTTGTCCAATTCGGGTTTAAAATGTGTATTAGACGATATGAAGTGGCCCGAAGAAAATCTGGATGAATTCCGGTCGATCGAGAGTAAAAACGAGCAAGATTGGAGCAAGCTGCCAGAGTGATTCGCCCAAGGCAGATTTGATTCGGCCAACGGGGTCATCGAATCACATATGATTTGACCAGCCTTGGCCGAATCATCCTCCAGCTGCACGGATAGGGATGGAATGATTCGGCTGGAGGATGATTCGATGACCCCGTTGGCCGTGACGAAACGCATGAATGAGTATGAATTGATAAAACACATAGGGATGGAATGAGAATTGAACTTAGGTTATTTAGAAGATCAATCATGATTATTTTAGATACCGTTTGAGCGCGAGAGTGACATTCGCATTCTATTAGGCTAAGTATAGAGGGGACTTTAGTTAACTATTAATAGATCGAGAGGTTGAGATTAGGAGACTTTTGTTCTACACGGCTCAACAGAGCTAGAGTTTGATAATCCCATTCTAGAGAAGGAGCGAGAGTTGAATTTAGAATGCGTGATACTTTAGCCAAGAATAATCAATCAAATTAACTCATGAATATATTTCTGTTTTGCATTGCAAATCGTATGACCTAGGGGTGAAATAGGATTCCGAATATGTTTTCTCTATTACTTTCTTTTAACCAAATTTGATCTTGTCTTTAGTATTCACTAGAGATACCTCGCATAGAGGAAAAACTCTCATTTTTATTTAGTAGACTCACATTAGGCATCACCATCTAGCTTTAGAGTAATCTAGGCTTTTCCCTTGGGTCCGACTCGAGGTCACTCGGATTATAAATATTGTTTGCATACCGTGATTGGACTAGTATTTTTACTACCACAATTTCGACAACGTTTAGAGTGCATTCCCTAAATTGATTTTTCTGGATTTGATAAACTCTAAACACTTCTTGAGAACAACCCCCTGTTAGTTAATAGTAGGATTCTAGACTAATTACTCTTTCTTGGGTATGACCCTACTTACCACTAGCTAGATTAGTAGGTCTTTATGAATTTAAGTTTGCAACACCCATCGACGTGTTGCCAGACAGCAGACCTGACATCTCCTAAGTCGTAGGATTATGGCACACTAAAGACACTAGTGCTTGTATTGTAGGCTTTTGTGATGCATATTGGGCAGGAAACGCTGAGGATAGGAAAAGTACATCAAGGGGATGCTTCTTCTAAGGAATAACTTAGTTTCAAGGTTCAACAAGTTCTTTATCAACAGCTGAAGCAGAATATATTGCAATAGGCAGTAGTTGTGCACAAATGATGTGGATGAAACAGATGTTGGACAGCAAGTTCTTTATCAACAGCTGAAGCAGAATATATTGCAATAGGCAGTAGCTGTGCACAAATGATGTGGATGAAACAGATGTTGGAGGAGTATGGGCTGAAACAAGACGTTATGACACTACATTGTGACAATATGAGCACCATAAATATTTCAAAAAACCCAATACAACATTTCAGGACTAACCATATTGAGATCAAACATCACTTTAATCATGAATTGGTAGAAAAGAACCTCATCACACTAGCATACAACAAAACCTCTGAGTATACAACAATTTGAGACACTTAGATTTGAACTGGGGCTATGTGTTATTGATCACTAGAAGACGAGAGTTAGCCCATGAGGAAATGACGTTGTCGAAATTGTGGTAGTAAAATTACTAGTCCAATCATGGTATGCAAAATATTTCTAATCCAAGTGACCTCGGGTCGAACCCAAGAGAAAAGCTTAGATTAATCTAAAGCTAGCTAGTAATGCTGAATGCGAGTCTACTAAATAAAAACTGGGGTTTTTCCTCTAGGCGAGTTATCTCTAGTAAATACTAAAGACAAGTTTGAATTTGGTTTGAAAGGAAGTAATTAAAAAAGGCGTAGTCGGAATCCTATTTCACCCGTAGGTCATGCGATTAGTAACACAAAATAGCAATACATGAATAAGGTGATTTGATTGATACCTATATTCATAAACTGATTTGATTGATACCTATATGCATAGGCTAAAGTATCATGCAATCTATATTCAACTCTTGCTCCTTCTCTAGAATGAGAATGATAGTTAAGGGACACGGCTCTCAAGCTCTCGCTCTATTAAACCACGTAGAATAAAAGTCTCCTAATCTCACCCCCTCGGTCTATCGATCGATACATCAAGTCCGCTCTATACTTAGCCTATTAGATTGCGAATGTCACTCTCGCACACAAAAGCCATCTAAAATAAACATGATTGATCTTCTAAACAACCTAAGTTCAATTCTCATTCCATACTTGGGTGTTTTATTAATTCATACTCATTTATGTGTTGTCAAACACATGGTGTGCATAAAATTAACATGACGATAAAGCATGAGAATTTTCAATCAAAAACCTCTTTCATAATAACAAATTGCATGTTTTGCGTTACAATCTACCCTACTACTATGCGGCTACTCACTCATGGTGAGTTCAAAACAAAACATAAAGAAATTGAATAACAAGGACAAGTAAAGTAGTAGAGTAGTAGGGTTTAGGGTAGAAATTAGGTAGGAAGATGTTGTAGAATCTTCAATTGTTGGTGTCTTCTCTGAATCTTGACAATTCTTCAAGTCTGAGATTTAGGGTTTTGTTCCAAGAGAGGCACAAGAGCCCCGGAGACACGCATCTAATTTTTTCATCTCTTTCTATTTATACTCTTAATTTGTTACCTATTTACCCGCACTGCACTAATAACTTTTGATTCGTTCAGCCTCATGATTTGATTCGACCAGGGTTGGTCGAATCAAAGGGTCAGTGGCGTACGGAGCTGGGCGAATCACTTTTGATTCGCCCAGGCCTGAATTCCTCTTGGGCGAATCAACTTTGCAGTGCTTGAATCTTGCCCGTTTGACCCTTTAAACCTTCGAATTATGTCTTGATGTAAACTAAGAAGTTTAGCCCTTTGAGTTAGATTTCCAAAAAAATATGGAACGCCTCAATCGGATAAGAATCATGTGCTTTGCAAGCCTTCGACAATGAATAGGTCAATATTCCTAAATTTGGTCTACGGGCAAATTCTCCTTGAGTCATTTCTGATCCGGGAAGCTGAGAGGTTGATTCGACCAAGGTTGGTGATATCACATTTGATTCGTGCACCCCCTCTGAGCGAATCAAATCTGCCTTGGGCGAATCAAGTATGCCTTTTGCTTAATTTTGCTCTCGATCGACCGGAATTCATCCGTATTTTCTTTGGGACATTTCATATCATGTAATACACATTTTTAACCTGATTTGGAAAAAGAAAGCATCAAACGACTATATAAAATAACGGAGCAAACAAGAAGTAAAGGGAAAATACTGACAAATATAAGGTTATTTGTCCATACAACAAGAGGATGACGAGAGACCGGTTGGGGAATACATTGCCCCAACCATTGGAGATAGCAGCTAGTGTAGGGCATCAATTGACAAACTCCTACAAGGTGCACAAGAGTCTGCTACAGCAAGCGTGTGAAAACAGCAACTAGTGCTGGGCATTCCAGAGTGAACAAGCAGTTGCTACATCAGGAGCTGTGGCAGGGAGCTGTAGCAGCAGTATCGGTGCGAAGAACAATTTGGCCAGATATGAAGAGCTGAGCAACGGGAAGATTCCAGAGCATCTGTCAGAATATTCTCAGTGGAGATTGCGACCTACAAGTCAGCTTGAAGATATTGATCTTTTGGAAGGTGGGTATCCTACAAAGTAGGAAATAAGTCTTGGATTGTTTCCTAATGGGTTTAGGAAATTCTAGCAGCAGACCAGCTCTCTTCGAAGAAAGTTTTCAATGGTTCAACAAGGAGCTGCAGAGCGACAAGGAGCTTCTAAATTATTCAGATGGAATATCTCATTGGAGATTCCCGGTTGTTTGTGGGAAGATTTGGTTGTGGAAGATTAGATTTTCAAATCAAATGTAATCTCCTACAAACTAGGAGATATTGTTGCTTAGAGAAATTTCCTAAAACTAATATTGATGGAACTGGTAGTTCCTATTTAAAGGAGGCTGGGCAGAGCATCAAAGGGATTGAATCAGAGAGTGAATACAGAGAACATATGCAGAATATCGAGAGAGGGATTAAAAGTGCGTGTGAAGATTCGATCACCACCGAGAGCAGAGCGTGAGCGCATAGCTGAGTGGTTGGAGCAAAGGCTGATCGAAAACTTGCAGTGTCTGATCAAAGCTTAATCAGAGAAGACCAATTCAGAGCAGGACGTGCTTGTTGGTTGATCAAGGCAGACGGCGGCAGAGTTGTCGAGTGGAGGAACTCGGACAATCTGCGGAGGCCCGACTCTTGCTAGTGACAGGTGATCACTGAGTAAGGGGGAGCATCCCGGAGAATAACAGCTGAGGGTAGTGTTCGATCGGCTCGGGGGAAGGCTTTAGAGCGAAGCGGACAGAACCTGCACCAGCTAGTTGCTACAGCGGGTGCTATAGCAAACCTACGGAGACTTCGTGTTAATAAGAATAGGCTGAGTCTGTTGGGACAGAAGGTTAGAAATTCTGAATTGATACAAGTGTAGGTGTGTGAGACAAAAATTAGAGGTTGTTCTGATTGTGTGTGAATGTTCCTAGTTGAGATCGAGTAGCATAGAGAGTCACGGAGTCGAGTCTGTGTTGTACGAGAATCTCTTGAGAACTAGTGGATTGAGGACTGCAAGGTCCTCCTCAAACGTAGGCAGTTGGCCGAACTGGGTGAATAAATCATTATTTAGTGTTTTGTCTTGCTGCAAAAGATTTGTCGGTACAAGAGTGTGTTATAGCAACTGCTGTTACACAATCTGCAGCTTAGAGGCGCGGCGAATTTCAATATTTATTATTGAGAGTGTGTGAAGTACACGAGGAGAGTCTGTGAGATCAGACTACTTGCTAGTCTAGAAGATTAGAGTGAGCTTTAGATTTCGGCTAGGTGAGAAGTAGAGATGTGAGTCCTTGTACTTCAAAGTATGATAGTGGAATTTTGAGGATCGGAGCATCCTCCCCAGACGTAGGTAAGTTGCCGAACTGGGTGAACAAACGTACTGTGCCTCCCACAGATCGAAAGTTCTCTTCCCAAGAAGACCAGCATTGAAACACAGTCTATTCAACCTTCAATCGGAGCACCTTGCGATCAACTTCTCTTAAGCTCAACTTCTACCAACTCTGATGATGATAGCTGCTTTGATTGCTCCTTCTTGCTTTGTTCTCAGATCAATTCATTCGTCTTGGCTCATCTGCATTTCTCGATCTCTTCATCCTATATAGATTAGATTACGTTTGTTTCATTTAGGAAACTAGGATATTTCCTAATTCGGAATCAGAATCCAATCTTCCGGATCTGTAGGATGTTATGAATATTGTCTTCAGAATATTGCCTAGAATATTTATTTGCTTGACTTGACTATGAAATATTTGCATTAATATTTGACTGATTCAATTGCACGCACCTGTCTGAGCTGGCGCTGTCTCACCCTATTGCAGCCTTGTCGGTTTGTACCGTTTGCCAAAAAACATGTTATACATATATCCATGGGGCATCAAGATTTAACAGTTTATATGTGTTTCTTTATGTTGAGCGTCTGCATCTCATAAGTTTCGGCTTCTACGCTATACTTTTATTGTTTACTTGGTCTACTCTATACTTTTACTTGCACCAAAGCTATTTTTTCATTCCATTACTCTAAACCAAGCAACAAAACCAGCACAACCCAAATCTTTACAACTCATGAAACAAACAAAAGATCCAACAATGGCAGCAATAGCACTCGGAATAGTTTATAGCTGAAGTCAATTACATCATCTGCTGTACTACCTAGTACACATACTGTCGCCATCTATTGATCCAATCACTCTACTCTACATTAAATAACATTGTCGCCAAGCTTGGAACATCATAGGATCATACATGTACTGTGATTGGAAATCAAAAGAAGGGTTTGTACTAAGATCCTTATTAGAGTGATCAGTGCATGTTGTGGCTGAAGGCTTCAAGCAGACCTCAGGCACAATCCAACTCAAGTCACCTGAATTATATTCTCTACCACTGCGGGATAACAAAACATCTTCACTTGCGTTCTGTTGATCATATGAGGTCAATGTCCTAAAACACACCCACAAGAATTGGCCATGAAGCCAAACGGTTATGAAATGTTTTAAATGCAACCAGGTTCCTTTCGAGGGCCCTTAAAGGAAGGCCCGGACATTCATTCTCAAAGAAGAGCTACAAGTGTAGGGGCTAATTGTGGAAGGTGGTTATTGTTCCACATCGACCACTTCATCTAAATTAGTAAACTAGTATTTTATAAAACTAAAACCTTAATTGGTTTTCGTTTTATTTGAAACGTACTTGTTCTAGCCTGGTATAGAGATATTTTTGTGGGCTTGCCTAGCCCGGTTGGTACAAAATAAATACAGTCCTTCTTGCCCTAAAGACGAAGCATTGTCGTTGAGCCCGGCCTGGCCTTTTATTGTCTTTGGGCCGTGTTAGGCTTACAGAATTTTGGTTCAGTCTTGTCCCTTTTAGAGTAGAGCCAGCTCGACGCATTGTGAGGCATACTCTACTTATAGCAAAATCGATTGAGCTAATATAGGAATTGCTGGTTTGGGAGCAAAATGACAATTGACATGAACCGTCGATTTTCTTAGTAAACTCAATGTATAAAGGTAGATTAAGATTGTTAAGTGAATGACGGCGAGTTAAAAGAAAACAACGAGAGCATCAAAATAAGAGAACAACTAATCCTGTCACGATTGGCACATCCTTAATAAACTTCAATCGATGACTCCTTGGCCGAGGCTCCACCTTCTCTACTCTTCTCTGAACTTTACGAACCGGATCTGCAGTACCAAACTCGAATGAAGAATGATGGCATCAAAGTTTCCTTATATAGCGCATCTTAGGCATTGCCTAGAATGGTGAGGCGTCGTCGTCTGGGACCTTCAAAACTAAGTGATGCACCTCATGGAGTAGCCGAGCATCGCCTTAGACATTCCAAATAGAGCTAGACGTTGCCTGGAAAAGTGGGGCGTCGCTTGGGACTTTCCAAACTAGTCAGGCATCCCCTAGAGTTCTAGGGTGATGTCTGGGACGTTCCAAATTGGTCAAGCATCGCCAAGAGTTGTGGGCCAATGCCTTGCCTCTTATCATGTGGGCCAGGCCTCTTCTAAGTTAGATGACTCTTGAACTCTACAGGTTTCGTTTCAACTCTTTTTTGATCTTTTATGCCTCGTTTGTAAATTTTGTTCCTTAAACCTTCCTTTAAGTATAATTGTTCTAAAAAATATGAAAAAAGACATCAAACCAACATAGGTCACTCTGAAACAAACCGAAATCCATAAGAAATGGAGTGTAAAATGTGTAAAATTTCACTCATCAACCACCCATCATTTCGACAACAGAATCAACCAAACAACAAAGACGAAGGGCAGACCAAAGTTGTTGGAGGAGATAGTCAGCCAGCAAGTGACCATTATGTAATACTATCAAGCAAGGACGGATAGCGCCATTGCTGAGCTCTCAAAATAAATGTCTCAAATTGCGGGAGCAGTATTTGAAAGACAAGGTGACTAAGTACGGCTACCATAACATAAGATTAGGAGTGCAAAGAGGACGTTAGGGCACTTGTGAATGTCAGCAACCAACAAATGAGAATGAGCAACGCGAACCGGAAGAAAATCAACAAAATCTCAACAAACGGTGGGGATTGTGCATAATAAAGAAACTAATCTCCATGCGAAAAAGTTAAGCTCTTCTCAATGCACGTAGATAATTCAGGAGCAGAGCGCGTAGGACTCTGAGATATGCAACAATAATCTTTCCGAGACTACCACAGCCAACGAAGATATTATCTCCGCGGGCGAGGATGTAAATGGTACACACCGCCCAAAAATTATCTCCCGCGGCTGACACCATGAATGTATCAAACGATGTAAACCAGGATATTGACCCGCCATACGAGGGAGAACTCGATGAGTCTTGAAATCATAAAAAGGGATTGTCTTGAAAAGTATCATCAGGAGTTCATTAGTAACAATACATGTGACGTTGCTACTACTGAAAGATGTTATTGAGAGTTGAGACTGTTGAAAGACCTCACGTCTAACACCCACTAAGGATCCACTTCAAGACAATCAACAATTATTCAAACAATCCAAAATAACATAATGTAAATTGCAATGACACACGATTTTTATGTGGAAAAACCTCTCCGGTGTGGAGAGTAAAAACCACGGGACGTAAGGAGTCCACCTACTAAGCTCTTATTATGATAGCGATTGAGGGTACAAGCAGCCACAATAGACTACAAACGTTCACCAACTACCCACCAACACAATCATGCATAAGAGACCAACAAAAGAGGGCAGAAATCACCAGAAAACCCAGCTCTGTCCAGAAGCGATAACTTTCTCACCAGACCTTCAAATCACGTCAATGACCACTCAAATCGAAGCCCAAGATGTCCCCTACAAGCTATCAAAATCTCAGCAAAAACGGACAACGTTTGGCCACCGAAACAATCTCCGCCGTGAAGCACTGTCCAGAAATCGCGCTGCCTCTCTTTTCCCTCTAAACCCCCTTTCTTTGGCTACTGACCAGAATAAAGCAGAAATTAGGGTTTTGGACTTATTCAATACGACCAATACGGGCAATACGATCAATACGACCGATACCAACTGGTACGACCGATACGATCTCCGTGGCCTCAAGAAAAACTCGTACTGGTCGTAATGCCCGTATCAATACGATCCGTACGACCTGTACGACCCGTACGACCCTCCACAGGCTGGACCCCAACAATCTCCCCCTCCAGCCTATAACGGGGAAGATACAAACACGAAGATCATCACTTGAACTTCATCCCAGCAAGTTTGACGCAAAGCTCAACCTTGCTTCTCGGAACCACCTTAGTCAACACATCAGCAGCATTGTTGTTGGTGTGGACTTTCTTTAGCTTCATCTCGCCTTCCTCAATCACGTTTCGCAACCAATGATATCTAACATCAATATGCTTGGTGCGAGAGTGATACATAGCATTCTTGCTCAAGTCAATAGCACTCTGATTATCACAGAATACCACATATTCATCTTGCTTCAAACCCAACTCTAGCAGAAATCTCTTTAGCCAAAGCATCTCTTTGCTTCCTTCAACAGCTGCAACATACTCTGCCTCAGTGGTTGGCAAAGCTACACACTTTTGTAGTTTGGATTGCCATGAAATGGCTCCCCCTGAAAATGTAACCACATAACCTGAGGTAGACTTTCTAGCATCAAGATCACCTGCCATATCTGCATTTGTATAGCATTCAAGAATAGGTTTTCCACTTCCATAAGACAAACAAAGTTTGGAAGTACCTCGCAAGTATCTGAAGATCCACTTCACTGCTTCCCAGTGAACCTTACCCGGATTGGATAAGTACCTGCTAACTGATCCCACAGCATGGGCAATATCTGGCCTGGTACACACCATAGCATACATCAAAGAACCAACAGCAGAAGAATATGGAACAGTCGACATATAGCCTTTCTCTTTCTCTGTTGTAGCACAATCTTTCTTACTCAACTTGAAATGAGTAGCTAGTGGTGTATGCACAGGCTTAGCATTCTTCATATTGAACCTTTCAAGCACCCGTTCAATATATTTCTCTTGTGAAAGCCACAATTTTCCAGCCCTTCTGTCACGAGCAATCTCCATGCCTAAGATTTGCTTTGCTGGACCCAAGTCTTTCATGTCAAATGACTTGGACAAATCTTTCTTCAAACTCTGAATCATAGCAACATCATGACCAACTATCAGCATATCATCTACATATAAGAGAAGAATGATAAAGTTACCGTCAGGAAACTTTCTGAAATACACACAAGGATCAGCTAAAGTCCTCCACTGCTTGTCATAAAAGAATCAAACTTTCGGTACCACTGTCTCGGTGCCTGTTTCAACCCATAAAGACTCTTCTTCAATTTGCAGACAAGCTGTTCCTTCCCCTTCTCAACAAACCCTTCAGGTTGTTCCATATAGATCTCTTCATTTAAGTCACCATGCAAGAAAGCAGTTTTAACATCAAGCTGCTCTAACTCAAGATTCAGACTAGTGGCTAAACCAAGCACGGTTCTGATAGAAGTCATCTTGACAACCGGAGAGAAGATCTCATCAAAATCGATGCCTTTTTTCTGATTGCATCCCTTTACCACCAATCTGGCTTTTCGCTTCACTATCTTCTCACCATCTTTCTTATTCTTGAAAACCCATCTGTTTTTCAAGACTTTCTTTCCCTTGGGCAGCTTCACTAGCTCATAAGTGTCATTCTTTTTCAAGGAATTCATCTCTTCCTTCATAGCATCTAGCCAAATATTTTTCTCATCAAGTGACAACACTTCTTGATAGTTCTCTGGCTCACCATCATCAGTAAGAAGAATGAACTCTGAGCTTGGATATTTTGTTGAAGGTACACGCACTCTAGTTGACCTTCTAACATGTGCATTCTCAACATTAGGCTCTGGAGGCTCCCCTTGCTCATGAATCTCTCCACCATGAGCATCATCATGTATATCCTCATCGGATGAGGACTCAACAAGATCATCAACATGACCATCATCAGGTATATCAACATCAGCTTGTACCTCACTACCAGCATTAGGTGTCAAATCAACGTTCTCATTCCCTGTCTGGCCATAAGAAGAACTAGGAATAGAGACATCAGTAGTATCAATAATTGAGTCAAGAGTAGAATTGAACCTCGTAGTCAAAAGATCTGCTCCCATCTCGTGCTCAAAAAATACCACATCTCTGCTTCTCACTGTTTGCTTCTTCTTTGGATCATAGAGTCTAAAGCCATACTCTTCATCCCCATAGCCAACAAAAATACAAGCATGAGTCTTGGAATCTGTGAAGGTATGTGGCATCATTGACAAACTCCTACAAAGTGCACTAGAGCCTGCTACAGCAAGTATGGAAAGAAAACAGCTGATGAAGAGCATTCCAGAGTGAGCAAACTCAGTAAGTGGCGCTCCAGATGAAGACATTAAGTGGCGCTCCAGACGAAGACATTAAGTGGCTAATGTCTTCACGAGGAGCGCGACCTAATGTTGCCTTGGGGCGCTCGGAATTCTGGAAGAGGTCATGAAGACATTAGCTTGTGCAATTTGGGTAGAGATCTTTCTCAGTGCTCAAGCAGTGGAGTAAGCAAGTGGTATAGCAACCTCTGGAGCAGAAGTTCAGTAGCAGAAGTATTGCACACCTTCAGACAGCTTGTGCTACAGCAGATGCTGGAGCTAAAATGCTGTAGCAGAAATTCAAAACTTTCTCGGAGATTGCATTCAAACAACAAATCAGTGGACCGAAGGGCTTCTGGAAAGAGCTGAATATTCAGGAGAATATTTCTGGAGTGTCTCTCAAGAACAAGGGCAGATTTGTTGAGTGAAGATTTGATTGGAAAATCAAAACTCCTAATCTTGTAGAGATCTTGGAGGATCTTCCTTAAAATTGATGGGATTGTTTCCTAAAGCACTTAGGAAATTCCAGCAGAAGCAAACAACACCAGCACAAGTGAACAAGGAGTTGCTGCAGCTCAAATAAACAAGCAGGCAGCAGAAGTGAACTAGAAGTAGCTTCAGCAGGGGATGCTGCAGCAGGTGCTTGTTCAAGTGGCTGTTTCAACTGTCCGAGTAGCAGCTGTCTGCTGGGCTCGGTTTGAAGGTCTGGCTGCTCTGCGGAGGCTCTTAGAAGAATTTCTAAAATACTGTGGAGTATTTTCCAGCAAGGTTTACTAGTCAGAGAAGGAGATTTGTATTGAAGATAAATATCAAATCTAATCTCCTAGATTTTAGGAGATAATTGATTCCATTGGGTCATTGCCTAAACCTGGACATTGCTTAAAGTGGGGGGCTGCTATTTAAGCTGAAGGGGTCCAGAGCAGAGAGGGGGATCGAAGCGGATGGAGACACGAGTGCATACACAGATTTCAGAGAGAGCAATCTTTGGTGTGCGACGAACGAATTCTTCGATCATCACCCGAGAGCAGAGCGTGAGCGCAGAGCTGTGGTGATTATAGCTGAAGGGAATCAGGACTTGCAGAGTCTGATTCGTGTTTGATCTGGAAGCCAATTCAGAGCTGTGGAGCTTGTTGGTTGATCAAGGGCAGCCGCGGAAGAACTGACGAGTTGTTGGCTCGGTCGAGTGTCGTGCGGCAGTACTCGCTAGTGGCAGGTGGTCACTGAGTGAGCGGGAGTATTCCAGAGTGTGCAGCGCTCGTGGAATTGTTCGAACGGCTCGGCAGAAGGCTTTGGAGCGACACGGACAAATTGCGCTTCAGCTGTGTGTTACAGCAGTTGCTACAGCAACCCTGCTGAGTCAAGTGTAATTTAGAATAGGCTGAGTTTCGAGGAGAAAGTAGCTATTCTAGATTGACATATTGTAGAGGGTGTGCAGGCACAAGTCAGAGCTTGTTCTGATTGTGTCAAGTGATCCACACAAGGTTGAGTAGCATAGGTTGCGTGAGTTGTAACTGTGTGTACGTGGGAACCTTCGAGTTAGTGGATTGAGGACTGGAGAATAGTCCTCCCCAGACGTAGGCAATTGGCCGAAGTGGGTGAACAAACCTGTGCCTTGTTCATTGTTTGCTGAGACAATTTAAGAGTGAACAAGAGTGTGCTGCAGCAACTGCTTGTTCACAAAATCTGTCGAACCAAGACACTATGAATTTCAGAATCAAGTTTAGACCTCTGCTCTTCAGGCTCATGCATAAATACCTTGCAGCCAAAGACTATCAAATGTGAATACTTTGGATCACATCCCTTCCATGCTCTTTCAGGAATGTCAAAAGCAAGAGGTACAGCTGGAGCTCGGTTGATCAAATACACAACGCAGTTCACTGCTTCACCCCAGAATGTCTTAGGAAGTTTAGACAGTCTCGTCATACACCTGACTCTCTCCATAATGGTTCTGTTCATTCTCTCTGAAACTCCATTATGTTGTGGTGTTCCTGGCTCTGTTCTCTCGTGTCTAATGCCATGCCGCGAGCAATAATTCTTGAAATCTTTTGAAGTATATTCACCACCATTATCACTCCGTAGACACTTCAACTTTCTTCCGGTCTCCCTTTCTGCCATGACATGAAAATTCTGGAAGATATCAAATACTTGGCTTTTTTCCTTTAGCAAATAAACCCAAACCTTCCGAGTAGCATCATCAATAAAAGTGACAAAATATCTATTACCACCAAGAGACTCCACCTCCATAGGCCCACAAACATCAGAATGAACTAACTCCAATTTCCCTTGCCTTCTAGTGGATTTCCCAGAAAAGGAAGCTCTATGTTGCTTTCCTTCTAGACAATAATCACACGGGTCAAAAGAAACTGATTTATCAACAGGAATCAAAGATTTACCTGATAAAAGTTTCAACCCCCTCTCAGTCATATGTCCTAGCCTTCGATGCCACAAGTTAGGTGAATTCTTATCTTCAACTGCATTCACCTCATCAAAGCATACAGACATGCGTGTCTTGTATAAAGTGCAGCACAAGGTGCCTCGAGCAACTGTCATGTAACCCTTTGACAGTTTCCACTTACTATCACCAATATTCTGATGATATCCTTCTTTGTCAAAGACACTCGCAGACAACAAATATAAACGTAAATCAGGAACATGTCGCACATCCTTCAAGGTAATAGTGCACCCAACATCGGTCTTCACTCGAATATCACCCAACCCAGCACCAGTTGCTGAACTCTGATTTCCCATCTTCACACTACCAAAATTGCCAGTTCGGTAGTTTAAGAAATAATCCTTCACGGGAATACAGTGATATGAGGCTCCTGAATCTAGCAGCCACTCTGTGTGTGAACTCTCAACATGGTTGCATTCAGATGCACATAAGGTGACTTGACCATCCATTTCAAAGACGGTCGATGCAGTATTTTTATCATCTCCATCTTTCTTTGAGTCTTCCTTCTTGTTACCCTGTTCTTTCTTCCACCGGTAACAAAACCTTTTAATATGGCCAGGCTTGTTGCAATAATGACATGTCCTAGTCTCTTTGCCATC
Source organism: Umbilicus rupestris (assembly GCA_963678935.1). Lineage (NCBI taxonomy): Eukaryota > Viridiplantae > Streptophyta > Magnoliopsida > Saxifragales > Crassulaceae > Umbilicus > Umbilicus rupestris. The sequence continues at coordinate 9,728,074 of OY787610.1, read as the reverse complement.
TCTAGACTTGGACCTCCCTCTAGAGTTATCATGCCCCCTGGGACCCTTACTCTTGCTTCTTCCTCTGTTCTCGATAACAAGAGCATGTGAATTATCAACTCCCATCTCCTTTCTTCTAATCTCTTCATTGAACATGCTTTCTTTAATCACATCCAATAGAACACCATTCGGAGCAGAATTACTAACAGTCACAACCAAGGTTTCCCAACTATCTGGCAACGAACTCAATAAAAACAAAGCTTGCAACTCATCATCAAGAACAATCTTCATTGTGGTCAGCTTGTTAATAATGTCCTGGAAGTCACTGAGATGTTCAGAAACTGACTTCCCACCTTTCAACTTCAAATTAACAAGTCTCTTGATCAAAGAAGCTTTGTTGTGCGCGGTCTTTCTCTCATAAAGCGCCTCCAATTTCTTCCACAATTCATATGGATCAGACTCTTGAGACACATGGTTGAAGATGCTAATATCAACCCACTGTCTGATAGTTCCCAAAGTCTTCCTTTGCAGCTTTTTCCATTCTTTCTCATCTACCTTTTCAGGCTTTGCTGGTTTGGTGACAACACCATTTGCCGAGACACTTGCTTCAATAGGATCATACAAATCTCTACAATATAACAAGTCTTCCATCATCGGCCTCCAAATAGAATAATTTGTTGATGTCAATTTCATCATTGAATTGCTACCACCGGATTCCATAATAGCAGCTCAAATAACCTCTGCTCTGATACCAGTTGAAAGACCTCACGTCTAACACCCACTAAGGATCCACTTCAAAACAATCAACAATTATTCAAGCAATCCAAAATGAGAGAATGTAATTGCAATGACACACGATTTTTACGTGGAAAAACCTCTCCGGTGTGGAGAGTAAAAACCACGGGACGTAAGGAGTCCACCTACTAAGCTCTTATGATGATAACGATTGAGGGTACAAGCAGCCACAATAGACTACAAACGTTCACCAACTACCCACCAACACAATCATGCATAAGAGACCAACAAAAGAGGGCAGAAATCACCAGAAAACCCAGCTCTGTCCAGAAGCGATAACTTTCTCACCAGACCTTCAAATCACGTCAATGACCACTCAAATCGAAGCCCAAGATGTCCCCTACAAGCTATCAAAATCTCAGCAAAAACGGACAACGTTTGGCCACCGAAACAATCTCGGCCGTGAAGTACTGTCCAGAAATCGCGCTGCCTCTCTTTTCCCTCTAAACCCCCGTTCTTTGGCTGCTGACCAGAATAAAGCAGAAATTAGGGTTTTGGACTTATTCAATACGACCAATACGGGCAATACGGTCAATACGACCAATACCAACTGGTACTACCGATACGATCTCCGTGGCCTCAAGAAAAACTCGTACTGGTCGTAATGCCCGTATCAATACGAGCAGTACGACCTGTACGACCCGTACGACCCTCCACACGCTGGACCCCAACAGAGACTTCTTCAATTGTATTGAAAATGTGGTGTAGGTCGAATGAGCTTTAGCTGTTTTATCTATCGAGATAAAACTATCAAGAAGATTGATCGATTATAGAACTTTACAAAAGCTAGAAATTGTGATGAGAAAATTGAAACTATATGGTAAAAAGAGGCCCTAAGAACTTGCTTGACATGGGCCCTGAATCCAATCACTGCAATATCCAAAGCAAAGTTTACCTTGTAGTTCTACGATAAATCATTGTTTCGTTGGGCTTTAGAAAATTTTATATATCCTGCACTCATCTGAACTCCCAATTATTAAAAGTTGGGGCCACGATCGGGAGGGGACACAACCTTCATTTTTAACTTCTGCAGTATGCTCCAGTTCATATCCTTTGTTTCCTGATGAATAATAAATATGAATATAATTTCCATGAATACTTGGCGCCACTTTGGACCGCTTTAACTTATCAACTATGCACAAGTGATCATGAATAAAATGCCAACGAGCAGAGGCCATACTGTTCATAAATGTCGTTTGTTTGCACTGTGTCTTTCCTTGTAGCGGTATTTCTTTCTCCATGCATTTTTCATATGTGTTGTTAACATCAACTAGAATGAGATAGCCTATGCGTTGGGAGTGTGCGCGCGTGTGAGTTTTTGGCATGTACCCACTAGAGACAATATATATATATATAGATAAACCTGAGAGATTTTATTTCCCACTGTCATTGCCATCCATATAAAACAAACCTTTCCGAATCTAACTTTGTCTCCATGCCCCTGATCTCTCCATCAGAAATTAATTCTATACACAGGGACCAGCCACATCCATGGCCGCTGTAACCTAACTTTATAGGGCTACATCACAAAATAAGGCTCTTTTTTTCACTGTTAAACCATGGAACATGCATGTATTTATGATAACTTGCCCGCTGTGCAAACGTTCCAACTTATCATTATTGAGAAACCAGAGTAGAGTAGCGTTTTATCTGCAAAGTAGATGTAGTGTGATATTGTATATCTTCGTGCAAATCCCAGCAATGTAATCTTCTCTCTTTAATATAACTTTTCAGCTTTAGGCGAAGATAGATTTATTACATAACACTCATAGACGGGGTGCTGCGTGACCGATCACAAGTACTGTACAACCATACCCACTGGCATCCGACCACAACAATAAATATCATCATCATCATCATCATCATCATCATCATCATATATATATATATATATATACCAAGTGAAGAGGAGTATGCGGATATATGTGCAGCAAAAGAGAGCGCGGACTCATCATGAAGTCTGGAGCAATATTAATTGGTTATATATATAGCTGGAAGTGGCCACAGTCTTTTGATGCCATTATTGTATTATAATAATATTCACCCTTGGGCGTATGAGTAAAGGGACATATTCCCACGGTCCAATCTGTGTTGGGACTCCTTTTTCCTACACATTAAGCATTTTTATGCTTAATCCATATGCTCAATTCTAATTTATCATTTACTATATTAAAATTTTATCAAATAGCTTAATTCAATTTTTTGTATTTCTTTGTTTTTGAAAAACAACTACCCTAATTTAAATGTGTCTAGTGTATTACTTGACTAGAGCCCCAATATTTTTCTATATATAAACAAACATTTATGAGTCCAATCCTATTTTATTAATTTACTATTTTGCTATATGTTTATCATGAAAATGGGTTAATTTAATTTGTTTGATTCATCTCTTTTTAAAATTATAAATGAGTCTAATGCCTCAATTCAATCTAATTTAAAGCATTAATTTATTTATAGAGCTTTTAAAAATGGATAAAATTCATTTTACTAATCTATTATTTATTTTATGGTGATTTTTAAAGATGGGCCAATCTTAAATTTATAATGTATGTATTATTATTATTTGCAAGATGCATTTACAAAGATCACAACCAAATTGGGTTTACCCATTTTACTTTCTACTTCGTGTTCTTACATTTTTATAATTTTAAAGTTTTCATTTTAATGTATTATACACATATATATGTTTTTAAAAAATTAAAAAAAACTACAAGTTATTTCATATAATTATCATCTAAATTAAATATTTTATTAATGCAATGATAATCATTTGCAAGCAATTCATATTTGGAAGGCTTTATGTATTACACAAATATATAGCATAATTAGTAATTTGTTTAACAAAATTATGATTTTTGTCTCAATAAAACTATAAAATTAATTTTATTTAAAATCTATGAAAATAGCCCCCATAATTTCTTTTGCCTCGGGCCTATAAAATCTAAACGGACAGGGGCCAATGAGAATGCCTAGATTGCTTTGATGAGCTCTTTTCTATGGAAGTTGTTGGATTAATTTAACTAACATAATTGGAACGAACTTGTGATTTAAATAATTATATGTGATATTATTGTGATAAGCTTAAATAGTGTGATCTAATCTTTTTAAAAGTTTATCGGATATAACTTAATTGTGGAATATATTGCATAGATACCGAATATATAATTATGATATTCTTTAAGAGACGGAATCCATGATTATCTCGATTATATCTTGTCGTATAAAAGAAATAAATATGATGGTCTCCAGTTTACCTTATTGTTTTCCACTTTCTTTACTCCCAAAACAAACTGACTTTAGAGACATACGGCTAGATGAGAAACATCAACCCCGAGTTTTCCATTGCAGGCTTTGTTCAAGTTATTTTCATATATGGATTCAGGTATTTTTAACTACACTAAAAGGTATGTTTAATTATTCTAATACGAATTAATGATCCTATTATCTTTTCGCTTGATTTTGCTCTAGCAGAAGTATTGAAAAATGACTAAAGACATAATACTAAACAACTCAGCAGACAATATAAAGAATCCAACAAAACCAAATCAAAACGACTACATTATGCTTTGCATGTACAACAAAGAATAAGTTATATTTGGAACGATCAGACAACTATGTTATTTGTATGTCTTCTAAGGGTATATATATGACATTAGAAGCAAGTTTCGTTTCCTGTGCTCTCATTAATTCATCGATTTGAATGGGAAATCATACTTCATCACATCTGTGTTAGATTATTTTGATTAATCTGATTAATACCGACCAGATAATTTAAGTAACTTTATATGCTATCATTGTAGGCTTAAATAATGTGATCTAATCTTTTTTTGAAAGCTTATCAGATATATTTTTAGTCACTGAATAAATTGTATAGATACCGAATCCATAAATATCTCGATTATATCTTATGGGTTATGGTCCCCAGTCTAATTTATCGTTCTCCAGTATTCTTATTTTCAAAGAAACTAACTATTAAGACATACGGCTAGATTGGAAGCACAAACCCAAAAATTTTCCAGTGCAGATTTCTTACAGTTAATTTGCAGATGGATTCAATTATGTTTTATTTAAAGTAAAATATATGCTTAATTGTTCTGATATTTGTTAATGAACCTGTCATATTTCCGTTGCATGATTCTACTCTAACAATATGCTCATAGTAACCTGTAGCCAGTAAAATACTAATCATCAGGGACAAAGACTCGATGGAACTAAAATATCAGCATATTTACAATAATGATCAACGTCGGAAAGAAAAACATCTTCTTCTGCAAATCTCCTGCGACAAGCAATGTTCCTGCAATACGCAAAGCAAAGTTTTTCTTCTGCCACCTACCTTTTCTCCCGCTCAGCCATAAATGCATGGAAGGAAGTACACAGCATTGAGGCTATACAAGAAGAGATCGGCAAAGAAGAATATCATCCCCTCAGCCTTCTCTCTATCTTACAACAAGTTCTTTATTTGAGTGTGTTTAATATAGTTCAGTTTAAACTATTTCCTAGCTTGTTTTGTATGAGTGTTTCCAGTTCAGTTTATAAACAAGTGTGTTTTCTTCCACCAAGCTTGACCAAAATTAGTGAGAATTAGTGTTCGACATTTATCTTATCCTGGGTAATTAAGGCTTGTTCCTACATTTATTTGTTAAATGTCATAGCGTCATTTAAAGCGAATCACATATTATTTCAAGAAACTAACATTAAATGTTGGATTAAGGATTTAATCTTTTTTGTATTTATTATATTTGAAATTATTGGTATTTGTAAGTTTGGGAAAGGTGGATTACTCGATTGTTCGCACGTAGAACAAATATCAGTAGATTAGAACTCATCAATATTTGTTTATCATTCTTACATGTCAGGACAATGCAAATGTAGATTAGGTATTTTACAAGGTAATTGAATGAGTTTTTTAATTTCATGTAAATCATTGTTATTGACGTCCTAAAGTGCTCACGAGTTGGACGAAATTAAATCACAGTGGCCCACTGACCTGAACAAAATTATCTAAAAATATATTTGATTTGGAATTGTGGCGCAATTCACTTAGAGTTTAATTCTAATAGATAAGTCTGAAAATTTATATATTTGACAAAATGTAATAGGTTGCAAGCAAGCCGATTATTGAAGTGCTCAAGCTCTTTTTTGTTAATATTTTGACTAGTTCATTTTAGAGCCAATTATTGACGAGTTTGAAAAATATATGGTTAAGCTCGGGCTGTTTAATTTTAACGAGCTGAGTTCGAGCTTTAAGCTAGTGCTTAGTTGATTAGAATTGAAGTGAATATTTATAGTTAACGACCTTTCAAACTACTTTGGACCAGATTAGATACTTGTTTAACTTACTTTTTAACTTTAAATTATACTCTACACACAAAAATACTCTAATCGAACTCACAAATGAGCTTTACTCAAGCCATTAACAAGTCTTTATCAAGTTTATCAACGAATTGTTCGATTATAAACGAATCAAACTCTCCCTTGTTCATAATTGTTTGTTTATTTAACGAACTTAAGAATTATGCTTGAACTTTACTCTTTTGTTATTGACCGAGCTCTAGACCGAATACGTTCGCAAGTGACTCACGCAAGAATTTGACTTATCTGCACTCCTGAAATGCACCGAACCAAAATGATAATAATTTGCCATGCATCGGGTATGTATATGTCGCATAAACCTTTTTATGGGACAGAATAAATAAATATGTTGTATAAAAACTAGTACTAGAATAAAAATAAGCATTTATGGTAGCAGACCCCACCACTAATCTTATAGTGGAAAAATCAGTCGCATAGGAATGACATAATTAATAGAGATGGAGCAAGAAGGGATACTTCAAAAGGTATTGTTGGAAAAATTAATAAGTTCTAGTCTAGAGAGGATTTATATGGGATATTTTGCCAAACTTCTTTTAGAAATTGATAAAGTCGGGCATTCTGTTTTTTTTCTAGTTACTAGTTTTGGTACGATTAACACTACTATTTCATTTATATTAGTGAATGATATACATATCATGTTTAGGTTTGAGAGTGATAAGCATGAAGGCCAGATGGAGAGAGATTCGTTAGAAGAATTCTCTTATTGGAACATCCATGTAAAGGGATGTAGTGTTTTGTAGGTTTTTGGTTAGAGAAACTTATCAACCTATTTAATTAGATTTAGGTGAGAAAAACCTTCACCTAAGGATTGTATTCAAGAGTGTTTAGCAAGGGGAGTCCATTGTTTATAATATATATCTTTTTAAATTGGAAATTGTGAATGTATGCTATTGTTGAGAGCCGAACCACGTTAACAATATTATTGTCCTCTTTATGATGGCGTGCTTGTGTTGTATGCTTTATATGTGAGTAAATCGATGTGACATACTATTCCGCTGCGCGCATACCAAATGAAGGATCCTATTGCCAATAGATCACACTCTTAAAACTTTCTCAGAAATTTACATAGGGATGTCACTTTATGATAAACAAAGTTAGCGAGAAAGAAGAGAGTCAAGTTTCTCAGAAAAATACCCAAGAATCAGTTTGAAAAAATGATAATAATTGTTAAGAAAATGATGATGCAATCCCTTTTTATGAGCCAAAATATTGAGGTAGAGTACACTTCTAACTGAGTCAAATATTTGCGGTGGAGTAAACCTAAATATGAGCAAATAATCATGGATATATGCCTTGAAATGAGAGGTATTTGATCCAGGCTTGGTCTTAAGCCAAAGTTGAGGCGACGCTCCAATGGGAAGCGATGTTTCAACTTAGAAGCGACGCCTAAAGGTTGACGCATCGCCTAGAAAGTGGGGTGATGCCTGGGAAGTCTTTAAGGACATTTAAGGTCCTTTAATGACCTAGTTGTTGCGTGGAACCAAGTTGAGGCAACGCTTGTGTCCAGCCTTCGCTGGGACCAACTTGGGACGATGCCTAAGAGCGAGGCATCGCCTGGCTCATAAATGAGGCGATGCTTGAGATTGTTCAATGGCTTTTAAGAGCATTTACAAGCACTCAGGCGACGCCTGATTCAAAATGAGAGGACGCCTACAGTAAGGGTTGCCTTGCTCTAAGTTGAGGGAATGCCTGAGGGTGTTTTAATGGCCTTTAAGAGCACTCAAACGACGCATGATCAAAGGTGATGGTTCCCTGAGCTTAATGTGATTTGATGCCTTAGAGCATTATAGCTTGATTGCCTATAAAAATAGTAGCATTTCTATTTAAAATTTGACTCGATGTAGGTGTTTCGATCAGCCAGGTTGCTATAGCAACCTACTACGACAACTGCGGAATAACATAGCTAAGACAAGGACTAAAACAACACATGCAATTCGGTCACTCAATTCGGCCAGTGCCTACCTCTTGGGGGGAGGGGGGGGGGGGGGGGGGGGGGTCTACTCTCCAATCTCCAAGGTTCCACTTTTACTGGTTAAAGTACAAAGGCTCAATTTCTCCGCCTATGCTAGCACAACCTCTAACTCTAATCTAGCTAAAATCTTCGCTCAGTCTTGTTAAGGCATTTGACATCCTTGACAAAATCTGTAAAATGTGATCTAGTGAAATGCTACAACATCCTGTGGAGACAGCAGCTGGAGCATCTAAAGACTACAAAATGCCTACAAGTTGATCTAATAAGATGCTACAGCAACCTGTGAGGATAGCAGCTGGAGCATCGTGAAGGCCAGCATCCGCAGACTTTCGGAAGCCTTCCAAATTCAAAGGATCAGCTATTGGCGATTGTTTCCTAATTGTTTTAGAAAATTCCAGCAGCAAAAGTTTGCTCAAACAACTCTGCAAACCCAAGTTAAAGATATATTTCCAATAAGGGTTTTGGGAAAGAAGGTTGGTGCAAACATATCTCAACAAACTCCTTTGATCTTGGGATATATCTTAGACTACTAAAAGGAGTTTGGAAAGCGCCTAAATTCTAGTAAGACTAGGACTAGGATTTCTATAATCCTTCATGGGTTGCCAATATATAAGGGCGATAAGCAAAGAAAGAAAGAGCCATAAGCAAGAGCGAAGAGCTAGAGTGTGTTGTCACGGCTAAGGCGGAGAGAGATCACGACTGGATGAGGACTCTTGATCAACAAGTTCAACTAGAGTGGAGACTCTTTGAAGATCAAGTACATCAGCCATTGAAGAATCATCACGAGTGAGGCAGTCATGGACTGTTGGAGTGTAGAGCAACGTCCCCATACACTGAGTGGAGGTCACTGATCAAGGGGGAGCATCGCTAGAGTTGTGAGAACTCGCAGAAGTCATATTGAAGCATCTAGGAGAGCTCGCAGAATCTGAGGGAGAATCTGAGGTAGAGCAACTTGGTTCAGAAGTTGCTATAGCATCCTGTCATAACACATTATTTTAGAACAGGCTAAGCTTGTGTGATCAAAGTTGTAGCGTTCTATTACTGGAGTGTGTTCACAGTGTACGTACGATAGTCTGTGTGATCAGACTGAGGGTAGATTCAAGCTAGGTTAGAAGTAAAGATTGAACTAGCATAGGCTGAGTTCTAGAATCCTTGTACTATAAACCAAGCTTAGAGGAAACTTGAGGACACAGGAGAAGCACATACAAAAGGAATGCATAGGCTGAATTCAGAAAAAGACACACAGAAGCACGCATAGATAGAGAGTGCAAGAGAAAACACACAGAGTTTAACCTACGGTAGCAAGATATATTCACTGAGTTGAAGACTTGTGCTGCGATCAGAGGGAATCAAAACTCGTGGAGTTTGGTTCAGCATTGATCCACGGAATTCAACTGGAGCGCTTGATAGAGCCTAGTTATATGCACTATTTAGATCATAACACTGTGCTTGTTTGCATTATTTTGTGTACAAGATTACTGGTTTTCGGTATTTTTGTACTTCAGGATAAAATAGGAGCATAAGTTAGATGTGCGCTAACGGACGTTTTTTTAGAGCGCAATGCAAGACCTACGAAGCTAGCAGCGCAAAAGGAGATAGCTGATTCGGACTACAGTGCACAAACCGACTGTGCGAAGCAAGTAGCGCAATCAGCGTGCGCAGAATGGCAGAATTTCTAAATGTTGATCTCCTAGATTTGGGAACTTGCTAAAAGTCTCTCGGGCCAAATCTAAGCATTCCTTGGGCTTCAAGACCACTATATAAGAGGAGGGAAGCTAGGGTTTGAAAGGGGGAGAGAGCAGATAGAGAGAAGGACACACAGCAGCAAAACACACGAGCTACTTCAGCCAGAATCTGCGCGAACCACCTGCGCCAACCTGCTACATTTTCTCTTATTGCTTTAGTTTTATTTATTATTGCTATGATGTTCGTTTCTAGCATGTCTAGCTAAACACTTTGTATCGGTTGGGCATGATTCTATGAAGTATTTCCTTTGAGACTTGTGCTTAATGCTTAATACATCTACTTATATTAATTCTATGCATATGGGTGATAATTAGTGGTGCGAATAAGGGAAGCCTTGAACCGCAATCCTATTCTAACTGCTCATTATTGTATGTTAAACTAGTTGATAGCTTGACGGTGACAACTAGGAGTAACACACTAGGATAATCAGCTGCTACTGTGATAGGATTCGTAGCTGCTTAGACTAGTTTCAGGAATTAATAGCTCATGGACTTTGATCGGAACATGCGCGCACGTTAGGAAGCCTTGACCGGACACTAACTTAAGTAAAACTGCACTATAGATGTTTAGAGTCGATGATAAGGGATACATTCATAGAGGATTGTCTGTACCGATACTCTTCATAGTCATAGTACTTAAAATCTACTGCCTGCGCACGTATCGTGCAATTCTGCTTTCACTACTGTTCATTCGCGCACCTGCGCAACCCAATCACTCACAACCCCAATTTCGTAAGTTGTAGGTTGCTAGCTAAGACGAGTCTGCACGCTCCTTGTGGGATCGACCCTGACTTAGCCCGCTATACTAAGTGGAGAAGGAAGGATTAATTTGACGCATACAACGACGCGCGATCAAATTTTGGCGCCGTTGCCGGGAAGCAACATAGATAAGTTTTAACTAGTTCAAGTTTTCTTTTACAATAGTTAGTTATTTCTTTTTATTTTTTTCGTTGGTGTTTCTGCCAGTACGCAATCAACATCAGCCTGCGCAACCTTGAAACAGTTGCGCTGCGCAGATCATAGTTGCGCACCGACAGGGGCAACAACCTAGTTTCTTTTAATTCCGTTTGCTTGAAGATTAGAACAGGGCATGGAGAATAACAGTGTCATCGGCAATAACTTAGGGGACAGAACCCCAGAGGGACCTAGCAATGCAAGGGCGGATAACCACGCAGCTCGGTTCAGAGAGGAAGTGCAGCGCGAAGTTGAAGCTCGGATGGCCGCTGAAGCAGTATATAATGCGCAACCCGCGCAATAGATCGTGAGACGCAGAACAGTGCGTGAGATGTCGGCTCCAATCACAGTCAACCAACCGTGGTGCATAGTGCTTCCACCCGATGGGCATTTTGAACTACGGAGCTCATTCATTCATCATATGCCTAAGTTTCATGGAATGAACAATGAGAACCCAGTCAAGTATGTGCGCGAATTCCTAGTTATTTGCGAGAACATAAAGGCCGACGGGGAGAGTGAAGAAGCGCTGAAGCTGAAGGCGTTCCTTTTTTCATTGTGTGATACAGCCAGGCATTGGCTGATGAGCTTACCAGCAAGATCTATTCGCACATGGGAGCAGCTCTAGAAGAAATTCTTGGACAAGTTCTACCCCGCAGCAAAGATTGCGCTACTCAGGAGGGAATTGGCCACACCTAGACAGGGCGTAGGAGAGTCACTATCATAGTACTATGAGCGTTTCAGGGAGCTGGAAGCCAACTGCTATAATCATGGCCTGCCCCAACATGTGCTGATAGAGAATTTCCTGAACGGGCTACAACCGATGGAACTTAGACTGTTGAATGCATGCGCAGGTGGTGATATATGCAACATGTACCCGGAGGATGTATGGCAGATGATCGAGGACTCTGCTGGACAGGTAAGGCATCAATTGACGCTCGAGAACAGCCGTGCGCGCGCTGTGCATCAGGTGGATTCCAGTGCTGAAATAAAGGAAATGAAAGCCATGCTGTAGAAGCTGATGAGTGCGCAAGGCACGCAACCAGTTGCGCCGAAGGCATGCGAGTTCTGTACGTCTACTGAGCACAAAACCGACGCATGTCCCACACTTTTTGAGGAATCAGGAGATGTAAATGCTCTAGGAGGATGGGATAATAGAGGATCGCAGAGGCAGAATCAGCCGCGCTTTGGACTGGTCATAAATGGATTCAGATGGAGGGAGGACAGTAATCTCCAAAGGCAGCCAGCAGAATATCGCGCACCTCAGCAGGCGCAGCAAGCATACAATCCACCGCACCGCCGCAATGATGCACCAGCACAGAATAACCAGCAACCGCGGCGCTCCTTAGAAGACATAGTGGGTCAGTTGGCAGGCACCGTGCGCAAGAACGATGAAAAGTATGACAAGAGGTTCGAGTCAATTGAGAAGCAGTTATCACAGATTGCTACCACGGTCTATGAGCTGAAAAAGAGCGATGGCAACCTGCCTTCGCAAGTGATTCAAAAGACTAAGGGAGGAGTTAACGCTGTAACGCTGAGGACTGGGCGCATAGTTGGGACAGCTCCGACCGCGAAGGAGCCCGCGCAGCCAGTTGCGCAACCTCCAGAGCCAGCACAGCCGGATGCGCAACCAGCCGCGCCAGCTACGAACCAACAGGGGGTAGCGCCAGGTATGATACAATCAGGAGAAAAGAGTACCAGTCATACTAATGCACCTGCACCTTTTCCTGTGCAGGCACCCTTAGCAAGGAAGGAGGCTCTGGACAAGGAGTTATACGAGTTATTCAGTAAGGTGGAAATAAACATCCCCCTGATTGAGGCCGTTCGGCAGATTCCCAGATATGCCAAGTTCTTGAAGGAGCTGTGCACAAACAAGAGGAGGAAAGGAGAGTTGACAGCGCGTCGTCGTGCGCCTCAAATTTGTATTGTAACTCCTGTTAACACACTAGCAAGCGGTAAGCAGGGTCGAACCCAAAGAGAGCAAGTAGGTTAGAGTTCTAATAAAAGTCACAGAAAAAGGAACAAACTAAGAATATCAATTCAGAGAAAATCAGTTCGGGGAATGCAATGCAACTAGTTATCACCGATCGAATATGATAATGCAAGTGTAGCAGATTTGACAAAACCAGCATATGTGAACAAGGGGCTGCTGCAGCTCAAACAATCAAGCAGACCAGCAGAAGTAAACCAACAGCAGATGCAGCAGGGGATGCTGCAGCAGGTGCTGGTTCAAGTGCTGGTTCAACTGTTCGAGTAGCAGTTTTGTGCTGGGTGCATTTTGAAGGTATAGCAGCTTTGTGAAAGTGCTTAGAAGAATTTCTAAAATACCGTTGAGCATATTCCAGCAAGGTTTGCTAGTCAGAGAACGAGATTTGCATTGAAGATATTAATCAAATCTAATCTCCTAGATTTTAGGAGATAATTGATCTTGTGGGACTATGGCCTAAACCTGGAAATTGCTTAAAGTGGTGAGGGTTTTTAAGCAGAAGGTTTGAGGGCTGTAGTGGGTGATCGAAGCTGAGTGATACACGAGAGTAGACACAGAATTCAGAGTGAGGATTTTTCTGGGTGTGCTACGAGAGTTGTTCTTCGATCAACACACACGGGCAGAGCGTTGAGCGCAGAGCTGTGGTGCGTATTGCAGAAGAGAATCAGGTCTTGCAGAGACTGATTCGTGCTTTGATCTGGAAGCCAATTTAGAGCTGTGGAGCTTGTTGGTTGATCAAAGGCAGCCGCGGGAGAACTGACGGGTGGAAGGCTCGGTCGAGGTTCGTGCGGAAGAACTCACTAGTGGCAGGTGGTCACTGAGTGAATGGGAGTTACTCAGAGTGTGCAGCGCTCTTGGAGTGGTTCGATCGGCTCGGCAGGAGGCCTTGGAGCGACGCGAACAGAGTGCTTCAGCTGGTGTTACAGCTGTTGCTGCAGCAACCCTGCTGAGTAGTGTAGTGTAGAATAGACTGGGTTCTTTGAGAGGATTGTAGCTATTCTAGACTGACATATTGTAGAGAGTGTGCTGACACAAATCAGAGCTTGTTCTGATTGTGTTGAGTAGTCCACACGGGGTTAAAGTAGCATAGGTTGCGTGCGTTGTAACCGAGTGTGCTTTGAACCTTTGGTTGAGTGGATTGAGGACTGGAGAATAGTCCTCCCCAGACGTAGGCAGATTAGCCGAACTGGGTGAACAAATCTGTGTCCTATTCATTGTCTGCTGTGCCTACATTTAAGTGAACAAGAGTGTGCTGCAGCAACTGCTAGTTCACAAATCTGCATAAGTAGAGACACTTGAAATTTCAATTGGTATCAGAGCGGGAACTCGACACACAGAGTTAAAAAGATCCTACAGTGTCTCTGAAGAAGCCAAGACAATGAAGGAAGGACAGAGCACAAGTAGACCTCCACTTTTGGAAGAGAGCAATTATGGTTATTGGAAAGCTAGGATGAAGGCCTTTCTCAGGGCCATTGATGAGAAGACATGGAGAGCTGTCATGATTCAGTGGTCTCCCCCAATCACCATAGATGAGCAAGGAGTGACCAGAATAAAACCTGAAGAGCAGTGGACTGCTGAAGAAGGTGCTGCAGCAACTGGTAATTCAAAGGCTTTGAATGCAATTTTTGCTGCAGTTGATGCTAACAATTTCAGGTTGATATCAAACTGTGATTTGGCCAAGCAAGCATGGGAGATTCTGCAAACTGCCCATGAAGGAACTGATAGAGTGAAGCTATCAAGGCTCCAAATCATTGCCACACAATTTGAGAATCTAAGGATGCTGGATGAGGAAACAGTCACTGAGTTTAATGCTAAACTCTGTGATCTCGCAAATGAAGCTCATGCGCTTGGTGAGCCCATCCCTGAAGAAAAGCTTATCAGAAAGGTCCTCAGATCATTGCCCACAAAATTCGATATGAAAGTGACAGCTATTGAAGAAGCGCAAAATGTCAGATTCATGAGGCTGGAGGAGCTGATGGGATCTCTCAAACAATTTGAGATGAAACTTGTCAAAGAGGATACCACTTCCAAGGACAAGAATGTTGGATTGAAAGCTGAAGCAGAAACCAAGCAGATAGTGCAAGATGATCAGATGAGCATGCTTGTGAAGAACCTTGGGAAGATTCTGAAAAACATGGAATCCAAGACTGAAAGAAGCTCTTCTTCGCAAAGACAATTCAGAAGGGGCAGTGAAAGGAAAGGAAAGGAACCGGCTCAGAGAGAAGACGGAAAGAAAGGAATCCAATGCTGGAATTGTGCAGGCTACGGTCATCGACAAATCAACTGCACCAGCAAACGGATGAAAAAGAAAGCTCTTTCTGCCAGTGGAAGTGAAGATGAGAAAGACCTAAGTGAAGACGAATGCAACATGGCCAGATACAAGTCAGCAAGAAGAGGCACAAAAACACAGAAAAGGATGAACCAGGACTTGCTGCAACAAGGTCTATTTCACCGTAACAAGAGAACTTTAAAGTTTAAAAAATGTTACAGCTGTGGCCGCAGAGGACATATTCAAAGAAGCTGTTTCTCAGCTCATGCCAGAATTGCCTCGCCCAGGGAATCTGTCAGGCAGAAACATGCGCAGACTCAGCTCCTCGCTCTTGTCAGCACAGCTAGCACCTCAGACAAGATAAGCTGGTACTTTGATAGTGGGTGTTCAGGGCATATGACAGGGGAAAGATCCTTTCTGAAAAACATTACTCCCTGTTTGGAACAACGTGTGAAGTTTGGTAATGGTCTGAAAGGAAGAGTTCTGGGAAGAGGAACTTTGGCTGTGGAAGGAATGCCAAATCTGAGCAATGTCCTTTTGGTGGAAGGGTTAAAAGCTAATCTCATCAGCATCAGCCAGCTGTGTGATGGGACTAAACAAGTCAAGTTTACGAAAGACTCATGCCAAGTCCTCGACAAATCTGGAAAGTGCATAATGGAAGGAGCTAGATCCAAGAGCAACTGTTACCTTCTCAATGTGAGTTCAAACTCAAGGATTCAGAAATGTATGTTGACAAAGGCCGAGGAAATGACTTTATGGCACAAAAGGATGGGACATGTTAACCTGAGAACTCTAAAGAGAATTGCCACAGAAGGGTTGGTCAGGGGAATTCCACTGCTGAAAGGAGAGACAGACTCCATTTGTGGAGATTGTCAGATTGGGAAACAGAAGAAGGCCTCGCATCCACGAGTCAAAGACATTGGTACCACCAGGCCTCTACAGCTGATTCACATGGATCTGATGGGACCAATGGAAGTGGAGAGCCTAGGCAAGAAAAGGTATGCATTTGTCTGTGTTGATGACTATTCTAGATTCACTTGGATTGATTTTATCAGGGAAAAATCAGATACTGTGAGTGTCATTGTGTCACTGGTATCTCGGTTAGAGCAAGAGAAGAATCTCAGAATCAGCAGCATCCGCAGTGATCATGGCAGAGAGTTTGAGAACAAAGACATGGATGAATTCTGTCAGCAAAAGGGTATAACACATCAGTACTCTTCTCCCATTACCCCTCAACAAAATGGTGTTGTAGAACGGAAGAACCGAACAATTCAAGAAATGGCCAGGGTGATGATCCATGCTAAGAGAATTCCTCTGAAATTCTGGGCAGAGGCTATGAATACCGCTTGCTATATCATCAACAGAGTCACCTTGCGAAGGGGAACCAAGCAGACTTGCTATGAGCTCTGGAATCAGAAAAAGCCCACGGTTAAATACTTTCATATCTTTGGAAGTGATTGCTTCATTCTGAGAGACCGGGAGTATAGAAAGAAGCTCGATCCTAAGAGTGATCCGGGAGTGTTCTTGGGGTATTCAACAAATAGCAGGGCATATCGTGTTTTCAACCAGCGAACAAAGACTGTCATGGAGTCCATAAATGTTGTTGTCAATGATGCAGAAGAAGTATCTATCTCTGATTCTGACACTGATGAAGAAGACTCTGATCTTGAAGAAATGCCTGGTAGACAGACAAGGAGTGAACAAGCTGCGGTTCCAGAAGATGCTACAGCAAGTGCTGAAGCAGAAATTCCAGATGACCAATCAGGAAGCCTGTCTGATGATCTCCAAACTGTGGCTCCTGATCCATCTTCTAGGCAGCCCCCAAAGAAGATACAGAAGGATCATCCTTTGACAAATGTGATTGGAAATCCCTCAGACAGAAGAAGGACCAGAAGTCATGCCTATCTCAATACATGTTTCATGTCCAGCATTGAACCAAAGAATTTCAAGGAGGCCATGAGTGATGAATTCTGGATCATGGCTATGCAGGAGGAATTGGCAGAGTTCGAAAGACACGATGTTTGGGATCTGGTAGACAGACCAAATGGGGTTAACATTATAGGCACTAAATGGGTGTTCAAAAACAAAACAGATGAAAAGGGCAACATTACACGAAATAAAGCCAGACTGGTGGCCCAGGGATATTCTCAGATTGAGGGTCTAGACTTTGATGAAACATTTGCTCCAGCAGCTCGCCTGGAGGCTATCAGACTGCTGCTTGCAATGTCTTGCTGCCTGGGATTCAAATTATATCAAATGGATGTTAAAAGTGCATTCTTGAATGGAGACCTCTCTGAAGAAGTTTATGTCGCTCAACCAAAAGGTTTTGAAGATCCTCATCATCCAGAGCAGGTGTATAAACTGAAGAAAGCCTTATATGGACTTAAACAGGCTCCTCGGGCATGGTATGAGCGGTTGACAGTTTTCCTGGAAGATCATGGCTACAACCGAGGGGGAGCTGACAAAACCTTGTTTGTCAAACGAACTCAGTCTGATGTGATCATTGCTCAAGTATATGTGGATGATATTGTCTTTGGATCAAAGTCCCAGCACCTGGTGAAGCAGTTTGTGAATCACATGCAACAAGAATTTCAAATGAGCATGGTAGGAGAACTTTCATACTTTCTTGGTTTGGAGATTACTCAGAAAAGGGATGGGATCTTTATTGCTCAAAGTAAATACAGCAAGTCTCTTGTGAAGAAATTCCAGCTAGATTCAGCAAGTCACAAGCGTACTCCTGCTGCTACTCATGTGAAAGCCATTAAAGATGAGCAAGGTTTGGAAGTAAGTCAGACTGTCTACAGAAGCATGATTGGGAGCCTTCTTTACCTGACTGCCAGCTGTCCTGACATTTCCTATGCAGTAGGAGTCTGTGCCAGATTCCAAGCCAGCCCAAGAGACAGCCATATGCAGTTGGTCAAGCACATTATTCGGTATGTCGGGGGAACTGTGGGCTATGGCCTATGGTATACTAAAGACACAAAG
The DNA here is from genome assembly GCA_963678935.1 of Umbilicus rupestris. Lineage (NCBI taxonomy): Eukaryota > Viridiplantae > Streptophyta > Magnoliopsida > Saxifragales > Crassulaceae > Umbilicus > Umbilicus rupestris. The sequence continues at coordinate 9,710,015 of OY787610.1, read as the reverse complement.
GCTAATCTGGTCGGATACAGTGATGCAGACTGGGCAGGGTGCTCAGAAGACAGGAAGAGCACCTCGGGAGGATGTTTCTTCTTGGGGAATAACCTGGTCTCTTGGTTCAGCAGAAAACAGAATAGCATCTCTCTATCCACTGCCGAGGCTGAGTACATTGCTGCTGGGAGCTGCTGTGCACAAATGTTGTGGATGAAGCAAATGCTGAGTGAGTATGGGGTTGCTCAAGATGCCATGACTCTCTACTGTGACAATATGAGTGCCATCAGCATATCCAAGAACCCTGTCCAGCACAGTAGAACCAAGCACATTGACATTCGTCATCACTTCATCCGTGACCTTGTTGAACAGAAAGTCATCTCGCTCCAGCATGTTGTGTCTGCCAAACAACTTGCTGATATCTTCACCAAAGCTCTGGATGCAGCTCGGTTTGAAGACCTGAGGGCCTCTCTAGGGCTCTGTGTATTGCCGTCATAAGTGCTCTCAGCAGAAAAACCCCCTCGTCATTTGTTCCAAAAAGGGGGAGAAGAAAGAGCAGGCTGAGAAGTGGAGTTATGAAGTGGTTTTGTCAAAATGCCAAGGGGGAGATTGATAATGCAAGTGTGGCAGATTTGACAAAACCAGCATATGTGAACAAGGGGCTGCTGCAGCTCAAACAATCAAGCAGACCAGCAGAAGTAAACCAGCAGCAGATGCAGCAGGGGATGCTGCAGCAGGTGCTGGTTCAAGTGCTGGTTCAACTGTCCGAGTAGCAGTTTTGTGCTGGGTGCATTTTGAAGGTATAGCAGCTTTGTGAAAGTGCTTAGAAGAATTTCTAAAATACCGTTGAGCATATTCCAGCAAGGTTTGCTAGTCAGAGAAGGAGATTTGCATTGAAGATATTAATCAAATCTAATCTCCTAGATTTTAGGAGATAATTGATCTTGTGGGACTATGGCCTAAACCTGGAAATTGCTTAAAGTGGTGAGGGTTTTTAAGCAGAAGGTTTGAGGGCTGTAGTGGGTGATCGAAGCTGAGTGATACACGAGAGTAGACACAGAATTCAGAGTGAGGATTTTTCTGGGTGTGCTACGAGAGTTGTTCTTCGATCAACACACACGGGCAGAGCGTTGAGCGCAGAGCTGTGGTGCGTATTGCAGAAGAGAATCAGGTCTTGCAGAGACTGATTCTAACTTTGATCTGGAAGCCAATTTAGAGCTGTGGAGCTTGTTGGTTGATCAAAGGCAGCCGCGGGAGAACTGACGGGTGGAAGGCTCGGTCGAGGTTCGTGCGGAAGAACTCACTAGTGGCAGGTGGTCACTGAGTGAGGGGGAGTTACTCAGAGTGTGCAGCGCTCTTGGAGTGGTTCGATCGGCTCGGCAGGAGGCCTTGGAGCGACGCGAACAGAGTGCTTCAGCTGGTGTTACAGCTGTTGCTGCAGCAACCCTGCTGAGTAGTGTAGTATAGAATAGGCTGGGTTCTTTGAGAGGATTGTAGCTATTCTAGACTGACATATTGTAGAGGGTGTGCTGACACAAATCAGAGCTTGTTCTGATTGTGTTGAGTAGTCCACACGGGGTTAAAGTAGCATAGGTTGCGTGCGTTGTAACCGAGTGTGCTTTGAACCTTTGGTTGAGTGGATTGAGGACTGGAGAATAGTCCTCCCCAGACGTAGGCAGATTAGCCGAACTGGGTGAACAAATCTGTGTCCTATTCATTGTCTGTTGTGCCTACATTTAAGTGAACAAGAGTGTGCTGCAGCAACTGCTAGTTCACAAATCTGCATAAGTAGAGACACTTGAAATTTCAGAATACATGAATAAACTAATGAATTCTGCCTCAGTTCAACATTCCCGCTAAAGATATGTCGACAATCAAATTCTACCTATTCTTAACCGCTAGGTTTTTGAACAAGTTCAATAGTTACTCGACTAATACCACAAATTGGTTCTACCGCTAGGTTTTCCCAACAATGCAATCTAATCAAGTATAACACAATTGATATCAATATAGCTCACCGCTAAGCTGCACTAAACTGACAATCAAGCATTCATTCACTCATACAAGGGCAGCAAATCAATAGCTCGAATCATGCATTCATTGACCTAAAACCAAATGTTGCATTCTAAACCCCAAACTGAAATTAGGATTTAGCTACTCATATTATCCATGGAATACAATAAAGATGAGTTCATTACACTACAATAAGTTAGAGAACAAAAGCTGAACTAAAACAAAGCTAAAGTATAAATACGCTCCATCAAACTACCCCACACTTATTCTTGTTCGTCCCCGAACAACAACAAGATACGCAAGCACTCAAATCATTCCTATCATGCCATGATATAAACATTGAAATTACTCGAGAAGTCGTCCCTAATCAGTCAAATCAATACATGCTCACAATCATTCTCAAATAATGATCAACAAGAACTAGAATGATACATGTTACCTTTAAGCTTGAGATGGGATTTAATGGATGACTAGGAGTTAGTCCTTTTTAGACTCCTAACTCCACTCTTTGGTTCAACTTCATAGCCACGCGCATACAACTGAATTTGCTTTCTTTGGCACGTGATGAATCCGAGTTATGAGAGGATCTACCTTTTCTTCTTTTCTTGTAGGACATATTTCTTGCTTTTGGACTTTGCTCTTTTTTTCAATTGCTTTTCTTTCACTTCTTGTAAATCTAATTTTTCTTTGACGAGCTTCCAATGTGAAATGTTTGCTTCTTGTCCTTTTTGAGCTTTGCTCTCCAATTTGAACCGTTCCAATCATAGCCTTCGAATGGCAGCGTAAGGAACGCGTCCCGCTCTTTCTCATCATTACCCTTTCAGCGCAAGGCAGGATAGGGGTTACCCACCCATTCCCGGTTACTCGGACTAGAGATAGGACGGTTTGTTTTCCCGTCCCACCACTGCATAACACTGCATTGATGGAGTCAATGTCGCCCCTCATAACTCGAAGCACCAACCTCCACAAATACAGTGCGCTACACGACTAATCCTTGAACCTCCAAATGAATGCCAAGTCCCTCTAGGACATTTCTATCAACTCCACATCCTGAAATATCTCAGCTCAAAAGAACATATAACATTAAAGCGCAAGCATCACAATATTTTGGAATTCAAAGAAAGCATACATATCAAAACTTCAAAGAGAAGGCGCCATCTCATAAAATCAGCATTTACATCGCAGCATTTGACTCATAAAATCGGCAACATCATCGCATGATATGTATCTCAAAAATCAGCAGCACAACTCAGCAACTACATCCCAAAAAAAACTAACGTGCTCTAACTACTAGCTAATGCAAGCTAACAAAGGCACACATGATGAACATAGGAAGCATACTAACTTCCCACCCACACTTGAATCGAACCGTGTCCTCATGGTATAATTTAGGGTAAGGAAAGGAAGCTCATGCAAGATTCACACAAGAATTAAGCTACTAACATGGCTAAACTAGTGAAGATAAAAAAAGGTCAGAAAGAATTGCGCCCCAAGAAGACATTAAACTGAGCGCCCCAAGAAGACATTAAGTTACTAAAGTGTTAAGCTGGAGCGCAAAATAATGTTGCCTGGAGGCGCTTAACGCACTGAGATGGAAAACTCAAAAGATTGCTATTCAAACAACTAAGACTCTAATGACTTCTAGCATGCATGACTCTCTTAAACACTAAATAGACTCACACTAAAACTCTAAAATTAAGCACCGGGTTGCCTCCCGCAAGCGCCTTTGTTTAACGTCTTTGGTTCGACGATACCTCCCATTTCAAGCACATGCCGGTTCGGCCAATTGAAACTCTTCATCAGCTGGGATTTCTTCTCCATGATAATGCTTGACACGCTGCCCATTCACCACAAACCTCTCGCCGGTACTTGGCTTCTCAAGCTCAAGAGCTCCATGATTGAAAACTTTGACAATAGTGTATGGACCTGTCCAACGAGAACGCAACTTGCCAGGCATAAGTTTAAGTCTAGATGAAAACAATAGTACCTTCTGCCCAATGTCAAATGAGCGTCTCAGAATAAATTTGTCATGGTAGAGCTTGGTGCGCGCTTTATAATCTGATTGGCACTCATAAGCCTCCAAACGCAGCTCCTCCAACTCATTCAGTTGTAGCCTTCTCTCACTACCTGCACTAGCCAAATCAAAATTTCATGATTTAATTGCCCAATAGGCCTTGTGCTCTACCTCAACCGGCAAGTGGCAAGCCTTGCCATAGACGAGTCTGAAAGGAGAGGTCCCAATAGGTGTTTTGTAGGCTGTCCTGTACGCCCACAATGCCTCATCTAATCGCGTGGACCAATCCTTCCTTGAAGGCTTAACCTTTTTCTCTAGAATGGACTTAATCTCCCGATTTGATATCTCAGCTTGACCATTCGTCTGTGGATGGTAGGCTGTGGAAACTCTATGATGCACTCCAAAATGTCTAAAGGCCGCCGCAACCCATTTGTTGCAAAAGTGTGAGCCTTGATCACTTATCACTGCTTTTGGGACTCCATATCTGCAAAATATGTTAGTGCGCAAGAAGTCCACAACACTTTTTCCATCATCAACTCTAGTGGCCTTAGCCTCTACCCACTTGGAAACATAATCAACCGCAACCAATATATATAGTTAACCAAAAGAAGAAGGGAAAGGTCCCATAAAATCTATGCCCCAACTGTCAAACACTTCATCAACAACTATCGGAGTTTGGGGCATTTGATTCCTAGTTGAAATGTTCCCTACTCTTTGGCACCTATCACAATTCGTACAATGGTTATGCACATCTCTAAATAAATGGGGCCAAAAGAATCCACTATCAAGCAACTTCCTAGCAGTCCTCTTAGGACCAAAATGTCCACCGCAAGCATGATCATGACAAAAAGAAAGAACAGATGGGATCTCAACATCGGGCACACAACGTCTAACAATTTGATCAGCCCCTATCTTCCACAAACAAGGGTCATCCCAAATGTAATACTTAGAATCATGCTTGAGTTTTGATCTTTGAGCTCTACTGAAGGATGAAGGAAATTTACCTGCCACCAGGTAGTTAACAATGTTAGCATACCATGGTGCTTTGTCACTGATAGCGAATAAGTGCTCATCGGGAAATGTCTCAACTATAGGCAGCGCCTCTTCTTCTCGCACCAATCTGCTCAAGTGGTCAGTGTCAGCCACTGTGTTTTCAATCCCCTTCTTGTCCTTGATCTCCACGTCAAACTCCTGAAGAAGGAGGATCCATCTAATCAGCCGCGATTTGCACTCTTTCTTTATCATTAAGTACCGAATGGCTGCATGATCAGAAAACTTTAGAGCCAAGTATATAAGAGCGAAATTTTTCAAGTGCAAAGACAACTGATAAAAACTCCTTTTCAGTGGTGGAATAATTTCTCTGAGCGACGTCTAAAGTCCTAGACGCATAATGGATGACCACTGGTTTCTTCTCACTCCGTTGTCCAAGCACCGCACCCATAGCATAGCCGCTGGCATCACACATGATCTCAAAAGGCTGTGTCCAATCTGGAGCTTGCAGAATTGGGGCGCTGGTCAAGGCTGCCCGGAGCTCTTCAAAAGCTCTCTTGCATTGATCATCAAACTCGAATGGGACATCTTTTTGCAGCAGCCGCGACAATGGTAGGGCAATCTTCGAAAAGTCTTTAACGAACCTGCGATAGAAACCTGCATGTCCTAGGAAAGACTTGATAGCACGCGGGTCAGTAGGAAAAGGCAATCCACCAATGATATCAATTTTTGCTCTATCTACTTGAATGCCCTTCTCAGAAACAATATGTCCTAGAACAATGCCGTGTGTGACCATGAAATGACATTTCTCATAGTTAAGCACCAAGTTCATATCAATGCAGCGTGTGAGCACTCTATCTAAATTGTGCAAGCATTCATCAAAAGTATTTCCATAAACAGTAAAATCATCCATAAATACTTCAACACAATCAGTCAATAAATCTGAAAATATGCTCATAACTACACGCTGAAAGGTACCTGGTGCGTTACACAATCCGAAGGACATGCGTCTGAATGCAAATGTACCGAAGGGGCAGGTGAATGTCGTTTTTTCTTGATCCTCAGCCGCAATGGGAATCTGGTTATAACCTGAAAATCCATCAAGAAAACAAAAGGATGGTTTACCTGCAAGTCTATCCAACATTTGATCGATGAATGGAAGGGGAAAATGGTCCTTGCGTGTGGCTGCATTAAGTTGTCTATAATCAATGCACATCCTCCAGCCATTCTGCACTCTCTTGGGCACCAGCTCTCCCTTGTCATTCATCTCTACCGTCATCCCGGTTTTCTTGGGCACTACATGCACCGGGCTTACCCATTGACTGTCCGAAATTGGGTAGATGATACCGGCATCAAGGAGCTTTTGCACTTCTTTTTGGACAACCTCCATCATGATCGGATTCAAACGCCTTTGAGGTTGTCTCACTGGCTTCGCTCCCTCCTCTAGCAGGATTCGATGCATGCAAATTGCTGGGTTGATTCCTCGAATGTCAGCCAAAGTCCAACCTATGGCTGTTTTGCGCTCCTTTAGCACGCGCGCCAATTTGATCTCTTGATCGCTTTCTAGCCCACTCTTTATGATGACTGGCAGCGTCTCACCATCTCCTAGAAAAATATACTTCAAGTGCTCCGGTAGAGGTTTCAATTGAATCTTAGGGGCCTGCACAATAGATGGGACAAGTTTTGTTTCGCTGCACAATTTAATCGCATTAACCTCATACCTGGCAGCATCATAGGTGCACTGCCCATCACCAATTTCTTTAATGTTCAGCTCTGATATATCCTCTCCATATCTCATCAATGCTACATCCTCAATATTATCCAAGGCATGTGTTCCTGCAAGATCAGGTGGAAATTACATAGAGTGATAAATATTGAATTTGATTACTTCCCCATCTACCTCCATAGAAAGATCACCCGTATGTGTATCAATCTTTGTTCGTGCAGTCACCATAAAGGGTCTCCCTAGTAAGACTTGAGAGGCATCTACCTCACCTTCCATCTTCATCACATAGAAATCTGCACTAACACATCGACTACTATACCTTCAGGCTTGGTACATGATCTGTCAGCCAACTGAATAATCAAGTCAGTGTGTCTAAGAGGGCCAATTTGCAACACTTGGTACAATGAATAAGGTAAAACATTGATAGAAGCACCCAAATCTAGCATGCAATTATCCACCCGAACCTTATTGATAATACAAGATATTGTAAAGGTACCTAGGTCTTTGCACTTTTGGGCAACCTTGCCTTGAAGAATGGCTGAGATGTTTGGCTTGAAGCTCACTTGCTCTGGTTTGATTCCTCCTCTACGAGTGGTGCACAAATCTTTCAGAAACTTTGCATACTTTGGAATTTGTTTGATTGCGTCGAGGAGGGGGATTGTGATCTCCACTTTGCTGAAAAGCGCTAGAAGCTCTTGATCCATTGCTGGGCTCCTCTTTGTCTTGGAAATCTGCATGGGAAATGGAAGGGGAGGGTTAGTTTGGCCAAATTCAGAACTTGAGGCAGAATTTCGCGCTCCAGATGAAGACATTAAGGGTCTGCGCGCCGAGCTAATGTTCTCCTGGGGCGCTCTACTTTCTGTTTCGGTTTCCCGTCTCGCCTCTTCTGCAATTTTCTTGCCGCTTCTCAAGGTAATCGCATTGACACTTCCTCTTGGGTTGGGTATTGTTTGTGAGGGAAGCTTTCCTTTGTCCTTGTCATTCTTCAATTAGGACACGGTAGCCGCCAATTGGGACATTTGCTTTGTCAACTCGGCTAGGGTGCTATCGGTCTTGGCCTGATTATTTTGCATAGTCATCGCCATCTCCTTTATGACTTCTTCTACTGATTTCCCTTGATTTGCATTGCTCGGGCCAGCTTGGTTGTAATTGCGCCTTTGTTGTTGCCCATAAGAATTGCCATTTCACTTCCATTGTATCTCTCTTGTTGGTGAAATGGTGGGCGGTAGGCTTGTCCTTGTCCTTGGTTCTGATTCTGATTTGGTCTTTGATTGAATCCTCCTTCATTTCTCCAACTGAAACCGTTGGCTGGTAGTCCAAATTGCCTTGGTGGTTGCCTATTGTTGAATTGCTGGAATCCTCCCATAGCATTGACATCAGCTGCCTCTTCCTCATGTAAGCTGGGACATTCATCGGTTTTGTGGCTCGCAGCTCCACAAAGTCCACACGCTTTAACTTCACTTACTTGTCCAACCATAAGCTTCTGCACCATTTGCTTGAGCTCCTTAATTTCAGTGGCCATGTGATTTGCATTGGAATCCATTTGTGAGACATTCCTTGTTCTCCCGGTATCGTCTCTCCTACTGGAATCATCTCTGAATCGGGCACTCTCGGCATTTTCATTGATTAACTCTCGCACCTCAGCAGGTGTTAGATTCAAAACAGTTCCTCCAGCTGCTGCATCCAATAGCATCCTCTCTAAGGGCCTCAATCCATCCAACAGATATTCCACAAGCATCTCCTTTCTCATATTCAAGTTGCAACAGCTGTGTTCTAAGGCTCTGAATCTTTGGAAATATTCATACATTGACTCACTTGGGCCTTGTTTAATATTGGACAGTTCCCTCCTTACTTGGG